>JAJDFG010000283.1:0-40000 GCA_021039105.1 Scomber colias
CTTGTTTTTTTACTCTAAGAGGTTCTTCTTGTTTTTCTTCTTCTTCTAAAATCTGTTCCTCCTCCCCAGAAACAAACACAAACTGTTCTTTGTGAGCAACGTAACAGAAATATAAACTAAAACAGCTTTTTATTTTTTTTAGGTTAATTTTTTTCCATCTGGTTTGATTCTTAAAACGTTTCTTAGAATCTTAATCTTCAAGAACTGAAGAAATGTGAACGCCAAACTTCTTTCCTTCCTCCCTCCCTCCCTCCCTCCTTTCCTTCCTTCCTTCCCTCCTTTCCTTCCTCCCTTCCCCCTCCTTTCCTTCTTCTTCCTTCCTTCCCTCCTTTCCTTCCTTCTTTCTGCCTCCTTTCCTTCCTTCCCTTCCTTCTCTCTTTCTTTCCTCCCTCCTTTCTTCTTTCCTCCCTCGTTTCCTTCCTTCCTTCCTTCTCTCTTTCTTTCCTCCCTCCTTCCTTCCCTCCTTTCCTTCCTTCCCTCCTTCTCTCTTTCTTTCCTCCCTCCTTCCTTCCCTCCTTCCTCCTTTCCTTCCTTCCCTCCTTCCTTCTTCTTTCCTTCCTCCTTCCCTCCTTTCCTTCCTTCTTTTCTCCCTCCTTTCCTTCCTTCTTCCTTCCTTCCCTCCTTTCCTTCCTCCCTCCCTCCTTTCCTTCCTTCTTTTCTCCCTCCTTTCCTTCCTTCTTCCTTCCTTCCCTCCTTTCCTTCCTCCCTTCCCCCTCCTTCCTTCCTTCCCTCCTTTCCTTCCTTCTTTTCTCCCTCCTTTCCTTCCTTCCCTCCTTTCCTTCCTCCCTCCCTCCTTTCCTTCCTTCTTCCTTCCTTCCTCCTTTCCTTCCTTCTTTTCTCCCTCCTTTCCTTCCTTCTTCCTTCCTTCCCTCCTTCTCTCTTTCCTTCCTCCCTCCCTCCCTCCTTTCTTTCCTTCTTTTCTCCCTCCTTTCCTTCCTTCTTTCTTCCTCCTTTCCTTCCTTCCCTTCTTCTCTTTCTTTCCTCCCTCGTTTCCTTCCTTCCATTCTTCTCTCTTTCTTTCCTCCCTCCTTTCTTCTTTCCTCCCTCCTTTCTTCTTTCCTCCCTCGTTTCCTTCCTTCCCTTCCTTCCCTCCTTTCCTTCCTTCCCTCCTTCTCTTTCTTCCCTCCTTTCCTTCCTTCCTTCCTCTTTCTTCCCTCCTTCCTTCTTCTTTCCTTCCTCCTTTCCTTCCTCCCTCCCTCCTTCCTCCCTCCTTTCCTTCCTTGACTCAAGGACAACAGGAGGGTTAAAGAAATACATTATGAGGGATAAACTCATGATTTAAAGGGATTTAAAAGGTTTATTTTATTTTATTTATATGTTAAAATACTGTCGGCTTTACTTCTTAAAGGCCTCTGAACCAGTTCTGAACCAGTTCTGAACCAGTTCTTAACCAGTTCTTAACCAGTTCAACCAGTTTAACCCTTTACATGCTGCTCATATTCTGACTCCTAATTAACTAATAATAGGATAATAGGAAGGAAGCGAGGAAGGAAAGGAGGGAGGGAGGGAGAAAGAAGGGAGGAAAGGAAGGAGGAAGGAAAGCAGGGAGGGAGGAAGGGAGAAAGAAGGAAGGATGGAAGGAAGGAAAGGAGGTAGGAGAGGGAGGACAGAGGAAAGAAGGAAGTCCTTCCTTCCTCTTTCCCTTTTCCTCCCTTCCTTCCTTCTCTCCTTCCTTCTTCCCTCCCTCCCTCTTTTCCTTACTTCTTCCTCCATTCATTCCTTCCTTCCTTCCTCCCTCCCTCCCTCCTTCCTTCCTTCCTTCATCCCTCCCTTCCTTTCCTTGAGGACAACAGGAGGGTTAATTATTAATAAATTGTATAAAATCACTATTTGAATGCTGATTTTTTAAATTTATTTTTTCTATTTTAATAAAAAAAAAGTCAAATTTTTGCATAAAAATGTTAAAAAGATGAATTTTATTTGCATTTTTTAATTTTAATCTGATTATAATAAATGTGTTTTTAATTTTTTTATGGGTCAAATGAGACTCTCTCTCTCTCTCTCTCTCTCTATGTCTCTCTCTCTCCCCCTCCCTCTCTCTCTCTCTCTCTCTATGTCTCTCTCTCTCTCTCTCTCTCTCTCCCTCTCTCTCTCTCCCTGTCTGTCTGTCTCTCTCTCTCTCTCTCTCTCTCTCTCTCTCTCTCCCCCTCTCTCTCTCTCTCTCTCCCTGTCTGTCTCTCTCTCTCTCTCTCTCTCTCTCTCTCTCTCAGAGTTTCATCAGAAAGTGTAAAATAATTAAATCCAGATTGAACTTCACTGCTGGTGAGAGGAGATGTCGCCCCCTGCTGGTCAGTCTTCATAAATACATATATATATATTTATATATTTATATATATGAAGGATTAATGATTTATAATGTAATAAATAAATACTTTAATGGATTAATAAATAATACTGAAAGACTGAAAGGGTATTTATGAATAAATTATATATATATATTTAATTAAGTGCATAAATTATTAATATGGATATACCTTTATACTTACTTACTTTTATATATTCCCCTATATATTATTTATTTCTTCTTTTATTTAAATTTAATTGAATTTATACAGAAAAAAATGTAGAAGTGAATAAATGGAAGAAAAATATATATGAAAATATAAAAATATGTTTATGGAATATGTGAATTTGTGTAGAATTATAGACAAAAAGGCAAAATTCATTACTTTTCATAATTTAATGTTTTATTGTTTTATTTTTATTTATTCAAAGTATTTATTTCTGTATGTTTTTATAGTAGTTTTTCGTCCATTTGGATTAAGACTAAAACACATATGAATCAGCAAAAGGTTACAAGGGAGGAAGGAAGGGAGAAAGAAGGAAGGATGGAAGGGAGGAAGGGAGAAAGAAGGAAGGATGGAAGGGAGGAAGGGAGAAAGAAGGAAGGATGGAAGGGAGGAAGGGAGAAAGAAGGAAGGATGGAAGGATGGAAGGGAGAAAGAAGGAAGGATGGAAGGGAGGAAGGGAGAAAGAAGGAAGGATGGAAGGGAGGAAGGGAGAAAGAAGGAAGGATGGAAGGGAGGAAGGGAGAAAGAAGGAAGGATGGAAGGATGGAAGGGAGAAAGAAGGAAGGATGGAAGGGAGGAAGGGAGAAAGAAGGAAGGATGGAAGGGAGGAAGGGAGAAAGAAGGAAGGAAGGGAGAAAGAAGGAAGGATGGAAGGGAGGAATAAGGAAGGCAAGTGGGGAGGAAGGAAAAGTGGAAGGAAGGAAGGAAGGAAGGAAAGAAGGCCAGAGGAAGGTAGGGGGCAGGAAAGAAAGAGAAAAGGAGGAAGGAAATAAGGACAGAAGGAAGGAAGAAAGGGGGATAGAGGAAGGAAAGAAGGAAGGAAGGAAAGAAAGAGAGAAGGAAGGAAGGAAGGGAGGAAGGAACGAAAGAGAAAAGGAGGAAGGAAAGAAGGACAGAAGGAAGGAAGGAAGGAAGGAAGGAAAGAGAGGTAGGCAAGAAAGAGAGAAGGAGGGAGGAAGGACGGGTGGAAGGACAGATGGAAGGAAGGAAGGAAGGAAAGAAAGAGAGAAGAAGGACGGGTGGAAGGACAGATGGAAGGAAGGAAGGAAGGAAGGACCTAACCCTCTGATTGGCTCCATGAGGTCACATGACAGTCTGCAGCCTTCCTCGTTAGTATAGTGGACAGTATCTCCGCCTGTCACGCGGAAGACCGGGGTTCGATTCCCCGACGGGGAGTTCTTTAGGTTCTCCACGTGGAACCTTTCACTCTCATACATGTGGGATTTTACACTTTACTAGAAGAAAGGAGGGAGAGAGGAAGGAAGGAAGGAAAAAATAAAGGAAGGGAAGGAGGAAGGGAGGAAGAAGGAAAGATGGAAGGGAGGAATAGGGAAGGAAAGTTGGAAGGAAGGAAAAGTGGAAGGAAGGAAAGAAGGACAGAGGAAGGTAGGAGAGGACAGAAAGAGAGAAGGAGGAAGGAAAGGAAGGAAAGAGGGAAGGAAAGAAGGACAGAAGGGAGGAAGAAAGGGGGATAGAGGAAGGAAAGAAGGAAGGTAAGGGGGAGGAAAGAAAGAGAAAAGGAGGAAGGGAGGAAGGAAAGGACAGAAGGAAGGGAGAAAGAGGGATTCAGGAAGGAAAGGAGGAATGGAGGAAAGAGAGAAGAAGGAAGTAAGGAAGGAAGGAAAGCTTCCTTCCTCCCTTCTGTTTCTCCCTACTTCTTTCCTACCTTCCTTCTTCCCTTCCTCCCTCCCTTTCATCCTTCCTTCTTTCTACCTTCCTGCCTCCCTTCCATCCTTCCTTCCTTCCATCCTTCCTTCCTTCTTCCTCCTTTCCTTCCTCCATGCTTTCCTTCCTTTCTTCCTCCCTTTCTCCCTCCTTTCCTTCCTCCCTCCCTTCCTTCCTTCCTCCCTTGTAACCTTTTGTCTCTTCTCGAAAAGTGTAAAATCCCACATGGTGTCAGACATGTATGAGAGTGAAAGGTTCCACATGGAGAACATAAAGAACTCCCCGTCGGGGAATCGAACCCCGGTCTTCCGCGTGACAGGCGGAGATACTGTCCACTATACTAACGAGGAAGGCTGCAGACTGTCATGTGACCTCATGGAGCCAATCAGAGGGTTAGGTTTAGGGGTTAGGGTTGTGTGATTCAAGCTTTGCACACTGCACCACACCTGCCCTTATATGGAGTTCAGCAGGCGTTGCCTAGGAAACCAAACTACCTGCCAGGTGCCTCCAATTTAACAACAAGTGGGATTCATCATGCAGCACCTGAACCTGATCCTGAGTCAGACCAGATCTGGGTATTTAGGTGCATGTGGATTTTATTTTGAAGTCTCAGTTTGATGCTGCAGTCAGACAGTCAGCACGTCTCCTGGTCTCCAGCCTGATGAAGAAAGTAAGTAGTTTAAAATATTTATACTTCTAACATGACTTTTTTCAGATTATTGGTATCTTTAGAGATGGTATCTTCTCTTTCTTTCCTCCCTCCTTTCCTTCCTTCTGTTTCTTTCCTTCCTTCTGTCTCTGTCCTCCCTTTCCTCTCCTTCCTTCTGTCCTCCCTTTCCTCTCCTTCCTTCTGTCCTCCCTTTCCTCTCCTTCCTTCTGTCCTCCCTTTCCTCTCCTTCCTTCTGTCCTCCCTTTCCTCTCCTTCCTTCTGTCCTCCCTTTCCTCTCCTTCCTTCTGTCCTCCCTTTCCTCTCCTTCCTTCTGTCCTCCCTTTCCTCTCCTTCCTTCTGTCCTCCCTTTCCTCTCCTTCCTTCCCTCTGTCTTTCTTCCTTCTTTTCTGTCCTTCTCTTTCCCTCCTTCTGTCCTTTCCTCCATCCTACCTTTCCTTTCCTTCCTTAACTTGAGGGTTAAAACAAACCCTAACTGAGTTGCGTTCAGGGCCTTTTCTTAAAACTACGTATTTATGTCACTTATGTATTATCTAACCCTAACCCAATGATCTACTTTTCTTTTTTTTTTTTTTTTTTTTTGTCTTAGTTCATGATGATGCGTGCAGTCCTGAGTCTCTGGATCTTATCAGCAGTGATCTGTGTGGCTGAAGGCCGTAGAGGTTGGAGACGTCGGACAGCCGGACACGTTTCACTGGTGGCTTCGGCAAACGAAGACTTCGCCTATCATCTGTACAGGAAGTTAGCAGCTCAGTCTGACTCGCAGGGCAAGAACATCTTCTTCTCACCGGTCAGTGTGTCTGTTGCTTTGGCTGCTTTGTCTGTTGGAGCACGAGGGGACACCCACCGGCAGATCTTCACTGGTCTGGGGTTCACCAATCCCATACTGACGCAGACGTTCGTGGACCGGGCCGTCCGTTCGCTCCTCAGCTGGGCGACCCGAGCGTCTACAGACACCAATGCAGGGGGCGCTGTGGTCCTGGATAACCAGTTCAAGCCGAAGAAGGAGTTCCTGGACGTCTTAAAGAAGTCTTACTTTGCAGATGGGATTGAAGTTGACTTCAGTAAAACCAAAGAAAGTGCCAATACCATCAATACGTATGTGGAGGAGAAGACCAATGGGAAGATTAATGAACTGGTGAAAGACTTGAACCCGAACACAGTCATGTATCTCATCAGCTACATATACTACAAAGGTACGTGAGATCTGAGTTATTCACTTTTTCTTAAAGACTGTGTAAAGTGAGTTCAGACATTTTCTTCTAAACACATTAAATAGGTCATAAATGTATTTCTAAAAAAGGTGTAAAAAGCATTTCAACCATTTAGATTTGAATTGTGGAGCTAGGCTTCACAAACTGTTTCAACATTTCTGTGTTCAGGATTTAGTGATTAGCATAAACCCGCCCCTGCTGCTGTAGAGGTATAAATACATTCAGCACACACTACTACTACTACAGTCTACAGTTAGCCTGTTGGCCGAGTTAGCCGCCGAGCTAGCAGCAGAAAGCTCTCAGACGTAGCGTCCATGTTTCTGGTAGAGATGGTGACTTTGACAGGTGACACTTGGTAGGGGGCGGGGCTTCAGCGTTTGGGAGCAGAGAAAGAGGCTGATTTTTTTTTACACAACTTTGAAGCCTAATTTCATATATTTGGTGATTTTATTTTAACGATTCAAATTTGGCAGGGTGGTTAACAACACACTTTTCTGTGGTATGTCAAACTCAGAACACATTTATTCTTACTTTACACGGACTTTATAATGTTTTTCTGCATTTCAGATGTTCTGAATTGTAAACATTTGTTTAATCTCTGCTCATCTGTCTAACAGGAAAGTGGCAAACTCCATTTGATCCTAAGCTCACCAAGGAGGACACCTTCAACGTTGATGAGAACACCAAGGTTAAGAATGCACTGTTTTATTACAATGACTAGAACTGAGCCACATTTGATTGGTTGCATCCTTTGATTCTGTTTCCCAATCAATGTTGTTATAGTTCTGAAATTTTCTTTAGTTTTTCAGTTTGCTTTTTTATTTTAGTTTTAGTTAGTTCAAGTGATTTTAGTAGTTTCAGTTTAGTTTTTCAGGTATTAAGAGAAAGCTTTGACTTGTAGAAGCTGAAAAGGATGAAAGAATGAGACACCAAATATGACTTAAGCCCTTTTAATTTAATTCTTGAACCACGAAGATGAACTGAAACCTTAGTTTTATCCCACAAATGTTCCCATCAGTCCTCACCACTATACATTTACTCTCTATCAGTAGCTCATACTCAAAGTAGTTTTAGCCATTTCTAGCAAATCATAAAATGCCCACTAAGCTCCTTCTTGCAGTATGTGGCAGATGATATCCACTATGCTGCCCCCTGCTGGAGGGGTTAGGGGTAGCAGCATAGCAGCTTCTGCAGGACGGGCAGTAATTGAGGGAGACAACGAAGCTGAATTCATCAGCAATTTAGTTTTACATTGTTCATTGTAGTTTTTACTTTAATTTTCAGTTCAGTTTTAGTGGAATCTGTCATCCGGACGTCTACTGGCCCAGATTACCTGTGAGACGAGAAAGCACAGACAACTCCGGGGAAGAAGTTTAGGTTATTGAATGTATTAATAGAACATGAATGTTAATGGATATAGAAGGAGAGAGGAGCTCAGTGCATCATGGGAGTCCCCTGGCAGTCTAAGCCTATAGCAGCATAAGCTAAGAGCTCTAGGAGCCCTAACTATATAAGCTTTATAATATATAATCCTGTTCCCAACTGAGAGACTCGATGTGTGAATTCCTCCAGGTTCCCGTCCAGATGATGAATATGGAGCAGGATTTTGACACCTGTTACGACCAGGCGGTTAAAACATCGGTGCTCCATCTTCCCTTCAACAGCACCTCCTCCATGCTGCTGCTGTTGCCTGATGACATGGCGACGCTGGAGAAAGCTGTCTCTCCAACACGAATCACCAAGTGGCTCAAACAGATGAAGTCCAGGTTGGAAGAGTCTGAAATCATCCTGCTTTAATTTTTGGTTTCTAATATGGAAGATTTGACTGGGATCAATCACTGTATGTTTGTCCATTTCCAATGTTTAGGACCTATGATGTGTATCTTCCGAAGTTCTCCATCAAGACGACTTATTCCCTGAACGATGTGTTGGCTGAAATGGGAATGACCAACATGTTTAGTGCTCGAGCAGATTTCAGCGGCATTTCAGAGGGAGAGAAACTGGCTGTGTCAAAGGTATGAATGGAGACTATGGCTGTGTTAGAAACCGCATACTACATACTTCTATACTACACACTAAAGGACCAGATAGTAAGCACACCGTTTACACTGTAGTAAACTACACGATTACCCACAATGCATTTGGTTCCTACCCGAGCTGAAATCATCAGGCTGAAGCTGATTTCATTTTAGCTCTAACTCTGTAAATAAACCACTTTATCCACATTTCTAACCTTTTTAGGAAGAAAGTAAAGTAGCCCTTTAGATCCACAATGTGACGCTAATTTGTCCAAATAACCTGTTTAAAGTCACTTCCTGTCATTTTCACAATAAAACACCTGTTTACAGTTTTGTTCCTGAGAATTCGGAGCCGCTCAAGTTAGCCGTAGCGAGTAACGCACTTCCTGTCATTTTCACAAAACACCGATGGAATTGGTGCTTTTATTTTGAAAGCAGGAAGTGAACATACCCTCGCTGTAGCTAACTTGAATCCACTTTTTTTTTTCAGAAGTTGCATTGCATCTTGAGTAATGTGAGTAGTAGCGTTGCATCTTGGGTAATGTGAGTGTGAGTAGTAGCGTTGCATCTTGGGTAATGTGAGTGTGAGTAGTAGTGTTGCATCTTGGGTAATGTGAGTGTGAGTAGTAGCGTTGCATCTTGAGTAATGTGAGTAGTAGCGTTGCATCTTGGGTAATGTGAGTGTGAGTAGTAGCGTTGCATCTTGAGTAATGTGAGTAGTAGCGTTGCATCTTGGGTAATGTGAGTGTGAGTAGTAGCGTTGCATCTTGGGTAATGTGAGTAGTAGCGTTGCATCTTGGGTAATGTGAGTAGTAGCGTTGCATCTTGGGTAATGTGAGTGTGAGTAGTAGCGTTGCATCTTGGGTAATGTGAGTGTGAGTAGTAGTGTTGCATCTTGGGTAATGTGAGTGTGAGTAGTAGCGTTGCATCTTGGGTAATGTGAGTGTGAGTAGTAGCGTTGCATCTTGGGTAATGTGAATGTGAGTAGTAGCGTTGCATCTTGGGTAATGTGAGTGTGAGTAGTCAGCTCTTGATGCATACTCTGCATTTCTGGAGAATCTAGTAAACCATCCAGGAACTTCTCACATACTCTAAATCACATACTACGCAGTTAAACACACTACATACTTCACATGACGTCAGAGTTAGTAGAGTAGTAGGAAAGGATGAGGAGAAGAACAGACTCTATTTGTTAATGTATATTTCCTTCTGTCTATTCTAACCTCTATTTTACCTCCAGGTTGTGCACCAAGCCACTCTGGACATTGACGAGACCGGAGCCACGGCTGCAGCAGCTACAGGCCTTGAAATTGTCCCTTTGTCGCTACTTCGTGTCCCCGTCTTGAAGTTTGATCGGCCGTTTATGGTCCTGATCACGGAGGGCCACACAGGAAGCATCCTCTTTATGGGCAAGATCATCAACCCGAACATCTGAAGGACTGAACTTTGTGTTTAAGCACTGCTGTGGCATCAAATGAAATAACTCTGCTGTGTAACTGAGTGTGTAGAGAACAGTGTTTGCAAGAGTTTTATATGTTTTGAGGATAATAAATCAAATGAAACAAACCTTCAATTTTTTTTTTTGGATTTGACTGCATTTGTTAGGCCTTGAAACAGAAGTAACTTAGAGCTGCATTCTATTAAAAGGCCACCAGGGGGCGACCGTCTCTATACAAGTCAATGGAGAATTCACCAACTTCTCACTTGATTTCCAACCTCAGTAAACGTTTTCAAAATGTGTTTATGGTCTCAATCGCTAGTTTAAAGCCTTCTTCAATGCAGTATGATGTTCATTTGGGACATTTTGGCCTCCCTGATTTTATGTGATGATAAAGCAGGGTATGCATTAGGGCGTGGCTACGTCCTGATTGACAGGTTGATTGACCGATGTCCTCGAGATCCAGCCCTCGTAACCATAGCAACCTCCCTGCTCTGCACTTCAAAGGGACAACTGGTTTCCATTTAATCAACTATTTTATCTAAAGCCCAATTTCCACTGAGTCCGGCAGCGGCGCGTTACAGCTGCGCCGCGGTCACCGGTGCTGATAGGTACCACTATAATCAATGAGAGTATCTCCACCGGGAACGTTTCAGCAGCGTGTCAGCAACATCCCAGCAGCGGCTCCCGTGCCGCAGCGCTATCAATAGGTAGCATTTCTATTTTTGACGGAGCCGTTGCCAACTCGCGTCAAGCTCAACAGAGCAGATTGCACCAGACAGGAAGTCCGACACTGAATCGGCATAATAAAACTTCCGTTTTTTCAAAATAAAACAACCCGTGCAGCCTCCCGATCGTATTTCAGCAACAAACATGAATAAAACAGACAAAGACTCCATCTAGCTACGTAGCCTACTGACAGATGGGATAAGCACAAATATCAAAGAAAATTACCAAATCAACCAAAATTGAGCAAGTTAACAAAACCGGGCCATTTAGTTGTGCTGCTACTACAGTAATTACTGTAGACTAGCTACTACAGTAATTACGGTAGACTAAAGGCACTCGTTCGGGTTTGATTGGGCTGCCGTAATTACTGTATTAACAGTGCAACGTCATTTTAAAAGGCAGCTTTCTCTACCAGAGCATGCTCCGGTCCGCTGCTGTAACGCTCCCGGTGTGAGTTGACGCCGGGCAGAGGACGGAGCTAAACTGTAGTACAGCCGTTCCGCGCCGCTGACGGACCCGGTGGAAATCCCCAGTAAGGTTGCTCATCTTGAAGTGACAGTTAACTGTTTGAGGAAACCTCGTGAATACCAATTAAAACATGTGACTATAAGCACTATGACGGCAGTGACACAATGTTTGGTAATGGTAATTTAGGTTCTGTACTTTAATACAATATATTCAATCCTACGTAATAAATCTAGTCCACTACAGTTCAGAATCAGAGGTGATTATTTTTTACTCCACTACATTTGTCTGATGGCAGTTACTTTTGCATAAAATAGGACAACACTGCCCCCCCCCCCCCCATGGTTTCCGTGGGTACTGCTCCGTTTGGTCTGTATCTGTAAGCTTTATGGAAACATGCAGAAATACGGAAATATTTAACATTGAGCATTAATGGGCCTTTAGTCTACTGTGTGACTCCGAGGTATTTGAAGGTGTCTGCTTTTTCAACTGTTTATGTGGGACCAATCATTTAGTAATTTAACCTTCCTGTCGTCATCCCGGGTCAAACTGACCCCGTCTGTTTTGACTGTTCTTTCTTTCCTCCCTTTCTCTCTCTTTCCTCCCTCAATCTCCCTTTCTTCCTTCCCTTCTGTCCTTCCTTCCTTCCTTCCTCCCTCCCTCCTTCTTTCCTTACCTCTTTCCTTCCTCCCTCCCTCCCAACCTTCCTTCCTTCCTTCTTCCTTCTTTCCTCCCTCCGATCTTCCTTCCTTCCTTCTTTCCTCTGTCCTTCCTTCCTTCCTTTCCTTCCTCCCCCAATCCCCCTTCCTTCCCTCCTTCCTCCCTCCTTCCTTCCTCCCTGCCTTCCATCCTTCCTTCTTCCTCCCTTGCTCTTTTCCTTTATCCCTCCCTCCCTCCCTCCCTCCCTCTCTCCCTCTCTCCCTCCTACCTTCCTTCCTTCTTTACTCTGTCCTTCCTCCGTTCCTTCTTTCCTTTCCTCCCTTCTTTCTGCCTTCCTTTCCTTCCTTTCTTCCTTCCCTCCTCCCTTCCTCTTTTCTTTTATCCCTCCTTCCCTCCTCCCTTCCTCTTTTCTTTTATCCCTCCTTCCTTCCTTCCTTCCTTCCTTCCTCCTTTTCTCTTTTTCCTCCCCCTACCTTCCTCCCTTCCTTCTTTCCTTCCTCCCTTTCTTCCTTCCTTCCTCCCTTCTTTATAAGAGTTTGTAACCTTTTGCTCTTCTAGAAAAGTGTAAAATCCCACGTGGTATCAGACGTGAAAGGTTCCACATGGAGAACATAAAGAACTCCCCGTCGGGGAATCGAACCCCGGTCTTCCGCGTGACAGGCGGAGATACTGTCCACTATACTAACGAGGAAGGCTGTAGACTGTCATGTGACCTCATGGAGCCAATCAGAGGGTTAGGTTTAGGGGTTAGGGTTGTCTGACATGAGATAAGATATTCCTTTATTAGTCCCACATGGCCTGACTGTTCCTTCCTTCCTTCCTTCCTTCTATCCTTCTTCCTTTTCTCTTTCTCTCCTTCCTTCTTTCCTTCCTCTTTCCCTCCTACCTTCCTTCCTTCTTTCCTTCCTTCCTTCCTTCCTTCCATCCTTCCTTCCTTCCTTCCATCTGTCCTCCCTCCCTCCTTCTCTCTTTCTTTCCTTCCTCTCTCTTTCCTCCCTTCCTTCTTTCCTTCTTCAATCCCCTTTCTTCCTTCCTTCTGTCCTTCTTTCCTTCCTCCCTCCTTTCCGTCTTCCCTCCTTCCTTCCTTCGTTCGTTCGTTCCTTCCTTCCTTTCCTTCCTCCTTTCCTGTTTCTTTCCTCCCCCCTTACCTTTCCTTCCTTCTTCCTTCCTCCCTTCCATCCTTCTTTGCTCCCTTCCTCTTTTCCTTTCTCCCTCCCTCCCTCCTACCTTCCTTCCTCCCTCCCTCCTTTCCTTCTTTTCTTTTCCAAAGCCTTGGAAAATGTATGCTGTAAAGTATATTCTTTTGGTTTTCTTGCAGTTTTCTGTTTCCTAAGATGTCATGCTGTTAGTATGTTTGAATTATGTGACAGTAATCCCACATGGTATGAGACATGTATGAGAGGGAAAGGTTCCACATGGAAAACCTAAAGAACTCCCCGTCGGGGAATCGAACCCCGGTCTTCCGCGTGACAGGCGGAGATACTGTCCACTATACTAACGAGGAAGGCTGTAGACTGACATGTGACCTCATGGATCCGATCAGAGGGCAGCAGGTGAGTTAGGGTTGTCTAGGATAAAATAAGATGAGATATATATAAGGGGGATAGAGGAAGGAAGGAAGGAAGGAAGGGAGGAAAGAGAGAAGAAGGGAGGAAGGACAGATGGAAGGAAGGAAGGAAGGAAGGAACAGTCAGACAATGCATATTTCCCCATGTGGGACTAATAAAGAATATCTTATCTCATGTACCGAGGGATTCAAGCTTTGCACACCGCACCACACCTGCCCTTATATGGAGTTCAGCAGGCGTTACCTAGGAAACCAAACTACCTGCCAGGTGCCTCCAATTTAACATCAAGTGGGATTCATCATGCAGCACCTGAACCTGATCCTGAGTCAGAGCAGATTTGGGTATTTAGGAACATGTGGACTTTATTTTGAAGTCTCAGTTTGATGCTGCAGTCAGACAGTCAGCACGTCTCCTCGTCTCCTTGTCTCCTTGTCTCCTTGTCTCCTTGTCTCCTTGTCTCCTTATCTCCTTATCTCCTTATCTCCTTATCTCCTTATCTCCAGCCTGATGAAGAAAGTAAGTAGTTTAAAATATTTATACTTCTAACATGACTTTTTTCAGATTATTTGGTATCTTTAGAGATGGTATCTTCTTTCTTTCCTCCCTTCTGTCCTTCTGTTTCGTTCCTTCTTTCCTCCTTCCGTCCTTCTCTCTTTCCTTCCGTCCTCCCTTTCCTTTCCTTCCTTTCCTCTTCTTCCTTCCTTCCTTCCTTCCTTCCTTCTGTCTTTCTTTCTTTCTTCCTTCCTTCTTTTCTGTCCTTCTCTTTCCCTCCTTCTGTCCTTTCCTCCATCCTACCTTTCCTCCCTCCTTTCCTTCCTTAACTTGAGGGTTAAAACAAACCCTAACTGAGTTGCGTTCAGGGCCTTTTCTTAAAACTACGTATTTATGTCACTTATGTATTATCTAACCCAATGATCTACTTTTCACTTTTTTGTCTTAGTTCACGATGATGCGTGCAGTCCTGAGTCTCTGGATCTTATCAGCAGTGATCTGTGTGGCTGAAGGCCGTAGAGGTTGGAGACGTCGGACAGCCGGACACGTTTCACTGGTGGCTTCGGCAAACGAAGACTTCGCCTATCATCTGTACAGGAAGTTAGCAGCTCAGTCTGACTCGCAGGGCAAGAACATCTTCTTCTCACCGGTCAGTGTGTCTGTTGCTTTGGCTGCCTTGTCTGTTGGAGCACGAGGGGACACCCACCAGCAGATCTTCACTGGTCTGGGGTTCACCAATCCCATACTGACGCAGACGTTCGTGGACCGGGCAGTCCGTTCGCTCCTCGGCTGGGCGACCCAAGCGTCTTCAGGAGACACCAATGCAGGGGGCGCTGTGGTCCTGGATAACCAGTTCAAGCCGAAGAAGGAGTTCCTGGACGTCTTAAAGAAGTCTTACTTTGCAGATGGGATTGAAGTTGACTTCAGCAAAACCAAAGAGAGTGCACATACTATTAATAAGTACGTGGAGGAGAAGACCAATGGGAAGATTAATAAGCTGGTGAAAGACTTGAACCCGAACACAGTCATGTATCTCATCAGCTACATATACTATAAAGGTACGTGAGATCTGAGTTATTCACTCATTCTTAAAGACCGTGTAAAGTGAGTTCAGACACTTTTCATTAAATAGGTTATAAATGTATTTCTAAAAAAGGTGTAAAAAGCATTTCAACCATTTAGATTTGAATTGTGGAGCTAGGCTTCACAAACTGTATTTCAACATTTCTGTGTTCAGGATTTAGTGATTAGCATAAACCCCCCCCTGCTGCTGTAGAGGTATAAATACATTCAGCACACACTACTACTACTACAGTCTACAGTTAGCCAGTTAGCTGAGTTAGCTGCCGAGTTCGCCGCCTAGCTAGCAGCCGAGCTAGCAGCAGAAAGCTCTCAGACGTAGCGTCCATGTTTCTGGTAGAGGTGGTGACTTTGACAGGTGACACTTGGTAGGGGGCGGGGCTTCAGCGTTTTGATTTTTACACAACTTTGAAGCCTAATTTCATATTTGGTGATTTTATTTTAATCATTAAATTTGGCAGGGTGGTTAACAACACACTTTTCTGTGGTATGTCAAACTCAGAACACATATTTATTCTTACTTTACACAGACTTTAATAATGTTTTTCTGCATTTCAGATGTTTTGAATTGTAAACATTTGTTTTATCTCTGCTCATCTGTCTAACAGGAAAGTGGCAAACTCCATTTGATCCTAAGCTCACCAAGGAGGACACCTTCAACGTTGATGAGAACACCAAGGTTAAGAAAGCACTGTTTTATTACAATGACTAGAACTCAGCCACATTTGATTGGTTGCATCCTTTTGATTCTGTTTCCCAACCAATGTTATTATAGCTATGAAATTCTTTGGTTTTTCAGTTTGCTTTTTTAATTTTAGTTAGTTCAAGTGATTTAGTAGTTTTAGTTTCAGGTATTAAGAGAAAGCCTTGACTTGTAGAGATCATTCTTTAACCATGAAGATGAACTTTTCAAATTTGTGGAATTTTTCCTTTTTTTTAGTTTTATCCCACAAATGTTCCAGTCAGTCCTCATCGCTATATTTACTCTTATCTATCAATAGCTTGTACTCAAAGTAATTTTAGCCATTTCTTCTAAATTATAAAATGCCCACTAAGCACCTTCTTCTTGCAGTATGCAGCAGATGATATCTGTTATGCTGCCCCCTGCTGGAGGGGTTAGGGGTAGCAGCATAGCAGATGATATTCACTATGCTGCCCCCTGCTGGAGGGGTTAGGGATAGCAGCATAGCAGATGATATTCACTATGCTGCCCCCTGCTGGAGGGGTTAGGGATAGCAGATGATATCCGCTATGCTGCCCCCTGCTGGAGGAGTTGGGGGTAGCAGCTTCTGCAGTGTAATTGATGGAGACAACAAAGCTGAATTTATCTGCAATTTAGTTTTACATTATTCATTGTAGTTTTATTTTAATTTCAGTTAACAAATTTTTTCATTGCTAGTTTTAGTGGAATCTGTCATCCGGACGTCTACTGGCCCAGATTACCTGTGAGACGAGAAAGCACAGACAACTCCGGGGAAGAAGTTTAGCTTATTGAATGTATTAATAGAACATGGAGGGACGGAGAGAAGGAGGAGAGAGGAGCTCAGTGCATCATGGGAGTCCCCTGGCAGTCTAAGCCTATAGCAGCATAAGCTAAGAGCTCTAGGAGCCCTAACTATAAGCTTTATAATATAATAACCCTGTTCCCAACTGAGAGACTCGATGTGTAAATCCCTCCAGGTTCCCGTCCAGATGATGAATATGGAGCAGGATTTTGACACCTGTTACGACCAGGCGGTTAAAACATCGGTGCTCCATCTTCCCTTCAACAGCACCTCCTCCATGCTGCTGCTGTTGCCTGATGACATGGCGATGCTGGAGAAAGCTGTCTCTCCAACACGAATCAGCAAGTGGCTCAAACAGATGAAGTCCAGGTTGGAAGAGTCTGAAATCATCATGCTTTAATTTTTGGTTTCTAATATGGAAGCTTTGGCTCGGATCAATCACTGTATGTTTGTCCATTTCTGATGTTTAGGACCTATGATGTGTATCTTCCGAAGTTCTCCATCAAGACGACTTATTCCCTGAACGATGTGTTGGCTGAAATGGGAATGACCAACATGTTTAGTGCTCGAGCAGATTTCAGCGGCATTTCAGAGGGAGAGAAACTGGCTGTGTCAAAGGTATGAATGGAGACTATGGCTATGCTACATGCTTCTATACTACATACCTCGATACTACATACTGCAGACTTCTATACTACATACTTCTATCCTACACACTAAAGGACCAGATTACCCACAATGCATTTGGTTCCTACCCGAGCTGAAATCATCAGGCTGAAGGTGATTTCATTTTAGCTCTAACTCTGTAAATAAACCACTTTATCCACATTTCTAACCTTTTTAGGAAGAAAGTAAAGTAGCCCTTTAGATCCACAATGTGACGCTAATGTGTCCAAATAACACCTGTTTACAGTCACTTCCTGTCATTTTCACAATAAAACACCTGTTTAAAGTTTTGTTCCTGAGAATTCGGAGCCACTCAAGTTAGCCGTAGCGAGTAACACACTTCCTGTCATTTTCACAAAACACTGATGGAATTGGTGCTTTTATTTTGAAAGCAGGAAGCGAACATATCCTTGCTGTAGCTAACTTGAAACCACTTTTTTTTTTTCAGAAGTAGCGTTGCATCTTGGGTAATGTGAGTGTGAGTAGTCAGCTCTTGATGCATACTCTGCTTGATCTGATGTGGGCCGGATCACTAAAAATATGGAGTGAAAGGAAGGGAAGGAAAGACGGACAGGTAAAGGAAGGAGGGAAGACAGACAGTGAAGGACAGACAGACAGATGTATGGAAGGGAGGAAGGACAGATGGAAGGAAGGGCAGAAGGGAGGAAGGACAGATGGAAGGAAGGGCAGAAGGTAGAAAGGGAGTAAGGACAGATGGATTGAAGGAAGTAAGGAACCAAGAAAGGTAGGAAGGACAGACAGATGGGAGGGAGGGAGGAAGGAAGGAAGGAAAAAGGAACCAAGAAAGGTTGGAAGTAAGGACAGAAGGAAGAAAGGGAGGAAAGACAGATGGAAGGAAGACTCTTATTAGTTAACATATCCTTCTGTCTATTCTCTCTAACCTCTATTTTTACCTCCAGGTTGTGCACCAAGCCACTCTGGACATTGACGAGACCGGAGCCACGGCTGCAGCAGCTACAGGCCTTGAAATTGTCCCTTTGTCGCTACTTCGTGTCCCCGTCTTGAAGTTTGATCGGCCGTTTATGGTCCTGATCACTGAGCACCAAACAGGAAGCATCCTCTTTATGGGCAAGATCATCAACCCAAACATCTGAAGGACTGAACTTTGTTTAAGCACTGCTGTGGCATCAAATGAAATAACTCTGCTGTGTAACTGAGTGTGTAGAGAACAGTGTTTGCAACAGTTTTATGTTTTGAGGATAATAAATCAAATGAAACAAACCTTCAATTTTTTTTTTTTTGGATTTGACTGCATTTGTTAGGCCTTGAAACAGAAGTAACTTAGAGCTGCATTCTATCAAAAGGCCACCAGGGGGCGACCGTCTCTATACAAGTCAATGGAGAATTCACCAACTTCTCACTTGATTTCTAACCTCAGTAAACGTTTTCAAAATGTGTTTATGGTCTCAATCGCTAGTTTAAAGCCTTCTTCAATGCAGTATGATGTTCATTTGGGACATTTTGGCCTCCCTGATTTTATATGTGACGATAAAGCAGGGTATGCATTAGGGGCGGGGCTACATCCTGATTGACAGGTTGATTGACCAATGTCCTCGAGATCCAGCCCTCGCAACCATAGCAACCTCCCTGCTCTGCACTTCAAAGGGACAACTGGTTTCCATTTAATCAACTATTTTATCTAAGGTTGCTCATCTTGAAGTGACAGTTAACTGTTTGAGGAAACCTCGTGAATACCAATTAAAACATGTGACTATAAGCACTACGACGGCAGTGACACAATGTTTGGTAATGGTAATTTAGGTTCTGTACTTCAATACAATATATTTAATCATACGTAATAAATCTCATTCTTTAACCGTGAAGATGAACTTTCAAATTTGTCCCCCCCCCCCCCCCCCCCCTTTTTAGTTGCATCTCACAAATGTTCCCATCAGTCCTCATCACTATACATTTACACTCTATCAGTAGCTCGTACTCAAAGTAGTTTTAGCCATTGGAAGCAAATCATAAAATACCCACTAAGCACCTTCTTGCAGTATGCAGCAGATTATATCCACTATGCTGCCCCCTGCTGGAGGGGTTAGGGGTAGCAGCATAGCAGATGATATTTGCCCCCCCATGGTTTCCGGTGGTACTGCTCCGTTTGGTCCGTATCTGTAAGCTTTATGGAAACGTGCAGAAATGCAGAGGAAATGAACTCAGAGCACGGGCAGAAGGCTCAGTCTGGATCCGGATCCGTATTTAACATTGAGCATTAATGGGCCTTTAGTCCACTGTGTGACTCCGAGGTATTTGAAGGTGTCTACTTTTTCAACTGTTTGGTTATTTATGTGGGACCAATAATTTAGTAATTTAACCTTCCTGTCGTCCTCCCGGGTCAAACTGACCCCGTCTGTTTTGACTGTTCTTTCTTTCCTCCCTTTCTCTCTCTTTCCTCCCTCAATCCCCCTTTCTTCCTTCGTTCTTTCCTTACCTCTTTCCTTCCTCCCTCCCTCCTTCTCTCTTTCTTTCCTCCCTCCTAACCTTCCTTCCTTCCTCTCTCCTTTTGTAAGGTTTGTAACCTTTTGCTCATCTAGAAAAGTGTAAAATCCCACCTGGTATGAGACATGTATGAGAGTGAAAGGTTCCACATGGAGAACATAAAGAACTCCCCGTCGGGGAATCGAACCCCGGTCTTCCGCGTGACAGGCAGAGATACTGTCCACTATACTAACGAGGAAGGCTGTAGACTGTCATGTGACCTCATGGAGCCAATCAGAGGGTTAGGTTTAGGGGTTAGGGTTGTCTGACATGAGATGGAAGGAAGGAAGGAAGGAAGGAAGGAAGGAAGGAAAGGAAGGAAGGAAGGAAGGAACAGTCAGACAATGCATATTTCCCCATGTGGGACTAATAAAGGAATATCTTATCTTATCTCATGTACCGAGGGATTCAAGCTTTGCAGACCGCACCACACCTGCCCTTATATGGAGTTCAGCAGGCGTTACCGTGACTACCAAACTACCTGCCAGGTGCCTCCAATTTAACATCAAGTGGGATTCATCATTCAGCACCTGAACCTGAACCTGAGTCAGAGCAGATTTGGGTATTTAGGAACATGTGGACTTTATTTTGAAGTCTCAGTTTGATGCTGCAGTCAGACAGTCGTCACGTCTCCTCATCTCCTCGTCTCCTCATCTCCAGCCCGATGAAGAAGGTAAGTAGTTTAAAATATTTATACTTCTAACATGACTTTTTTTCAGATTATTTGGTATCTTTAGAGATGGTATCTTCTCTTTCTTTCCTCCCTCCTTTCCTTCCTTCCTTCTGTCCTTTTCTTTCCTCTCCTTCCTTCTGTCCTCCCTTTCCTCTCCTTCCTTCTGTCCTCCCTTTCCTCTTCTTCCTTCTGTCCTCCCTTTCCTCTCCTTCCTTCCCTCCATCTTTCCTTCTGTCTTTCTGTCCTTCTCTTTCCCTCCTTCTGTCCTTTCCTCCTTCCTACCTTTCCCTTCCTTTCCTTCCTTAACTTGAGGGTTAAAACAAACCCTAACTGAGTTGCGTTCAGGGCCTTTTCTTAAAACTACGTATTTATGTCACTTATGTATTTGCTGCAGAAAATATTGCAACAACCCAATGATCTACTTTTCACTTTTCTTTGTCTTAGTTCACGATGATGCGTGCAGTCCTGAGTCTCTGGATCTTATCAGCAGTGATCTGTGTGGCTGAAGGCCGTAGAGGTTGGAGACGTCGGACAGCCGGACACGTTTCACTGGTGGCTTCGGCAAACGAAGACTTCGCCTATCATCTGTACAGGAAGTTAGCAGCTCAGTCTGACTCGCAGGGCAAGAACATCTTCTTCTCACCGGTCAGTGTGTCTGTTGCTTTGGCTGCTTTGTCTGTTGGAGCACGAGGGGACACCCCACCGGCAGATCTTCACTGGTCTGGGGTTCACCAATCCCATACTGACGCAGACGTTCGTGGACCGGGCAGTCCGTTCGCTCCTCAGCTGGGCGACCCGAGCGTCTACAGACACCAGTGCAGGGGGCGCTGTGGTCCTGGATAACCAGTTCAAGCCGAAGAAGGAGTTCCTGGACGTCTTAAAGAAGTCTTACTTTGCAGATGGGATTGAAGTTGACTTTAGTAAAACCAAAGAAAGTGCCAATACCATCAATACGTACGTGGAGGAGAAGACCAATGGGAAGATTAATAAGCTGGTGAAAGACTTGAACCCGAACACGGTCATGTATCTCATCAGCTACATATACTATAAAGGTACAATCTGAGTTATTCACTTTTTCTTAAAGACCGTGTAAAGTCTGTTCAGACATTTTCTTCTAAACACATTAAATAGGTCATAAATGTATTTCTAAAAAATGTGTAAAAAGCATTTGAAACCATTTAGATTTGAATTGTGGAGCTAGGCTTCACAAACTGTGTTTCAAGATTTCTGTGTTCAGGATTTAGTGATTAGCATAAACCCGCCCCTGCTGCTGTAGAGGTATAAATACATTCAGCACACACTACTACTACAGTCTACAGTTAGCCTGTTAGCTGAGTTAGCCGCCGAGTTAGCCGCCTAGCTAGCAGCCGAGTTAGCCGCCAAGCTAGTAACCGAGCTAGCAGCAGAAAGCTCTCAGACGTAGCGTCCATGTTTCTGGTACAGGTGGTGACTTTGACAGGTGACACTTGGTAGGGGGCGGGGCTTCAGCGTTTTGATTTTTACACAACTTTGAAGCCTAATTCATATATTTGGTGATTTTATTTTAATCATTCAATTTGGCAGGGTGGTTAACAACACACTTTTCTGCAGTATGTCAAACTCGGAACACATATTTATTCTGACTTTACACAGACTTTATAATGTTTTTTCTGCATTTCAGATGTTCTGAATTGTAAACATCTGTTATCTCTGTTCATCTGTTTAATAGGAAAGTGGCAAACTCCATTTGATCCTAGGCTCACCAAGGAGGACACCTTCAACGTTGATGAGAACACCAAGGTTAAGGCTGGCACTATTTTATTGAACATATTTATTAGACTAGAACTCGGCCACATTTGATTGGTTGCATCTTTTTGATACTGTTTCCCAACCAACATTATTATAGCTTTAAAATTCTTTGGTTTTTCAATTTGCTTTTTTATTTCAGTTTTAGTTAGTTCAACAAGTGATTTAGCAGTTTCAGTTTAGTTTTTATTCAGTTTAGTTTTTTAGGTATTAAGAGAAAGCCTTGACTTGTAGAAGCTGAAAAGGATGAAAGAATGTTTGACACCAAATATGGTTGATAAAGTCTGTCTTTTCTAAAATTTCATTCTTTAACCACAAAGATGAACTTTCAAGTTTGTGGGATTTTTTACTCTTATCTATCAGTAGCTCATACTCCAAGTAATTTTCATCCTGCAACTTTAGCCATTTCTACCTAATCATAAAACACCCACTAAGCAGCTTCTTCTTCTTGCAGTATGCAGCAGATTATATCTGCTATGCTGCCCCCTGCTGGAGGGGTTAGGGGTAGCAGCATAGCAGATGATATTCACTATGCTGCCCCCTGCTGGAGGGGTTAGGGGTAGCAGCATAGCAGATGATATCTTCTATGCTGCCCCCTGCTGGAGGGGTTAGGGGTAGCAGCATAGCAGATGATATTCACTATGTTGCCCCCTGCTGGAGGGGTTAGGGGTAGCAGCATAGCAGATGATATCCACTATGCTGCCCCCTGCTGGAGGGGTTAGGGGTAGCAGCATAGCAGATATCCACTATGATGCCCCCTGCTGGAGGGGTTAGGGGTAGCAGCATAGCAGATGATATCCACTATGCTGCCCCCCTGCTGGAGGGGTTAGGGGTAGCAGCACAGCAGCTTCTGCAGGACGGACAGTAATTGAGGGACACAACGAAGCTGAATTTATCTGCAATTTAGTTTTACATTGTTCATTGTAGTTTTTATTTTAATTTCAGTTAACTAGTTTTTTCATTGCTAGTTTTAGTGGAATCTGTCATCCGGACGTCTACTGGCCCAGATTACCTGTGAGACGAGAAAGCACAGACAACTCCGGGGAAGAAGTTTAGGTTATTGAATGTATTAATAGAACATGAATGTTAATGGATATAGAAGGAGAGAGGAGCTCAGTGCATCATGGGAGTCCCCTGGCAGTCTAAGCCTATAGCAGCATAAGCTAAGAGCTCTAGGAGCCCTAACTATATAAGCTTTATAATATATAATCCTGTTCCCAACTGAGAGACTCGATGTGTGAATTCCTCCAGGTTCCCGTCCAGATGATGAATATGGAGCAGGATTTTGACACCTGTTACGACCAGGCGGTTAAAACATCGGTGCTCCATCTTCCCTTCAACAGCACCTCCTCCATGCTGCTGCTGTTGCCTGATGACATGGCGACGCTGGAGAAAGCTGTCTCTCCAACACGAATCACCAAGTGGCTCAAACAGATGAAGTCCAGGTTGGAAGAGTCTGAAATCATCCTGCTTTAATTTTTGGTTTCTAATATGGAAGATTTGACTCGGATCAATCATTGCATGTTTGTCCATTTCCAATATTTAGGACCTATGATGTGTATCTTCCGAAGTTCTCCATCAAGACGACTTATTCCCTGAACGATGTGTTGGCTGAAATGGGAATGACCAACATGTTTAGTGCTCGAGCAGATTTTAGCGGCATTTCAGAGGGAGAGAAACTGGCTGTGTCAAAGGTATGAATGGAGACTATGGCTGTGTTAGAAATGACATACTTCATACTGCTATACATCCATACTACATACTTCTATACTACTACTACAGACAGATGTATGGAAGGAAGGGCAGAAGGTAGAAAGGGAGTAAGGACAGATGGAAGGAACGGCGGAAGGTAGAAAGGGAGTAAGGACAGATGGAAGGAACCAAGAAAGGTAGGAAAGACAGACAGACAGATGGGAGGAAGGACAGAAGGAAGGAAAAAGGAACCAAGAAAGGTTGGAAGTAAGGACAGAAGGAAGAAAGGGAGGAAAGATGGATTGGAAGGAAGACTCTTATTTGTTAATGTATATTTCCTTCTGTCTATTCTAACCTCTATTTTACCTCCAGGTTGTGCACCAAGCCACTCTGGACATTGACGAGACCGGAGCCACGGCTGCAGCAGCTACAGGCCTTGAAATTGTCCCTTTGTCGCTACTTCGTGTCCCTGTCTTGAAGTTTGATCGGACCGTTTATGGTCCTGATCACGGAGCACCAAACAGGAAGCATCCTCTTTATGGGCAAGATCATCAACCCAAACATCTGAAGGACTGAACTTTGTTTAAGCACTGCTGTGGCAAAAGTTTTATGTTTTGAGGATAATAAATCAAATGAACAAACCTTCAATTTTTTGGATTTGACTGCATTTGTTAGGCCTTGAAACAGAAGTTGTACTGTTCTCCCTTTTGTGGAAGTACCTTAGAGCTGCATTCTATCAAAAGGCCACCAGGGGGCGACCGTCTCTATACAAGTCAATGGAGAATTCACCAACTTCTCACTTGATTTCTAACCTCAGTAAACGTTTTCAAATGTGTTTATGGTCTCAATCGCTAGTTTAAAGCCTTCTTCAATGCAGTCTGATCATTTGGGACATTTTGGCCTCCCTGATTTTATATGTGACGATAAAGCAGGGTATGCATTAGGGCGGGGCTACATCCTGATTGACAGGTTGATTGACCAATGTCCTCGAGATCCAGCCCTCGCAACCTCCCTGCTCTGCACTTCAAAGGGACAACTGGTTTCCATTTAATCAACTATTTTATCTAAAGCCCAATTTCCACCGGGTCCCGGCAGCGGTGCGTTACAGCTGCGCAGCGGTCACCGGAGCTGATAGGTAACACTATAATCAATGAGAGTATCTCCACCGGGAACGTGTCAGCAACGTCCCAGCAGCGGCTCCCGCGCCGCAGCGCTATCAATAGGTAGCATTTCTATTTTTGACGGAGCCGTTGCCAACTCGCGACAAGCTCAACAGAGAAGATTGCACCAGACAGGAAGTCAGACACAGAATCGGCATAATAAAACTTCCGTTTTTCAAAATAAAACAACCCGTGCAGCCTCCCGATCGTATTTCAGCAACAAACAGGAATAAAACAGTCAGATAAAGACTCCATCTAGCTACGTAGCTACTGACAGATGGGATAAGCACATAAATCAAAGAAAATTACCAAATCAACCAAAATTGAGCAAGTTAACAAAACCGGGCCATTTAGTTGTGCTGCTACTACAGTAATTACTGTAGACTAAAGGCACTCGTTCGGGTTTGATTGAGCTGCCGTAATTACTGTATTAACAGTGCAACGTCATTTTAAAGGCAGCTTTCTCTCCCAGAGCTCCGCTGCTGTAAACGCTCCCGGTGTGAGTTGACGCCGGGCAGAGGACTGAGCTACACCGTAGCGCAGCCGTTCCGCGCCGCTGACGGACCCGGTGGAAATCCCCAGTAAGGTTGCTCATCTTGAAGTGACAGTTAACTGTTTGAGGAAACCTCGTGAATACCAATTAAAACATGTGACTATAAGCACTATGACGGCAGTGACACAATGTTTGGTAATGGTAATTTAGGTTCTGTACTTCAATACAATATATTCAATCCTACGTAATCTCATTCTTTAACCGTGAAGATGAACTTTCAAATTTGTTTCCCCCCCCCTTTTAGTTGCATCTCACAAATGTTCCCATCAGTCCTCATCACTATACATTTACACTCTATCAGTAGCTCGTACTCAAAGTAGTTTTAGCCATTGGAAGCAAAATCATAAAATACCCACTAAGCACCTTCTTGCAGTATGCAGCAGATTATATCCACTATGCTGCCCCCCTGCTGGAGGGGTTAGGGGTAGCAGCATAGCAGATATTCACTATGCTGCCCCCTGCTGGAGGGGTTAGGGGGTAGCAGCATAGCAGATGATATTTGCCCCCCCATGGTTTCCGGTGGTACTGCTCCGTTTGGTCCTTATCTGTAAGCTTGTGGAAACATGCAGAAATACGGATGAAATGAACGCAGAGCACGGACAGAAGGCTCCGTCTGGATCCGGATCCGTAATTAACATTGAGCATTAATGGGCCTTTAGTCTACTGTGTGACTCCGAGGTATTTGAAGGTGTCTACTTTTTCAACTGTTTGGTTATTTATGTGGGACCAATCATCATTTAGTAATTTAACCTTCCTGTCGTCCTCCCGGGTCAAACTGACCCCGTCTGTTTTGACTGTTCTTTTTTTCCTCCCTTTCTCTCTCTTTCCTCCCTCAATCTCCCTTTCTTCCTTCCCTTCTGTCCTTCCTTCCTTCCTTCCTCCCTCCCTCCTTCTTTCCTTACCTCTTTCCTTCGTCCCTCCCTCCCAACCTTCCTTCCTTCCTTCTTCCTTCTTTCCTCCCTCCGATCTTCCTTCCTTCCTTCTTTCCTCTGTCCTTCCTTCCTTCCTTTCCTTCCTCCCCCAATCCCCCTTCCTTCCTTCCCTCCTTCCTCCCTCCTTCCTTCCTCCCTGCCTTCCATCCTTCCTACTTCCTCCCTTGCTCTTTTCCTTTATCCCTCCCTCCCTCCCTCCCTCTCTCCCTCTCTCCCTCCTACCTTCCTTCCTTCTTTACTCTGTCCTTCCTCCGTTCCTTCTTTCCTTTCCACCCTTCTTTCTGCCCTCCTTTCCTTCCTTTCTTCCTTCCCTCCTCCCCTTCCTCTTTTCTTTTATCCCTCCTTCCTTCCTTCCTTCCTCCTTTTCTCTTTTTCCTCCCCCTACCTTCCTCCCTTCCTTCTTTCCTTCCTCCCTTTCTTCCTTCCTTCCTCCCTTTTTTCTAAGAGTTTGTAACCTTTTGCTCTTCTAGAAAAGTGTAAAATCCCACCTGGTATCAGACATGTATGAGAGTGAAAGGTTCCACATGGAGAACCTAAAGAACTCCCCGTCGGGGAATCGAACCCCCGGTCTTCCGCGTGACAGGCGGAGATACTGTCCACTATACTAACGAGGAAGGCTGTAGACTGCCATGTGACCTCATGGAGCCAATCAGAGGGTTAGGTTTTAGGGGTTAGGGTTGTCTGACATGAGATAAGATATTCCATCTGTCCTTCCTTCCTTCCTTCCTTCCATCTGTCCTTCCTCCCCTCCTTCTCTCTTTCTTTCCTTCTCCTCTCTTTCCTCCCTTCCTCCCTCCTACCTTCCTTCCTTCTTTCCTTCCTTCCTTCCTTCCTCCCTCCTCCTTTCCTTCCTTATTCCTCCCTCCCTTCCATCCTTCCTTCCTCCTTTCCTCTTTTCGTTTCTCCCTCTTTCTTTCCTTCCTTTCTTCCTTCCTTCCTCCTTTCCTTCCTTCCTCCTTTCCTCTCTCCCTCCTTCCTTGCTTCCTTCTTCCCTGCTCCTTTCCTTCCTTATTCCTCCCTCCCTTCCATCCTTCCTTCCTCCCTTCCTCTTTTCGTTTCTCCCTCCTTCTTTCCTTCCTTCCTTCCTTCCTTCCTCCCTCCTTTATAAGAGTTTGTAACATTTTGCTCTTTTAGAAAAGTGTAAAATCCCACATGGTATCAGACATTTATCACAATGAAAGGTTCCACATGGAGAACCTAAAGAACATAAAGAACTCCCCGTCGGGGAATCGAACCCCTATCTTCTTTAGCTAAACGCCCCTAAACCATTCCCCATTCATTCTCTATGGTAGTGCTAAACCACTACGGATGTAATATATTTTCGGCCGCTACGACTTGGTGGCGCTGTTTCTACCCAGCTCGCTCCTCTAGAGTCATTCTTCATTCTACACTGACTTTCGTGGAGAGACAACAAGTCCACTGAACTCCATATGGTCATTTATCAAAGGTAAGACACGTAGTTTGTGATAAATATGAGTAATAAAATAGTAATACACGACTACAGGATGAATTATATACAGTCATGTCACCGGGTTTGTGTTACGATCTCATTCAAACTTTACCGCTGATTCACGTGTTGAGTGATGTGAGGGAATAGCCGGTTTGGTGTAATTACGGGATTTTTTTTTACACTTATCTGAATAGTATTGATGTTGAGAGGTCATGTTATCGTGCATACGGCTTGTATGATGACTTGTTTGGTAGCTACTATCATAGATACAGATACTGTCCAGTATACTAACGAGGAAGGCTGTAGACTGTCACGTGACCTCGTGGACCCAAACATTGGGCAGCAGGTCTCACTAAGCCTGCTGCCCAATGTTTGGGTCTACGTCATCCCAGGTAACCATCGCCTTCCTCGTTAGTATAGTGGACAGTATCTCCGCCTGTCACGCGGAAGACCGGGGTTCGATTCCCCGACGGGGAGTTCTTTATTTTTTTAGTGTGGTACTTTTATTATGAAGGTGACACCATATCTCTCTCTGTGTGTGTGTGTGTGTGTGTCTCTCTCTGTCTGTGTGTGTGTGTGTGTGTGTGTGTGTGTGTGTGTCTCTCTCTGTCTGTGTGTGTGTGTGTGTATGTGTGTCTCTCTCTGTCTGTGTGTGTGTGTGTGTGTGTGTGTGTGTGTGTGTCTCTCTGTCTGTGTGTGTGTGTCTCTCTCTGTCACAAACCCGGTGACATGACTGTATATTCATCCTGTAGTCGTGTATTACTATTTTATCACTCATATTTATCACAAACTACGTGTCTTACCTTTGATAAATGACCGTATGAAGTTCAGTGGACTTGTTGTCTCTCCATGAAAGTCAGTGTAGAATGAAGAATGACTCTAGAGGAGCGAGCTGGTAGAAACAGCGCCACCAAGTCGTAGCGGCCGAAAATATATTACATCCGTAGTGGTTTAGCACTACCATAGAGAATGAATGGGAAACGGTTTAGGGGCGTTTTGGGTTTAACCCTCCTGTTGTCCTCAGGTCAAGGAAGGACAGGAGGATGAAGGAAAAGAGGAAGGAAGGAGAGAAGGAAGGAAGGAAAGGTGTAAGGAGGGAGGGAGGGAGGAAGGGAGGAAGCAAGGAAGGAAACGAGTAAGGACAGAAAAGAGGAAGGAATTTAGGAGAGAAGGAAGGGAAGGGAGGAGAGAAGGAAGGAAGGAAAGGGAGGGAAGGGAGGAAGGAAAGGTGTAAAGGAGGGAGGAAAGGAGGAAGGGAGGAAGCAAGGAAGGAAGCGAGTAAGGAAGGATGGAAAGAGGAGGGAGCAAAGAAAGAGGGGAGGAGAAGGGGAAGAAGGAAGGAAAAATTAAAGAAAGAGGGAAAAAGGATGCTGGGTCCACAAAATAAAAGCACGTGTGTCTTACCTTTGATAAATGACCGTATGAAGTTCAGTAGACTAAGTCAGTGTAGAATGAAGAATGACTCTAGAGGAGCGAGCTGGTAGAAACAGCGCCACCAAGTCGTAGCGGCCGAAAATATATTACATCCGTAGTGGTTTAGCACTACCATAGAGAATGAATGGGAAATGGTTTAGGGGCGTTTAGCTAGGGAGTTCTCGGCTAAGTGAGAAGTTTGTTCACTGGCCTTATACCAGGCTCTCACTCAATATTTGGGTGCGCGTGCTCCTCTGTGGTTTACAGCCTTCCTCGTTAGTATAGTGGACAGTATCTCCGCCTGTCACGCGGAAGACCGGGGTTCGATTCCCCGACGGGGAGTTCTTTATGTTTTCAGTGTGGTACTTTTATTATGGAGGTGGTGGCAACATGTGTGTGTGTGTGTGTGTGTGTGTGTGTGTGTGTGTGCGCGTTCACGTGATATTGAGTCAGATTTTTTTTGTGTGGGAGTCGGAAAAAACTCTAACCGGAAACCCATTCCGTGCCAACAAAATAAGATAGGATATATTTTAAAGTCCTGTCCGGGAACTTTTTCCTTGGGCATGAGGTGGATCAGTACATACATACATGATACATTAAACATATATATGAACAAGAACTATGAATAAATTTAATACAGCAGCAGAGACAGTGATTATACAACAGTGCTCAAGGATAATAAAGTGCAAGTAGTGAAATAATAAACTACTATTAGGCATGAGAAAACCAGTCTGAAACCAACTACTGACACTGAAATACAGTTTTGTGTCAGTAATTGATAAATTATTATGTTTCTTTCAGTATATACACACACAACATACAAACAAAAGTCATTAATATGTACATGAATAGTTCAAGAAAAGCGCCAAGGGGGGAGTTTTGAGGAAGGAAGGAAGGAAGGAAGGAAGGAAGGAAGGAAAAGAAGACGGGAAGGAAAGTGGGCCGGATTGGACCGGTTCTGGCCCGCGATCCTCATTTTTTTTAACCCCCTTTGCTTTAATGTAAAAAACCAACAAACACCAAAAACAAACCAGACTCTTATTTTGAAGACGTTCCAACCGGAAGTGTGTCGTCACCGTTGGACCCTGTCAGTGAAAACAAAGTGACGTGGCTAATCCTGCAGGACAAAAAACGAAGAGAAATAAAGATAAGAAACATAATAATTGACTTATTTAATGTTCCAGTCAGATCCATATGAAGTATAAGAAGAAGAGTTTAACCGGAAATAAAGAAGATAAAGTTTCTCTGCTGCTCGTTTCAAGGAAAAGGAAACTGTTAGCAGCCTGAAGGCAACGAAAAGGTGAGTTTAAAAGATAAAAACTAGTAAAATGTGTTATATTTCTGACTGTGAACATGACCTTTAATAATAATATAATAGTTATAACTCACCTTCCTCCTTGTTATACACAGCATTAGTTGTGTTTTATTTAAATAAGGTGTTTAGCTCATTAAAACTATTAGCTACACACACAGAGCTGTGTCTTAAACTATAATAAACCACTTTAAACTGCAGCTATACAACAATACTAATAACTAATAATGAAATATGTCATGTTTATATCTATTTATAAGGTAGATTATGTCCAACTTCCCTTATATGTGTTGGGAGTAACTAGTTGAATGTAACAGTGTAATATATAATTAACGAGTAAAGGATACATGGATGGAAGGGAGGAAGGAAGGGAGGAAGTATAGATAGAGGGAAGGAAGGAAGGATGGAAGGCAGGAAGAGAGGAAGGAAGGATAGATGGAGGGAAGGACAGATGGGAGGCAGGAAGGAAAAGAGGAAGGAAGAATGGAAGGAGGGAGGGAGGGAAGAAGGATAGATGGAGGGAAGGAAGGAAGGAAGGATAGATGGAGGGAAGGAAGAAAGGATGGGTGGGTGGAAGGAAGGAAGGGAGGGAAGGATGGAAGGAAGGATGGAAGGAAGGGAGAAAGGAAGGGAGGGGGGAGGGAGGGAGGAAGGGAGGGAAGGGAGGAAGGAAGGATAGATGGAGGGAAGGAAGGATGGAAGGAAGGGAGGGAGGATGGAAGGAAGGATGGATGGAAGGAAGGATAGATGGATGAAGGGAAGGAAGGACGGGAGGAAGGAAGGATAGATGAGGGAAGGAAGGACGGATGGAAGGAAGGAAGGGAAGGAGAGGGATCAAGGGAGGGAAGGAAGGAAGAAAGGGAGGAAGGTAGGAAGGAAGGAAGGACAGATGGAGGGAAGGAAGGAACAGTCAAAACACAGAGCTGTGTCTTAAACTGTAATAAATCACTGTAAACTGCAGCTATATATGCCGTATATGTCATCTTTACATCTATTTATAAGGTAGATTATGTCCAACTGTACTTATAGCATGCAGTGATGGGGAGTAACTAGTTGAATGTAACAGTGTTATATAATTTTACGAGTTTTTTTCCTATTTTTAATATTTAACATGTTACTGGATACATATAATGGTGTTTTTTAATGATTTCAATTCAATATTTTTTGTTATAGTTATTAAATGAGTCATGATATGGGCTTATTTGGAGCACACATGGGCTTAAATGGAGTCACAGTACCAATTAAAGCCACTTTATTCAGCAAGGTAGGAAGGAATGGAGGAAGGAAGGACAGAAGGATGGAAAGGAGGAAGGAAGGACGGAAGGCAGGGAGGGAGGAAGGATAGATGGAGGGAAGGAAGGGAGGAAGGAAGGGAGGAAGTATAGATAGATGGAAGGAAGGAAGGATGGAAGGGAGGAAGGAAAGATAGATAGATAGATAGATAGATAGAGGGAAGGAAGGATAGATGGAGGGGAGGGAGGGAGGGAGGGAGGGAGGAAGGGAGGTAGGAAGGAAGCAAGGAAGGGAGAGCGAGAGAGAGGGAGGAAGGTAGGGAGGAAGGGAGGGAGGGAGGAAGGAAGGAAGGAAGGATAAATGAAGGGAGGAAGGGAGGGAGAATAGATGGAAGGATGGGAGGATGGAGGGAAGGAAGGACGGTAGGAAGAAAGGAAGGGAGGAAGGAAGGATAGATAGAGGGAGGAAAGGAAGGATAGATGGAGGGTAGGAAAGGAAGGATAGATGGAGGGTAGGAAGGAAGGAACTGATCCAGGTTTGTTACTAACCCTCAAACTTTAATTTTTTGATCTCAGTAGTTTCCCAAAAGCTGTGACTAACACTGATATCCTTCCTTCCTTCCTTCTTTCCTCCCTCCCTCCCTTCCTTCCTTCCTTCTTTCCTTCCTTCCTTCCTTCTTTCCTCCCTCCCTCCCTTCCTTCCTTCCTTCTTTCCTTCCTTCCTTCCTTCCTTCCTCCCTCCCTTCCTTCCTTCCTTCCTCCCTCCCTTCCTTCCTTCCTTCCTTCCTCCCTTCTCACTCTGCAGGTATGCACTAAGACATTAAGATGTCCGACAGCGAAGCCACAGCAGCCGAGGGTTCGAAGGCGGCACCGGAGAAGGAGGAAGAGGAGAATCACCATGACGACGCCTCCTCCTCTCCTCCCTCCTCTCCCCCCTCCTCTCCCCCCTTGTCTCCCCCCTCCTCCACTAACACTCCTGACACCTCCACCGACGTCGCCCCCGACCAGGAAGACCAGGAGGAGACCGGAGCCCAAACCTGAGACCAAAGCTGAGGAGACGCCGAAAGTAGAAGAGCAGCAGGAAAAGGTAGGAGGAAGAAAGGAAGGGAGGAAGGAAGGACAGAAGGATGGGAGGGAGGGAGGAAGGAAGGGAGGATGTATAGATGGAGGGAAGGAAGGAAGGATAGAAGGGAGGAAGAAAGGAAGGGAGGGAGGAAGGAAGGACAGAAGGATGGAAAGGAGGAAGCGAGGGAGGGAGGAAGGAAGGACAGAAGGATGGAAAGGAGGAAGGGAGGGAGGGAGGAAGGAAGGGAGCAAGGAAGGATGGAAGGGAGGAAGGAAGGGAGGAAGTATAGATGGAGGGAAGGAAGTAAGGATGAAAGGCAGGAAGAGAGGAAGGATGGATAGATGGAGGGAAGGAAGGACGGATGGAAGGCAGGAAAGAAGGAAGGATAGATGGATGAAGGGAAGGAAGGAAGGAAGGATGGATGGATGGAAGGTAGGAAGGATAGAAGGGAGGGAGGAAGGAAGGAAGGAAGGATGGAGGGAAGGAAGCAAGGAAGGATGGATGGAAGGGAGGAAGGAAGGAAGGATAGATGGAGGGAAGGATGGAAGGCAGGAAAGAAGGAAGGATAGATGTAGGGAAGGAAGGAAGGATGGAGGGAAGGAAGTAAGGAAGGATGGATGGAAGGGAGGAAGGAAGGATAGATAGATGGAGAGAAGGAAGGGAGGAAGGAAGGAAGGATAGATGGAGGGAAGGAAGGAAGGCAGGTAGGAGGGAGGAAAGGAAGAAGGATGGAAGGAAGGACGGATGGAAGGGAGGAAGGAAGGATAGATGGAGGGAAGAAAGGAAGGATGGATGGAGGGAAGGAAGGATGGAAGGAAGGGAGGAAGTATAGATGGAGGGAAGGAAGTAAGGAAGGAAGGAGGGAAGGAAGGATGGAGGGAAGGAAGGAAGGAAGGATGGATGGAAGGAAGGATAAAAGGGAGGAAGGAAGGATAGATGGAGGGAAGGAAGGAAGGAAGGTACCGATGAGAAAATCACTCCAGAGAACGACGATGAAGAGTAATAAAAAAGAGAAAAAAGGAAAAGTTGATTTACTTTTTACTCTAACCTCCTCCTCTTCCTCCTCTCCTCCTCCTCCTTTTCCTCATTCTCCTCCTCTTCCTCCTCCTCTTCCTCTCTGTCAGACTCCCGCTGAGTCCACAGTGGCTCAAGCTGGATGGGGCTATTGGGGCAGTTGGGGCAAATCCATCTTATCTACGGCAACCGCTACCGTGGCAACAGTAGGTGAGTATAAACAACAGAAACCAAACTTCCTTTGTCTTTTTTTTTAGGTTTCCCACCTAAATAAACCCTCTCTGTTTGTGTGTGTGTGTGTGTGTGTGTGTGTGTGTGTGTGTGTGTGTGTGTGTGTGTGTGTGTGTATCTCTGCCTGTGTGTGTGTATCTCTGCCTGTGTGTGTGTATCTCTGCCTGTGTGTGTATATCTCTGCCTGTGTGTGTGTATTTGTGCGTGTGTGTTGCAGGTCAGGGTCTGACGCAGGTGATAGAAAAGGCGGAGACGTCTCTGGGAATCCCGAGTCCGACCGATCTGTCGGCTCAGGTGGAAGAAGAGCAGAAAGAAGGTGAGCAGAGTCTCAGCTGATCCTTAAAGAGTCTCAAGTTGAGACATGGACCGGTTACCGGTTTCAAGGTTTACCACGGTATGAAAAAGTCACGGTTTCAAAACCACTCAAATGTTCCGTCACACCTTTCCTGCGGTATACAGTCTAAGGGTATGATACAGTCTGTGGTATGATACAGTCTGTGGGTATGATACAGTCTATGGGTATGATACAGTCTGTGGGTATGATACAGTCTGTGGGTATGATACAGTCTGTGGGTATGATACAGTCTGTGGGTATGATACAGTCTGTGGTATGATACAGTCTGTGGGTATGATACAGTCTATGGGTATGATACAGTCTGTGGGTATGATACAGTCTGTGGGTATGATACAGTCTGTGGGTATGATACAGTCTGTGGGTATGATACAGTCTGTGGGTATGATACAGTCTGTGGTATGATACAGTCTGTGGGTATGATACAGTCTATGGGTATGATACAGTCTGTGGGTATGATACAGTCTGTGGGTATGATACAGTCTGTGGGTATGATACAGTCTGTGGGTATGATACAGTCTGTGGTATGATACAGTCTGTGGGTATGATACAGTCTATGGGTATGATACAGTCTGTGGGTATGATACAGTCTGTGGGTATGATACAGTCTGTGGGTATGATACAGTCTGTGGGTATGATACAGTCTGTGGTATGATACAGTCTATGGTATGATACAGTCTGTGGTATGATACAGTCTATGGGTATGATACAGTCTGTGGTATGATACAGTCTATGGGTATGATACAGTCTGTGGTATGATACAGTCTATGGGTATGATACAGTCTGTGGTATGATACAGTCTGTGGGTATGATACAGTCTGTGGGTATGATACAGTCTGTGGGTATGATACAGTCTGTGGTATGATACAGTCTATGGGTATGATACAGTCTGTGGTATGATACAGTCTATGGGTATGATACAGTCTGTGGTATGATACAGTCTGAGGTATGATACAGTCTGTGGGTATGATACAGTCTGTGGGTATGAGCGGGTTTTTTTATGTGACGTCTGGTCATAGAGAGAGTGGAGGTCCCTCAGGTCGTGTGCAGCTGCAGTGTGAAGTCCAACCCCTCCCGTACTCCACCCGTGCTCCTCCCATACTCCTCCCGTGATCCTCCCGTACTGTGGGTATGATACAGTCTGTGGGTATGATACAGTCTGTGGGTATGATACAGTCTGCGGTATGATACAGTCTGTGGGTATGACACAGTCTGTGGGTATGATACAGTCTGTGGTATGATACAGTCTGTGGTATGATACAGTCTGTGGTATGATACAGTCTGTGGGTATGGTACAGTCTGTGGGTATGATACAGTCTGCGGGTATGATACAGTCTGTGGGTATGATACAGTCTGTGGGTATGATACAGTCTATGGGTATGATACAGTCTGTGTGTATGATACAGTCTGGTATGATACAGTCTGGGGTATGATACAGTCTGTGGGTATGCTACAGTCTATGCCATAGACTGTATCATACCCATAGACTCTATGGGTATGATACTGTCTGGGTATGATACAGTCTGTGGTATGATACAGTCTATGGGTATGATACAGTCTGTGGGTATGATACAGTCTGTGGTATGATACAGTCTGTGGTATGATACAGTCTGTGGTATGATACAGTCTCAGTCTGTGGGTATGATACAGTCTATGGGTATGATACAGTCTGTGGGTATGATACAGTCTATGGGTATGATACAGTCTGTGGGTATGATACAGTCTGCGGTATGATACAGTCTGTGGGTATGATATAGTCTGTGGGTATGAGATAGTCTGTGGGTATGATACAGTCTGTGGGTATGATACAGTCTGTGGGTATGATACAGTCTGTGGGTATGATACAGTCTGTGGGTATGATACAGTCTGTGGGTATGATACAGTCTGTGGTATGATACAGTCTGTGGGTATGATACAGTCTGTGGGTATGATACAGTCTGTGGGGGGTATGATACAGTCTGTGGGTATGATACAGTCTGTGGGTATGATACAGTCTGTGGTATGATACAGTCTGTGGGTATGATACAGTCTGTGGTATGATACAGTCTGTGGTATGATACAGTCTGTGGGGGGTATGATACAGTCTGTGGGTATGATACAGTCTGTGGGTATGAGCAGGTTTTTAATGTGACGTCTGGTCAGAGAGAGAGTGGAGGTCCCTCAGGCCGTATGCAGCTGTAGCGTGAAGTACAACCCCTCCCGTACTCCGGTTGCTGTTTACAAGCAGGTAGCTCTGCAGGCTGCTGTAGCGTGAAGTACAACCCCTCCCGTACTCCGGTTGCTGTTACAAGCAGGTAGCTCTGCAGGTTGTATGATGGCTGAATGAGGCGAGCCCCTCACACTTTCCCCCCCATCTAAAAGGACCAAGTTGGCTGTATTTATACTTCGGCTACCGTAAAAAGACAGACAGCTGTGGCTCGGAGGAAGAAGGTCCCGGACAGTAGCAGCGGGAGGAGGAAATACATCCAATATGATCGTGAGCAAGTCTCATAAAACTGTTGAGATTCAGTTTTAAGCTCCTGCCTGCATTTATTTATTTATATTTATCTTAGATGTGTTTTTACTTTTTTCAATTATTGATGTTCTCATCTTGAGCCACAGGTTAAGTGATTGCATTTTGTTTCTTTCACTAAAAATAATTAATTTATGTCGTGACTTGAGCTGCAAGTTTAGCCTCAGTTAAAGGACTGCACTTATTTTTTTTATTATTTATTTAGAAATAATTCATTTATTTTTTATTATTATTTATTTTAAATAATAATAATTAATTAAATTTTAATAATTTTTTATATTCAAAGGTCTAAAAATGTGTTATAATGTCTGGAAGTGAAGCAGGTAAGGCTTTAAATTATTGATTATTATCATTATTAGCTTCATTTCAAACCACTACAACAGTAAAATCCTGCTTTTACATTATTATATTATATTATATCTGTGTGTGTGTGTGTGTGTGTGTGTGTGTGTGTGTGTGTGTGTGTGTGTGTGTATCTGTGTGTGTGTGTGTGTGTGTGTTCCCAGCAGATGAACTCAGCTCTCAGAAGGATAAGTCAGATGCAGACGGCTCTGCAGCGGTTGTAGGAAGTGCGATGGGAATGTTGTCGTCGTTCTCCAGCGTCGTCCAGAGCACCGTGAGTCCTTCCTAACATCCTTAATATGCTCTAATAATATATCTGATCCTCTCTATAAGTCCAGAGCACAGTGGGTCAAAGTTCACATTCTCCTAAAAAAATATCCTTCATATGCTCTATAAGTCAAAAACCAGACCGATGTAGCTTTTTAACTCACATTTAAAGTCATAGGTCATACTGTATATTATAGTAGCTTTCCCTGCATAATAACTTTAGTTTCTTTTAAAGACTGTGTAAAGTGAATTCAGACATTTTCTTCTAAACACATTAAATAGGTCATAAATGTATTTCTAAAAAAGGTGTAAAAAGCATTTCAACCATTTAGATTTGAATTGTGGAGCTAGGCTTCACAAACTGTGTTTCAACATTTCTGTGTTCAGGATTTAGTGATTAGCATAAACCCGCCCCTGCTGCTGTAGAGGTATAAATACATTCAGCACACACTACTACTACTACAGTCTAGAGTTAGCCAGTTAGCTGAGTTAGCCGCCGAGTTAGCAGATGAGTTAGCCGCCGAGCTAGCAGCCGAGTTAGCAGCAGAAAGCTCTCAGACGTAGCATCCATGTTTCTGGTAGAGGTGGTGACTTTGATTGACAGGTGACACTTGGTAGGGGGCGGGGCTTCAGCGTTTGGGAGCAGAGAAAGAGGCTGATTTTTACTTTGAAGCCTAATTTCATATATTTGGTGATTTTTTTTTAATCATTCAAATCTGGCAGGGTGGTTAACAACACACTTTTCTGTGGTATGTCAAACTCAGATGTTTCGGTGAAGCTAACCCACTTCCTGTCTGCTGCTCTCAGGGTAAAACGGTGCTAACAGGCGGTCTGGACGCTCTGGAGTTCATCGGGAAGAAGACCATGGATGTGATCGCGGAGGGAGATCCCGGCTTTAAGAAGACCAAAGGACTCATGATCAGGAACTCCACGCTGTCTCAGGTGGGAACTTCCTGTCGTCCTCCCTGTCTGTTTAGACTGTTCCTTCTTTCCTTCCTTCCTTCCTTTCCTTACTCCCTCCCTCATTCTCTCTTTCATTCCTTCCTCCATCCCCCTTTCTTCCTTCCATCCTTCTGTCCTTCCTTTCCTTCCTCCCTCCCTCCTTCTCTTTCTTTCCTCCCCCCTACCATCCTCCCTTTCTCTTTTCTTTTCTCCCTCCCTCCCACCTTCCTTCCTTCCTTTCCTTACTCCCTCCCTCATTCTCTCTGTCTTTCCTTCCTCCCTCCCTCCTTGCCTCCCTCCCTCCCCTCCTCCCTCCTTGATTCTTTCCTCTGTCCTTCTTTCCTTCCTCCCTTCTTCTTTTCTTTTCTCCTTCCCTTCTTCCTTCCTTCCTTTCCTTTCCTTTCTCCCTTCCTTTTCTCCCTTCTTTCCTCCCTCCTTTCCTTCCTTCTTCCTCCTTCCCTTAAATGAAGCACAAGGTGTTAAAGTTGTTTTCCTGTGTGTGTCTCTCAGGTGTTGCGGGAGGCGAAGGAGCGAGAGGAGCAGCAGACGGCAGAGAAGGACTCGTCAGACTCAGAGAAGAAGCCGGTGGCTCATTATGGGATGCTGTTTGATGAGTATCAGGGTCTGTCGCACCTCGAGGCGCTCGAGATCCTGTCCAGAGAGAGCGAGTCCAAGGTGAGAGGAGAGAGGCTCACTCCTCAAATACTCAGATTATTTCACTGCATGGTGGAAAAAGGAGGGAGGGAGAAAGGAAAAGAGAAAGGAAGGAAAGAAGAAAGGGAGAAGGTCGGGGGGAGGAAAGAAAGAAGGAAGGGAGGAAGGAAAAAGGAAGGAAAGAAAGAGAGAAGGAGGGAGGAAGGACAGACAGAAGGAAGGAAGGGAGGAATGAAGGAAGATAAGGGAATGGAGGGAGGAGAGAAGGAAGGGAGGAAAAAGAGAAGGAGAGAGGAATGACAGGCACAAGGAAGGTAGGGAGGAAAGAAAGAGAGAAGGAGGGAGGGAGGAAAGAAGGAAGGGCAGAAGGAAGGAAGATAAGGGGATGGAGGGACGAAGAAAAAAGGAAGGAAAGAAGGAGAGAAGGAAGAAGGGAGGAAGGACAGATGGAAGGAATGAAAGGAGAAAGGAAAAGGAAGGACGGAGGGACGGAGGAGGGAAGGGCAGAAGGAAGGAAGATAAGGGGATGGAAAGAAGGAAGTAAAGAAGGAAGGAAGGAAAGAAGCACAGAGGAAAGAAGGAGGGAGGGAGGAAGGACAGAAGGAAGGAAGGAAGGAAGGAAGAAATCATTCCTCTCTGTCTCTCATGTCTCCTTTAGGTGAAGTCCGTCCTCACCACTCTCTCAGGAGACGAGCAACAGCGACTCAGAGCCGAGCTGGAGCTCATCAAGGATTCTTTCTCTCTGGTGGAGTTCGATGATGAGGAAGTGGACGAGAGGAAAGACGAGGACGGCTCGGAGTTTGAGAAGGAGTTAACGGAGGCGATGGAAGGTCTCAGCGTCTCTTCAACTGTCAGCAAACTCAGCAAGGTAGGAATGAAGGAAGGAAGGAAGGAGTGTAGGTAGGAAGGAAGGAAGGAAGGAAGGAGAAAGGAATGAAGGAGAAGGAGTTAACGGAGGCGATGGAAGGTCTCAGCGTCTCTTCAACTGTCAGCAAACTCTGCAAGGTAGGTAGGAAGGAAGGAAGGAGTGTAGGTAGGAAGGAAGGAAGGAGAAAGGAATGAAGGAGTTAACAGAGACGCTCGAAGGTCTCAGCGTCTCTTCAACTGTCAACAAACTCTGCAAGGTAGGAAGGAAGGAAGGAAGGAGTGTAGGTAGGAAGGAAGGAAGGAAGGAGTGTAGGTAGGAAGGAAGGAAGGAGTGTAGGTAGGAAGGAAGGAAGGAAGGAGAAAGGAATGAAG
>JAJDFG010000283.1:45000-366456 GCA_021039105.1 Scomber colias
GAAGGAAAGGAGTAAGGAGGGAGGGAGGAAAAGAGGAAGGAAGTAAGGAGAATGAAGGAAGGAAGGAGAGGAGTAAGGAGGGAGGGAGGAATGAAGGAAAGGAGTAAGGAGGGACGGAGGAAAAGAGGAAGGAAGAAAGGAGAGAAGGAAGGAAGGGGAGGAGTAAGGAGGGAGGGAGGAATGAAGGAAGGACAGGAGTAAGGAAGGAAGGAAGTGAGGGGGGAAGGAAGGAAGGAAGGAAAGTAGTAAGGGAGTGAGGAAAAGAGGAAGGAAGTGAGGAAGGAGGAGGGAGCAAAGAAAGAGAGAAGGAGGCGAAGAGTGAAAGAAAAATTGAAGAAAGACAGAGGAAGGAAGGAAGGAAGGAAAGAAAGAAGGGATGATTAAGGAAGGAAAGGAGGAAGGGAGGAGGAAGGAAGGAAAGATGGAGGAGTTGAGCTGTGTAGTCTGGTATGAAGGAAAGGCAGTTTTATTTATATTTACAACTCAATGTGTTTTACATAAAAAACCTTTACCGGTTTTAAGGTTTACCACGGTATGAAAAAGTCACGGTTTCAAAACCACTAAAATGTTCCGTCATACCGTTCCTGCGGTATGATACAGTCTGTGGGTATGAGTGGGGTTTCTTTAACGAGACGTCTGGTCAGAGAGAGAGTGGAGGTCTCTCAGGTCATGTGCAGCTGCAGCGTGAAGTACAACCCCTCCCGTACTCCTCCCGCCCCTCCCGTACTCCGGTTGCTGTTACAAGCAGGTAGCTCTGCAGGCTGTATGTTGGCTGATTATCATTTAAATTAGTAAAAGTTTGAGCAGTTAGTAAGGAAGGAAGGAGTGTAGGTAGAAAGGAAGGAAGGAAGGAAGGAAAGGAGTAAGGAAGGAAGGAAGGAAAGAAGGAAAGGAGTAAGGAGGGAGGGGGAATGAAGGAAGTGAGGAAGGAAGGACGGAAGGAAAGGAATAAGAAGGGAGGGAGGAAAAGAGGAAGGAAGTAAGGAGAGGAGTAAGGAAGGAAGGAAAGAAGGAAGCAAGGAAGGAAGTGAGGAAGGAAGGAAAGGAGTAAGGAGGGAGGGAGGAATGAAGGAAAGAAGGAAGGAAGGAAAGGAGTAAGGAGGGAGGGAGGAAAAGAGGAAGGAAGTAAGGAGAGAAGGAAGGAAGGAGAGGAGTAAGGAGGGAGGGAGGAATGAAGGAAAGGAGTAAGGAGGGAGGGAGGAAAAGAGGAAGGAAGAAATGAGAGAAGGAAGGAAGTGGAGGAGTAAGGAGGGAGGGAGGAATGAAGGAAGGACAGGAGTAAGGAAGGAAGGAAGGAAAGTAGTAAGGGAGTGAGGAAAAGAGGAAGGAAGTGAGGAAGGAGGAGGGAGCAAAGAAAGAGAGAAGGAGGCGAAGAGTGAAAGAAAAATTGAAGAAAGACAGAGGAAGGAAGGAAGGAAGGAAGGAAAGAAAGAAGGGATGATTAAGGAAGGAAAGGAGGAAGGGAGGAGGAAGGAAGGAAAGATGGAGGAGTTGAGCTGTGTAGTCTGGTATGAAGGAAAGGCAGTTTTATTTATATTTACAACTCAATGTGTTTTACATAAAAAACCTTTACCGGTTTTAAGGTTTACCACGGTATGAAAAAGTCACGGTTTCAAAACCACTAAAATGTTCCGTCACACCGTTCCTGCGGTATGATACAGTCTGTGGGTATGAGTGGGGTTTCTTTAATGAGACGTCTGGTCAGAGAGAGAGTGGAGGTCTCTCAGGTCATGTGCAGCTGCAGCGTGAAGTACAACCCCTCCCGTACTCCTCCCGCCCCTCCCGTACTCCGGTTGCTGTTACAAGCAGGTAGCTCTGCAGGCTGTATGTTGGCTGATTATCATTTAAATTAGTAAAAGTTTGAGCAGTTAGTAAGGAAGGAAGGAGTGTAGGTAGAAAGGAAGGAAGGAAGGAAGGAAAGGAGTAAGGAAGGAAGGAAGGAAGGAAGGAAAGAAGGAAAGGAGTAAGGAGGGAGGGGGAATGAAGGAAGTGAGGAAGGAAGGACGGAAGGAAAGGAATAAGAAGGGAGGGAGGAAAAGAGGAAGGAAGTAAGGAGAGGAGTAAGGAAGGAAGGAAAGAAGGAAGTGAGGAAGGAAGGAAAGGAGTAAGGAGGGAGGGAGGGAGGGAGGAAAAGAGGAAGGAAGTAAGGAGAGAAGGAATGAAGGAAGGAAGGAGAGGAGTAAGGAGGGAGGGAGGAATGAAGGAAAGGAGTAAGGAGGGAGGGAGGAAAAGAGGAAGGAAGAAAGGAGAGAAGGAAGGAAGGGGAGGAGTAAGGAGGGAGGGAGGAATGAAGGAAGGACAGGAGTAAGGAAGGAAGGAAGTGAGGGGGGAAGGAAGGAAGGAAGGAAAGTAGTAAGGGAGTGAGGAAAAGAGGAAGGAAGTGAGGAAGGAGGAGGGAGCAAAGAAAGAGAGAAGGAGGCGAAGAGTGAAAGAAAAATTGAAGAAAGACAGAGGAAGGAAGGAAGGAAGGAAAGAAAGAAGGGATGATTAAGGAAGGAAAGGAGGAAGGAAGGAAAGATGGAGGAGTTGAGCTGTGTAGTCTGGTATGAAGGAAAGGCAGTTTTATTTATATTTACAACTCAATGTGTTTTACATAAAAAACCTTTACCGGTTTTAAGGTTTACCACGGTATGAAAAAGTCACGTTTTCAAAACCACTAAAATGTTCCGTCACACCGTTCCTGCGGTATGATACAGTCTGTGGGTATGAGTGGGGTTTCTTTAATGAGACGTCTGGTCAGAGAGAGAGTGGAGGTCTCTCAGGTCATGTGCAGCTGCAGCGTGAAGTACAACCCCTCCCGTACTCCTCCCGCCCCTCCCGTACTCCGGTTGCTGTTACAAGCAGGTAGCTCTGCAGGCTGTATGTTGGCTGATTATCATTTAAATTAGTAAAAGTTTGAGCAGTTAAAGCTTGTTGTTATAAATATGAAAGGTTGTTTTACATATTCTAACTAACTGTGTGTATATTTCTTGTTTCCTCTCTCTTCAGGTTAACGGTCGTTCTGTGTAAAGAACTCTCTCTACTTTCCAAGAAGTTCACTTCCTGTCTAACAACAGCAGGGGTAAGACTTTTCTTGGTATTATCTTTTAATTTTAAAACATTCAAGTAAAGAAATTCTTCTGTTTGTTTTATTAATTTCTACTTCAAATGTCAAACTAATCATTGCAGAACTCTTAATATCTTCCTCTATCATTTATAATCTGAGTTAAACATTTTGTTTTACAGTCAAAGGAGAAAGGAGAAGTCCTGAACCCGCTGATAACTGGAGTCTTCTTAGAGGTTTGTGTCTCATCATTATTATTATTAATATTAATATTATCACCACATCACTCTACTTCACATTATTATTTCTATGGAAAGAAGAAAGGGAGGAAAGAGAGAGGAAGGAAATAAAGAGAGAAGGAGGAAACAAAGGAGGAAGGAAGGTAGGATGGAGGGAGGGAGGAAAGAAGGAAGGGAGTAAGGAAGTAATGAAGGAAGGAAAGAAGGAGGAAGAAGGAAGGAGGGAGGAAGAAGGAAGGAAATGAGGGAGGAAGGAAGGATGGAAGAAGGGGAGGAGGGAGGAAGAAGGAAGGAGGAAGGGGGGAAAGCAAGGAGGAAGGAAGGAAAGAAGAAGGAGAGGGAAGGTAGGGGGGAGGAAAGAAAGAGAGAAGGAGGGAGGAAGGAAGGAAGGAAGGAGGGAAGAAAAGGGGATGGAGGAAGGAAAGGAGGAAATAGAGAGGAAGGAAAGAAAGAGAGAAGGAGGGAGGAAGATGGAAGGAAAGGAGCTAGGAAGGACAGACGGAAGGAAGGAAGGAAAGAAGGAACAGTCAAACCAGAGGGGGTCAATTTGACGACAGGAGGTTTGAAACACTGTGTGATGAATGGTCTTCCCTCCCTCCTTTCCTTTCTCCCTCCCTCCCTCCCTCCTTCCCTCCTTCCCTCCTTCCCTCCCTCTCTCAGGCGTCCAACAGTGCTTCCTACATCCAGGATGCTTTCCAGCTGCTGATGCCGATCCTGGAGATTTCTCACATCCAGAGGAGAGAAGAAGAATCCACTCAGCAGTGAGAGGAAGTGGCAGCAGCTGATGATGATGTCACTTCCTTTAAAAACAGCTCAGGACTAAATCAATTCGGAGGAAATCAACTGTCTAACTTTTTTTTTTTTGTCTCAAACAGTGTTAACTTAGTTTATGGACTCGTTGAATTAAAGGAGCATTCACACATTTCTGATAAGAAGAGAGACAAACATGTTATTCCTCCTTCTTTATTCTAACTTGTACACTACTTCCTGCCTCGAAGAGCAAAGGACATAAAAGACATAAAGGACAGAAAGGATGGAGAGACAGAAAGGACAGAAAGGATGGAGAGACATAAAGGACAGAAAGGATGGAGAGACAGAAAGGATGGAGAGACAGAAAGGACAGAAAGGACGGTAAGGATGGAGAGACAGAAAGGACAGAAAGGACAGAAAGGATGGAGAGACAGAAAGGAAATAAAGGACAGAAAGGATGGAGAGACAGAAAGGACATAAAGGACAGAAAGGATGGAGAGACAGAAAGGAAATAAAGGACAGAAAGGATGGAGAGACAGAAAGAATGGAGAGACAGAAAGGATGGAGAGACATAAAGGACAGAAAGGATGGAAAGACAGAAAGGAAATAAAGGACAGAAAGGATGGAGAGACATAAAGGAAATAAAGGACAGAAAGGATGGAGAGACAGAAAGGACAGAAAGGATGGAGAGACAGAAAGGACAGAAAGGATGGAGAGACAGAAAGGACAGAGAGGATGGAGAGACAGAAAGGACAGAAAGGATGGAGAGACAGAAAGGACAGAAAGGATGGAGAGACAGAAAGGACAGAGAGGATAGAAAGGACAAAAAGGACAGAAAGGATGGAGAGATAGTAAAAATAAACGTGTGTCCTGTAAAATAAATAGGAAGGTTTATCCATCGTGTATTTTCATCTTTACTGAGAAGTTTTATATGCATCTTTTTTTTTAAACAGCAAACTGACCCTGTCTGTTTTGACTGTTCCTTCCTTCCTCCCTCCCTTCCTTCCTTCTGTCCTTCCTTCCTTCCATCTGTCCTTCTTTCCTCCCTCCTTTACTTCCCTCCTTCCTCTCTCCTTCCTTCTCTCTCTTTCCTCCCCATTACCTTCCTTCTTTCCTCTGTCCTTCCTTCCTCGTTTCCTTCCTCTCTCCCTCCCTCCTACCTTCCTTCCTCCCTCCTCCCTTCCTTCTTTCCTCTCTCCCTCCCTCCTTCCTTCCTTTCCTCCCTCCCTCCTTCTCTCTTTCCTTCCTTCCCTCCCTCCTTCCTTTTGTCCCTCCCTCCTTCTCTCCTTCTTTCCTCCCTCCTTTCCTTCCTTCCTTCCCTCTCTCCCTCCCTCCCTCCCTCCCTCCTACCTTCCTTCCTCCCTCCTTTCCTCCCTCCTTCCTCCCTTACTCCCTTCCTTCCTTGACTCGAGGACAACAGGAGCGTTAAAAAGTTTTTAAAAAAAAGGGATCCAGCATCATTGTGACATAACTGGAAAAACTCACTACTCTCTTTCTTCCCTCTTTCACATCCAGTTGAAGAAATGAACAAACATACAGACTGTAAATTAGAAGAATGAGGGATTGTCTTCCTCTCCTCCCTTCCTTCTTTCCTTCCTTCCTTCCTTCCTTCCTTCCTTCTTTCCTTCCTCCCTCCTACCTACCTTCCTTGTGTGTTGTGTTGTGGGCGATATGCTGATATATATATAAATACTGTTCTGTGCATCAGGTGTTTGAAATGGTTTTAAAATAAATAAATGTGCTTTCTTAAAGGACCAATCTGTGTTTTGTGTTTAAGTAAATGACCTTCCTTCCTTCCTCCCTGTCTTCCTTCCTCCTTCCTTCCTTGTTTCCTTTCTTCCTTCCTACCTTCCATCTTTCCTTCCACCTTTCCTTCCTTCTTTCCTAAGACCTAAGTCCAGCTGTTTTTCATGGATACTGTGCTCCAAAATAAGCCCACGTCATGATGTCTTCCTCTTTTCCTCTCTCCCTCCCTCTCTCCCTCCTTTCCTTCTTCCATCCCCCTTTCTTCCTTACTTCTGTCCTTCCTTCCTCCCTCCTTCCTTCCTTCTTTCCTCCGTCCTTCCTTCCTTCCTACCTTCCTCCCTCCCTCCCTCCTTTCCTTCCTTCCTTCCCCCTTTCTGTCCTTCCTTCCTCCCTCCTTCCTTCCTTCTTTCCTCCGTCCTTCCTTCTGTTCTTCCTTCCTTCTTTCCTCCGTGCATCCTTCCTTCCTTCCTTCCTTCCTTCCTTCCTCCCTCCTTTACTTTTTTCTTCCTTCCTTCCTTCCTTCCTTCCTTGAACCTATCTTTCATGCTGAATTATCATCAGATCATCATTTGAACTAATGAGTTGATAAATGGGATTTCAGTGTCTGATCTTTTTGTGTGTGTGTGTTGGTTTTCCCAGACTCAGGATTAAATATCCCCAAATTAAAGTCAGAGACAGCACTTTAACCTCATATTCATTCTTTTATTTCATATGAAGTTTGTTGCAGAGCAAAGTCAACACAGCAACAATGTGCATCCTTTCATATACACATGAATACTGTATGACTTGTTTATACACTATGCCAAACATTTGGGGGTAAATCAATTCTCATGTTTGAGTCTCACAGTGGAAAAAGCAGAAATCCATTAAAGAAAGTATGATCACTAGTATTATCGTGTACACTAGAGCCAGCAGATAAAACCAGGTAGACCACATCCCCCTTTTCCAGCTGAAGAACCAGACTGACTGACTATCTGACTAACTGACTAACTATCTATCTATCTATCTATTTTGGTATAAGTCATATGTCAAGTCGAAGAAAAACCAACCGTGTACCAATATACCGAGTGCGTAATGATATATGGTTCAACTCTCTCCCTATTCATTTAGATAGCCGGTTGGTCTTCCGATGGCCAAATAGCTGCCCGGAGGCGTGGCCAATTTTGCCGCCGAGTGAGATGACTTGCCTTAGAAGGACTTTGGTGTCATACACCGTTGGAAACCTCAGACTATTGGCTAAAAGGTTATCAACTTCATTTCACTGAATACTTCCATTGGCTGGAACAGCTGTCAATCAAAGCCACGTTGTCGTTGGTCACATGTCTTGATTGGCTTTGGATGCAGGTGCTGCCTCATCCTAAGCACTGATTGGCTGGTGTGTGGTGTCGTCAGAAGCAGGAGAGGCTCACGGTCGTAAACATCTAGTCACGTGTACACTGAGATGGATGTGCAGGTCAGGAAATGACGTAAACGGACCATATGTGGTTTGTTATTTGTGTTATTACGTTACGTGTTGGACTAAATACATGTTGACATATTGAGGAAAGTATTTCGGTTTTATGGAAACGGATTTCATATTTCATCAGAATGGATACTTGGCGAGCTGTACAGAAAGTCCTGAGTCATAAGATGATCGTTGTGGATAAAGGGAAGACTTTGAAGGTATGTAGCATTATAGCTTTTCTTACTTAGCTGAGTGGCTAGCCGAGCTAATCGCTAATAATATTACAGCTGTGAGCAACCATATAATTCGTGAGTGGTCTTGAATGAATCTGGAGAATCTAAGCTTTCTAACAATGTATGGCATGAATATATATGTTTAAGGGTTGGTGTTTAAAACATTCAGAAGAACGTGTGGCTACTACGTAACATCCGGTCCGTTCCGTAGGCGGAACAGCGTGCGTTAAGTGGTTAATGCACATTAACCCTGAAACACCAATGAGTCATATTTTAATACAGGAGTTATGAGATGAGACACATGTAGTACACAGATAAACCACCAGGGGGCGTTTTATTAACCCTGAAACACCAATGAGTCATATTTTAATACAGGAGTTATGAGATGAGACACATGTAGTACACAGATAAACCACCAGGGGGCGTTTTATTTCAACGCTGTCAATCAGTGAGAAAAAGTTAAAGTTAGAAAAACATTAGTTACTGGATTGATGCAATGTTGAATTACTAAATATTCAGTAGGTTATCCCCCCTTCTTCCTTCTTTCTGTCCTTCCTTCCTCCTTCCCTCTCTTATTCCTTCCTTCCTTTCCTTCCTCCCTTCCATCTTTTCTCTGTCCTTCCTTCACTCCTTCCTCTTTTCCTTTCTCCCTCCCTCTCTCCCTCCCTCTCTCCTTTCCTTCTTCCATCCCCCTTTCTTGCTTCTTTCTGTCCTTCCTTCCTCCCTCCTTCCTTCCTTCTTTCCTCCGTCCTTCCTTCCTTCCTACCTTTCTCCCTCCCTCCTTTCCTTCCTTCCTTCCTCCCTTCCTTCCTTCCTTCCTCCCTCCCTCCCTCCCTCCCTCCCTCCTTTCCTTCCTCCCTTCCTTCCTTTCTCCCTCCCTCCCTCCTTTCCTTCTTCCATCCCCCTTTCTTCCTTCCTCCCTCCCTCCTTTCCTTCCTTCCTCCTTTCCTTCCTTTCTTCCTTCCTTCTGTCCTTCCTTCCTCCATCCTTTCATCCTTCCTTCCTTCTTTCCTCCGTCCCTCCTTCCTTCCTTCCTTCCTACCTTTCCTTCATCCCTTTCTTCTTTTCTCTGTCCTTCCTTCCCTCCTTCCTCTTTTCCTTTCTCCCTCCCTCTCTCCCTCCCTTCCTCCTTTCCTTCTTCCATCCCCCTTTCTTCCTCCCTCCTTCCTTCCTTCTTTCCTCCGTCCTTCCTTCCTTCCTTCCTACCTTTCCTTCCTTCCTACCTTTCCTTCCTTCCTTCCTTCTCTCCTTCCTCCCTCCTTCCTTCCTTCCTTCCTTAAGAGCTTAATGCACATTAACCCTGAAACACCAATGAGTCATATTTTAATACAGGAGTTATGAGATGAGACACATGTAGTACACAGATAAACCACCAGGGGGCGTTTTATTTCAACGCTGTCAATCAGTGAGAAAAAGTTAAAGTTAGAAAAACATTAGTTACTGGATTGATGCAATGTTGAATTACTAAATATTCAGTAGGTTATCCCCCCTTCTTCCTCCCTTCTGTCCTTCCTTCCTCCCTCCCTCCCTCCCTCCCTTTTTCCTTCCCTCTTTCCTTCCTTCCTTCCTTCTGTCCTTCCTCCCTTCCTTCCTTCCATTTGCCCTTCCATTCTTCCTTTACTTTCTTCTTCCTTCCTTCCTTCCTTGAACCTATCTTTCAATGCTGAATTATCATCAGATCATCATTTGAACTAATGAGTTGATAAATGGGATTTCAGTGTCTGATCTTTTTGTGTGTATGTGTTGGTTTTCCCAGACTCAGGTTTAAATATCCCCAAATTAAAGACAGAGACAAGCACTTTAACTTCATATTCATTCTTTTATTTCATATGTAGTTTGTTGCAGAGCAAAGTCAACACAGCAACAATGTGCATCCTTTCATATACACATGAATACTGTATGACTTGTTTATACACTATGCCAAACATTTGGGGGTAAATCAATTCTCATGTTTGATTCTCACAGTGGAAAAAGCAGAAATCCGTTAAAGAAAGTATAATCACCACTACTATCGTATACCGTATTGCCAGCACGTAAAACAAGGTAGACCACATCCCCCTTTTCCAGCTGAAGAACCAGTGAATTAGAAACACTTTCCGTGCCATTTCCACTGTAATTAAAACTCCACAACACTCTCTTGTCATTGTGATAGAGAAAAACATGCCTGTATGTGTTACTCCGGGTATCCAGTAGAGTGAATGAGAAGTAGTAGGCTCCTCTGACTGGGGCTGTGAAGAGACCTGCAACAGAGGAGAAAATGAGTGAAGCTTTTTCCTGCTGTTGAACTACCTCTTCTCTGAGTTCAGTACGCTGTTGCTTCTCAATACTTTGGTCAGGCTGCTGTAAGTGGGTTTGTCTAATCTGAAGGAATAGTTGTTCAGTGCTCTTGCTTTGTTAACATCAAGTCAAGTTTATTTATAAAGCACATTTAAAAACAACCTCAGTTGAGCCAAAGTGCTGCACAGTTATTAAAATACAATATAATCACACACAATATAATAATAAATAAAAACAATAAAGGAATAGTAAGAGCTCAATTTAAAAACTAAAATTAGAATAAAAAACAAATTAAAAAAAGTAAAATAAATAAAAAGTAGGAAGCCCCCCGAGTAGAGAGTCTGGACCGAGGCTCCGAGGCTCTGAGAGTCTGGACCGAGGCTCTGAGAGTCTGGACCGAGGCTCTGAGAGTCTGGACCGAGGTACAGCCAGGAGCAGCTGGTTTGGTGACCTTAGTGCTCTGGATGTACTGTGAGGCTGTACAAGCTCTGATAAGTAAGATGGTGCCAGACCATTAAAACACTTAAAAACAATTAAAACCTTGAAGTGGATCCTAAAGTGAACAGGCAGCCAGTGCAGAGATGCAAGGACAGGACTGATGTGATCACGCTGTTTCTTTCCAGTCAGCAGGCGGGCGGCTGCATTTTGAACCACCTGTAAACGGCGCAGTGCTGACTGGTCGAGACCAACAAAGAGTTAGAGTAGTCTAACCGTGAGGTAACAAAGCTATGAATGACTTTCTCCAGATCATTCCTGGGGAGATACGCCTTTACTTTTGCTAATAATCTTAGCTGAAGAAGCTTGTTTTCACGATAGAGCTTATCTGCTTATCAAACTTGAAGTCACTGTCCAAGATAACACCAAGGTTCCTTGCAGATGGGTGACAGTGAGGCTTCAGGGTGCCAATGACGCTGTCATAGCCATCTAGGAGATTACTCAGAGACTGTATAGTCTGTAAAAGTTGAGAGCTCTCAGTTACACATTCAGTGAGTCAGTTAGCATCCCATAAGGTTTATAGAAAGTGATATAACAGAGAGATATAAGTGAGCACCTTAAAACAGAGCAAAAGCCTCTCAAAGCCTTTGCAGAACAAATCATTCTCTTGTGTTTTCTCTGTAACTCTGTAAATGTCTGTGCAAAGGTTTTGAAAAGGTTTCACAAAACTGCATAAACGACAAACTCACTTCATCATGAGAACCTGATCAGTCACCACATGAAATGTAATTACATAACACAAAATCACACACATGACTCAATGCTGGCAAAGAACCAACGGCCTGGCTCAAACCCTCTGAGAGGACACAGAGAAACTCCATTAAAAGTGTTATGATGTACTGTAAAAGCTCAAATAGGTGAAATCTTAAAAGGGCCAATTCAAAGAGAAATGTCTCCTCCTCAGAAAGTGTGCAGCTGGAGCCATAGTGGAGAAAAAAGTAATTACAAAAGATGGAGTGAACACTGTAACAATGAATACATATTAAAATGAGTTCATTACATTATAATAGTTCATTTGTGTGTGTAGCAGAAAGAGGTGAGTACCTGTAGTTGGACTGTAGGCCTGACCAAAGTTGGTGATGACTTTACTGAACTTAAGTGTGATGTCAGTATCGAAGGGTCCAAGTAGTCCGCTGTCAGTGAGACCAAGTGAGAACGCCACCTTTGGTTGGTCTGTGTGGATGTGAGAAGATTCACATAGAGGAAAAAAATAGCTCCACTTATAAACAGTTGATGAACAAATTGTATTGTGGCTTCATAGAAACTGATGTTACTCTGATCCTGTTGCATTATGACTGTTTGAACGGAGCATGGAGCTTGTGTGAGACGGCAGTACAAGCAGGCTGAATACTGGATGAAGTTACTCTTTAATAATGATATAAGCAGTTTACCTGCATTCTGTCTCTTGAGCTCCTCCACCTCGTTTTCACTGATTTTCAATCTGGCCATCACATCTGTAAACACATTCAACATTTTTATATTAAAGGAGATAATCTACATAACTGTGTAGCTAATAAACTAGCAGCTGTGTACTTTGCAGCTTACTGTTGTTCTTAATAATGATATAAACAGTTTACCTGCATTCTGTCTCTTGAGCTCCTCCACCTCATTTTCACTGGCGTTCATTCTGGCCTCCAACACTGTCAACACATTTAACATTAATATTATTGTGAAGTTTATGGTCAGCAGGTTTCAAGTTGTTAACATGATCACTATGGAGACTGACCTTTGTTCTTATCTTCAAATGATGTTACTCTGTCTAGAAGATCTGCAATAGAAGGCAAAATTCATAATCAGATTAATAATTGTTCAGCATGCAGTGCTTTTTTTTTTTTTTTTTTTACATTTTATTGATTATTGCAGCTTACCTGTGTTCTCCATCTTGAGCTCCTCCATCACATGTTCACTGATTTTCACTCTGGCCATCATATCTGTGAACACATTCAACATTTTTAGGAGATAATCTACATAACTGGAACTTGAAATACTTGTATGTGTAGCTAATAAACGAGCTTTGTACTTTGCAGCTTACTGTTGTTCTTAATAATGATATAATCAGTTTACCTGCACACTGTATCTTCAGCTTCACCACCTCGTTTTCACTGGCGTTCATTCTGGCCTCCAACACTGTCAACACATTTAACATTAATATTATTGTGAAGTTTATAGTCAGCAGGTTTCATGTTGTTAACATGATCACTATGGAGACCTTTGTTCTTATCTTATCTTATCTTTAGAAGGCAAAATTAATAATCAAATTCATAATTAATCAACACCCGGATTCAAAATCTCATATTGAATGTATCTCTCCTAAGTAGATAAATATCTTTTGACTTCTCTTCAGTCATTTTGGGAATTAAAACTGGCAAAGGTTCATCCTGAACAACACATTAATATCAGATAAATGTATTATCATTGGTAGCATACATAAAAAAAGAAAAGTTTTTACATGTTATTGATTGTCGTAGTTTACCTGCGTTCTCTCTCTGGAGCTCTTTGACCACATTTTCCAAAACTGTGAATACATTTAAAGTTTTTCAGTAAAAGCTTTATTTTGAATTTTACATATGAATATCAGTAGACATGTTAAAGAAGTTTGACAAGAAAAATAATCAGAAACATAAATAAATTTTATATTATTTCATAAAATATAAATATCTACCTGCATTCTTGCATTCACTGGCTGTCAGTCTGGTCTGTATGGCTGGAATAAAAGCAGTAAATTACTCCTAAAAGTAATGTCTATGTGAACATTGCATGAATGTGTTGATCACTATGTAAATGAACCTGTATTCTCCTGCTCCTGCTCCTGCTCCAGCTTCTCCATCTTGCTCTTGGTGTTCGTCAGCTCCACACTGTGTTTGATGGCCATGTCTCTCAGCTCCTTCAGCTCAGCCCAGATGTCAGGGCTGATGTTGGTCTGATCACTGGTTGATTTGACACCCAGGATCTCAGACTGAATCTCCGTCTGAGTGATGTCATTCCCTGTCAGCCCTCCACTCTCACCCTGAGCCCCCGTCCAGTACAGACAGAGCAGCAACGCCAGAAAAGCTGCAGCACGCCTCATTGTGAAATATCACCTCTTTAGACAGGAGGATGCAGTCTGACACCACTCGGTCAGTTCCCGTCTTTATATCCACATAAAACAGGTCACTGAACTGCTGTATGAGAATTAAACAGCTGTCTTTGATAACGAATGCAAAAATAACACCAACGATCCTTCAACACTAAAAGCAAACAACAAGTTAGAATCTTTCAAACCCATTGGCTGTGAAAGATTGTAGAGTAAAGAGATGATAAGAGCAAAGTCAGTCATTAATAAATGTTTGTCAGGTCCAGTTTGTACATTTGCATATATAAATGTGTATCAGCTGAAGGAAAATGTAAAAAATGATTGATTTTAGTTCATACTGTGGGTGGCATTAGGAAAAGTCCAGCTAAAAAGACGTGTATATGCTGTTTTTAGAGCTCTTAAATGGAAAAGTGGGGCACATTTGAACCCTGAACAGTATGTGAGGTTTAACAGGTTCTTTATGAAATGTGCAAACTGTATTGATATTTCAAGTGATAATATTCTCATCATATGCTTTGTAGGGCCTTGTTAATCTAACCAGACAAAAACACACAAGCTATTTGGATTTCATGAGTGCTTATATCTTTTTAACAGAGCAATGTTGCAACTGTGTAAAATGAACTGCACCATAGCTGCTCTCACAGAGGGAAAACCAGAAAACCATCACATTTTAAAGTCCACCTCGGCAGAGGAACCAAACCTTTACCGAGTAACGTAGTACTCATTTAAAAACTGTTTACACCTTCTACTTCAAAGCTGGGTTGGACAAAAATGGGTTTTATGTAGTGGTGGGCATAGATTAATTGTTTTAATCTAGTTTAATCTCAATGTAATCTTGGAATTAATCTAGATTAATCTAGATTAAAATGGCTCATTTGAATTCTGCCGAAGGCATTCAGAGTATGTGTGCTACCCAAATAATGCCTAAAAGTAAGTCTTTGAGAACGGGTGTCTGAAGCCAGGTGGCACATTAGACCAGGGGCTCATCTCCTGTTTCCAAAATGCATCACAAACTGCTTGAGAAGCTGTTCTATGATAACTGGTGATGAAAATAAATCATGTTCAATAAGATGTACTTGTGTTCACTAACTGTTTATTCAGTTAAACATGAATTTTGAACTGTAGGCCTCCATGAGAGGTCATGATGAACTACAGTCAGTAGCTTTGTGTCAATCAGTCCAAGCTCTATTTCTCCTTTCTTCCACCGGTCACTCAGGCAGACCGGCACCGGTCACTCAGGCAGACCGGCACCTGTCACTCAGGCAGACCGGCACCGGTCACTCAGGCAGACCAGCACCAGTCACTCAGGCAGACCGGCAGCGGTCACTCAGGCAGACCGGCACCGGTCACTCAGGCAGACCAGCACCGGTCACTCAGGCAGACCGGCACCGGTCACTCAGGCAGACCAGCACCGGTCACTCAGGCAGACCGGCATCAGTCACTCAGGCAGACCAGCTTGTTCACATTTCCTGGTGACAAACTCGCTCCCCGTGCTACCACTACATCCGCGCTAAAATATTGTAACGAACTGGGCATGTCACTGTTTTGTGTTTTATAAATTTGAGAGTTTAAGCCAGATTCTGTTCTGTTCAGTTAAAGTGCTGGTTTTTCCGAGTGTCTGTGAACGCATCTTGAGAGTGAGACCTGCAGCTAGCATGTAGGTGTGTTTGTTGTTGTTAGCCTCGGCAGCACGTGTGTGGCTAGTGAGCTACTGATGTTAGGTTTTTGTTGTTTTGGCGTTGGCTACGGCCTTCAGTAGCCTGAGTAACAGTCAAGAATAAAAAGCTAAACCGGCTAACGTCTCGGCGTGTGGTTATTGAGGGACGTTACAATATCAAGGTGAAAGTCATCATAGCTTGCGTAGTATAGACCCAGCTCCCAACCCAACTTTGAGAGTAGATTAACGGCGATATTTTTTTTATCGCCCGATAAGAGTCTCACGATAACGCAGATAACGACCCACCACTAGTTTTATGACATCATTGACCAATAATTGGCAATTTGATGTTATTGACTTAAAATGTGTCTCATGACGTCATTGATTGCTTCAAGTAACCAGTGATGTCAGGTGAGATGTGACGTCAGTGTCGTTGAGGATAGCAGAGAGTCCATTTAAAGATGCTGTGACACCACTGACAGTTCCTCACTCCATCTGAGTCGTGGATAATGTGACCTCATCCACTAAACATATCATATACTTTAACATTACTTTCATAGGAATTTCTAATTTTGTTATATATGTTATTTACCATATACTACCTATTTACTCATATTATCATTATTTCTAAGCCACACATTCCTCTTTTCAGTCTAGTGTGTAAAGCATCAAGGAGCACAGCTGGTGGTCTTCTGACTCCTTTATAGAGGTGTATATTATGTAAGAGACTATAGATAACTATGGCTAAACAATTTGAGAGGAATGTATTTTTCCCTAATATATATGTTATATTTGATATTTAATCATATAGTTTGTAGCCCATAATATAATGAGATGTCTGTTCATGTAGGATCACTGTGTATTCATCCGTCCGTCCACATGTGACATCATGTGTCACATATTTCCCTGATATTACACACAGTTATGATGTAATGTCACATCATCAGTGACATAATAACGCCAGTGATGTCATAATCACAGTTCGTAATTTAATTAAATATGTGACGTCATGCACCACATACATTACACATGGATCCTCAACGGGACCAGGTGGATAGCCCTCATTTGGATTGTACTTGGATTTTGGGCGTGGGTTATCATAGGTTAATATAGAGCAGGGGTGTCAAACATGCGGCCCGTGGGCCAGAACCGACCCGCCAAGAGGTCCAATCCGGCCCGGTTCCCTTCTTCCTCATTTCCTTCCTTCCGTCTGTCCTTCCTACCTTTCTTCCTTCATTCCTTTCTTCCAATCCTCTTTTCCTTCCTTCCTTCCATCTGTCCTTCCTTCCGATCTTCCCTTCCGCCCTTCCTCCCTTCCTTCCTTCCTTCCTTCCTTCTTGTCTACTCTTCCTTCCATCTTTTCTTCCTCCCTTTCTTCCTTCCATCTTTCCTTCTTGTATTCTCTTCCTTCTCCTCCTTCTTTTCCTTCCGTCCTTCCTTCCTTTTAATGATTCGGCCCACATGAGATCAAATTGGGCGGTATGTGGCCCTTGAATGAAAATGAGTTTGACACCTCTGATCTCTGGTGATCATGGATGCAGAGTAGCAGTCACATGTATGCTATGTGGAGGAATGAAGTGATGTTGCTATGTAGGATTCTGATTAGCTAACGTGGGCTTGAGCTGCTCTTGACGACATATATACACGGGTTAGTGTAAACGGTGTGTAACCCTAACCCTAACTGGTGTCCACACAGTTTTTTTTGTAAATGGAGAGGATGAAATGTCCGTTTATGAAAATAGCCGGGCACGTCTAAACGTAGTCTTAGTGTTATTGACCAGATTTTGCTTTTTAGATTCTGAATTTCTGCCCTAGTGATTTTGGACTTCCTGGTTTCTGACTCTTGGACTGAATTAAACGGCTTGAGAACTCTTCATCCCCGTGTCCCGTCTCTGCATCTGAGTCCACTTGGTCTGTGGCTGATAGCTGTATGAGAATTAAACAGCTGTCTTTGATAACGGATGCAAAAATAACACCAAAGTTCCTTCAACACTAAAAGCAAACAACAAGTTAGAATCTTTCAAACCCATTGGTCGTGAAAATTTGTAGAGTAAAGAGACGATAAGAGCAAAGTCAGTCATTTAGTTTTCATGTGTTTGTTTTTCCAGACTCTGCTGCTCTGTTTAACCTCTTAATACACGCCCCTATTTTTTATGTTGTTAGCCTAAACGACATGCCCACATAGTTAGAGACTCAGAGATGTGTCTGGTATCATTGGAAAGGAAACACTCTCAGGATTCTGTGTGATTCTGTGACTTTACTGACAAAGAGTGGCAGAGGTTACAATGATGGGGTTGTTTCCTTGCCCATAGGTTTGCCTTTACAATGACATGTGTGCAGACATTCAGGGACATCTCAGCAGGATATAGACACAATGAGGCCACAGCCACAGGTCTTGGCTTCATGCAGTCCAAATTTGGAGTCAAAAGACCAAAAGATGAATTTTTCAGAGTTATTTTTCAACAGGTATGTCCATGCGTTTTCCTTAGGTCCTTTTTGGAGACTCCAAATGGACACTTGGTTACCATGGTTACCAAAGCTGTATAACCACAATCAAACACCTATAACTTCACAACCCCTTTGCCTACAATCAAAATATTGGTCTCTAATGAAAGCTGACACCATATTATTATTATTATTATTATTAAATATTATATTATTATATATAACCTTTTTTTTTGTTTGGCCATATCTATCTATCTATGTGACTGACTAACTAACTGTCTATCCATCCATCCATCCATCTATCGATTTTGGTATAAGTCATATGTCAAGTCGAAGAAGAACCAACCGTGTACCAAAATGCCGAGTGCGTAATGATATATGGTTCAACTCTTTTACGCACCGGGCGCACGCCGGTTACGCTTGGAGTTTGTTTATGGACAGCCAAACTGATAGCTTACTGGGGATTTCCACTGGGTCCGTCAGCGGCGCGGAACGGCTGTGCTACGGTTTAGCTCCGTCCTCTGCCCTGCGTCAACTCACACCGGGAGCGTTACAGCAGCGGAGCGGAGCATGCTCTGGTAGAGAAAGCTGCCTTTTAAAATGAAGTTGCACTGTTAATACAGTAATTACAGCAGCCCAATCAAATCCGAACGAGTGCCTTTAGTCTACCGTAATTACTGTAGTAGCAGCACAACAAAACGGCCCGGTTTTGTTAACTTGCTCAATTTTGGTTGATTTGGTAATTTTCTTTGATTTTTGTGCTTATCCCATCTGTCAGTAGGCTACGTAGGTAGATGGTGTCTTAATCTGTCTGTTTTATTCCTGTTTGTTGCTGAAATACGATCGGGAGGCTGCAGGGGTTGTTTTATTTTGAAAAACGGAAGTTTTATTATGCCGATTCAGTGTCGGACTTCCTGTCTGGTGCAGTCTGCTCTGTTGAGCTTGTCGCGAGTTGGAAACGGCTCCGTCAAAAATAGAAATGCTACCTATCGATAGCGCTGCGGCGCGGGAGCCGCTGCTGAGCCGTTGCTGACAAGCTGCTGAAACGTTCCCGGTGGAGATACTCTCATTGATTATAGTGTTACCGATCAGCTCCGGTGACCGCGGCGCAGCTGTAACGCGCCGCTGCCGGACTCAGTGGAAATTGGGCTTTAGTGTCATACACCGTTGGAAACCTCTGACTATTGGCTAAAAGGTTATCAACTTCATTTCACCGAATACTTCCATTGGCTGGAACAGCTGTCAATCAAAGCCACGTTGTCGTTCGTCACATGTCCTGATTGGCTTTGGAGACATGTACTGCCTAATCCTACGCACCGATTGGCTGGTGTGTGGTGTCGTCAGAAGCAGGAGAGGCTCACGGTCGTAAACATCTAGTCACGTGTACTCTGAGATGGACGTGCAGGTCAGGAAATGACCGAAAGGGACCATATATGGTTTGTTATTTGTGTTATTACGTTACGTGTTGGACTAAATACATGTTGACATATTGAGGAAAGTATTCCGGTTTTATGGAAACGGATTTCATATTTCAGCAGAATGGATACTTGGCGAGCTGTACAGAAAGTCCTGAGTCATAAGATGATCGTTGTGGATAAAGGGAAGACTTTGAAGGTATGTAGCATTCTAGCTTTTCTCAATTAGCTGAGTGGCTAGCCGAGCTAATCGCTAATACTATTACTTCTGTGAGCAACCATATAAGTCGTGAGTGGTCTTGAATGAATCGGGAGAATCTAAGCTTTCCAACAATGTATGGCATGAATATATATGTTTAAGGGTTGGTGTTTAAAACATTCAGAAGAACGTGTGGCTGCCTCCCAACTTCCTGTCCATCCCGTAGGCGGAACAGCGTGCGTTAAGAGCTTAATGCACATTAACCCTGAAACACCAATGAGTCATATTTTAATACAGGAGTTATGAGATGAGACACATGTAGTACACAGATAAACCACCAGGGGGCGTTTTATTAACCCTGAAACACCAATGAGTCATATTTTAATACAGGAGTTATGAGATGAGACACATGTAGTACACAGATAAACCACCAGGGGGCGTTTTATTTCAACGCTGTCAATCAGTGAGAAAAAGTTAAAGTTAGAAAAACATTAGTTACTGGATTGACCCAATGTTGAATTACTAAATATTCAGTAGGTTATCCCCCCTTCTTCCTTCTTTCTGTCCTTCCTTCCGTCCTCCCTCCCTTCCTTCCTTCCTCCTTTCCTTCCTTCCTTCCTTCTGTCCTTCCTCCCTCCCTCCTTCCTTCCTTCCTTCCTTCCATTTGCCCTTCCTTTCTTCCCTCCATCTTTCCTTTATGTCTTCTTTTCTTCCTTCCTTCCTTCTGTCCTTCCTCCCTCCCTCCTTCCTTCCTTCCTTTCCGTCCTCCCTTCCTTCTTTTCTTTGTCCTTCCTTCCCTCCTTCCTCTTTTCCTTTCTCCCTCCCTCCCTCCCTCTCTCCTTTCCTTCTTCCATCCCCCTTTCTTCCTTCCTTCTGTCCTTCCTTCAGCCCTCCTTCCTTCCTTCTTTCCTCCGTCCTTCCTTCCTTCCTCCCTCCCTCCCTCCCTCCCTCCTTTCCTTCGTTCCTTCCTTCTTCCCTTCCTTCCTTCCTCCCTCCCTCCCTCCCTCCCTCCCTTCCTCCTTTCCTTCCTTCCTTCCTCCCTCCCTCCTTCCTTCCTCCTTTTCTCTGTCCTTCCTTCCTACCTCCCTCCTTTCCTTCCTCCCTTCCTCCCTCCCTCCCTCCCTCCCTCCCTCCCTTCCTTCCTTCCTTCTTTCCTTCCTTCATTCCTTTCCTTCCTCCCTTCCTTCTTTTCTCTGTCCTTCCTTCCCTCCTTCCTCCTTTCCTTCCGTCCTTCTTTCCTTTCTCCCTCCCTCCCTTCCTTCCTCCTTTCCTTCCTTCCTTCCTTCCTTCCTTTCCTTCCTCCGTTCCTTCTTTTCTCTGTCCTTCCTTCCCTCCTTCCTCTTTTCCTTTCTCCCTCCCTCTCTCCCTCCCTCCCTCCTTTCCTTCTTCCATCCCCCTTTCTTCCTTCCTTCTGTCCTTCCTTCCTCCATCCTTCCATCCTTCCTCCCTCCCTCCCTTCCTTCCTTCCTCCTTTCCTTCCTTCCTTCCTTCCTTTCCTTCCTCCCTTCTTTCTTTTCTCTGTCCTTCCTTCCCTCCTTCCTCTTTTCCTTTCTCCCTCCCTCTCTCCCTCCTTTCCTTCTTCCATCCCCCTTTCTTCCTTCCTTCTGTCCTTCCTTCCTCCCTTCCTTCTTTTCTCTGTCCTTCCTTCCTTCCTTCCTTCTTTCCTTCCTTCCTTCCTCCCTCCCTTCCTTCTTTCCTTCCTTCCTTCCTTCCTTTCCTTCCTCCCTTCTTTTCTCTTTCCTTCCTTCCCTCCTTCCTCTTTTCCTTTCTCCCTCCCTCTCTCCCTCCCTTCCTCCTTTCCTTCTTCCATCCCCCTTTCTTCCTCCCTCCTTCCTTCTTTCCTCCGTCCTTCCTTCCTTCCTTCCTCCTACCTTTCCTTCCTTCCTTCCTTCTGTCCTTCCTCCCTCCTTCCTTCCTTCCTTCCTTAAGAGGTTAATGCACATTAACCCTGAAACACCAATGAGTCATATTTTAATACAGGAGTTATGAGATGAGACACATGTAGTACACAGATAAACCACCAGGGGGCGTTTTATTAACCCTGTAACACCAATGAGTCATATTTTAATACAGGAGTTATGAGATGAGACACATGTAGTACACAGATAAACCACCAGGGGGCGTTTTATTTCAACGCTGTCAATCAGTGAGAAAAAGTTAAAGTTAGAAAAACATTAGTTACTGGATTGATGCAATGTTGAATTACTAAATATTCAGTAGGTTATCCCCCCTTCTTCCTTCTTTCTGTCCTTCCTTCCTCCCTCCCTCCCTTTTTCCTTCCCTCTTTCCCTCCTTCCTTCCTTCCTTTCCTTCCTCCCTTCCTTCTTTCTGTCCTTCCTTCCTCCCTCCCTCCCTTTTTCCTTCCCTCTTTCCTTCCTTCCTTCCTTTTGTCCTTCCTCCCTCCCTCCTTCCTTCCTTCCTTCCTTCCTTCCTCCCTCCCTTCCTTCTTTTCTCTGTCCTTCCTTCCCTCCTTCCTCTTTTCCTTTCTCCCTCCCTCCCTCCCTCCCTCCCTCCCTCCTTTCCTTCTTCCATCCCCCTTTCTTCCTTCCTTCTGTCCTTCCTTCCTCCCTCCTTCCTTTCCTTCTTTCCTCCGTCCTTCCTTCCTTCCTACCTTCCTCCCTCCCTCCCTCCTTTCCTTCCTTCCTTCCTCCCTCCCTCCCTCCCTCCCTCCCTTCCTCCCTTCCTTCTTTTCTCTGTCCTTCCTTCCCTCCTTCCTCTTTTCCTTTCTCCCTCCCTCCCTCCTTTCCTTCTTCCATCCCCGTCTTCCTTCCTTCTTTCCTTCCTTTCCTTCCTCCCTTCATTCTTTTCTCTGTCCTTCCTTCCCTCCTTCCTCTTTTCCTTTCTCCCTCCCTCTCTCCCTCCCTCCCTCCTTTCCTTCTTCCATCCCCCTTCCTTCCTTCCTCCCTCCCTCCCTCCCTTTCTTCCTTCCTTCTTTCCTTCCTTCCTTCCTTCCTTTCCTTCCTCCCTTCATTCTTTTCTCTGTCCTTCCTTCCTTCCCTCCTTCCTCTTTTCCTTTCTCCCTCCCTCTCTCCCTCCCTCCCTCCTTTCCTTCTTCCATCCCCCTTTCTTCCTTCCTTCTGTCCTTCCTTCCTTCCTCCCTCCTTCCTTCCTTCTTTCCTCCGTCCTTCCTTCCTTCCTTCCTTCCTTCTGTCCTTCCTCCCTCCTTCCTTCCTTCCTTCCTTAAGAGCTTAATGCACATTACCCCTGAAACACCAATGAGTCATATTTTAATACAGGAGTTATGAGATGAGACACATGTAGTACACAGATAAACCACCAGGGGGCGTTTTATTAACCCTGAAACACCAATGAGTCATATTTTAATACAGGAGTTATGAGATGAGACACATGTAGTACACAGATAAACCACCAGGGGGCGTTTTATTTCAACGCTGTCAATCAGTGAGAAAAAGTTAAAGTTAGAAAAACATTAGTTACTGGATTGATGCAATGTTGAATTACTAAATATTCAGTAGGTTATCCCCCCTTCTTCCTTCTTTCTGTCCTTCCTTCCTCCCTCCCTCCCTTTTTCCTTCACTCTTCCCTTTCTTCCTTCCTTCTGTCTTTCCTTCCTCCCTTCTTTCCTCCATCCTTCCTTCCTTCCTTCCCCCCTCCTTTACTTTCTTCTTCCTTCCTTCCTTCCTTCCTTCCTTGAACCTATCTTTCAATGCTGAATCATCATCAGATCATCATTTGAACTAATGAGTTGATAAATGGGATTTCAGTGTCTGATCTTTTTGTGTGTGTGTTGGTTTTCCCAGACTCAGGTTTAAATATCCCCAAATTAAAGTCAGAGACAGCACTTTAACCTCATATTCATTCTTTTATTTCATATGTAGTTTGTTGCAGAGCAAAGTCAACACAGCAACAATGTGCATCCTTTCATATACACATGAATACTGTATGACTTGTTTATACACTATGCCAAACATTTGGGGGTAAATCAATTCTCATGTTTGAGTCTCACAGTGGAAAAAGCAGAAATCCATTAAAGAAAGTATAATCAGTAGTACTATCGTATACACTAGAGCCAGCATGTAAAACCAGGTAGACCACATCCCCCTTTTCCAGCTGAAGAACCAGTGAACTAGAACCACTTTCCTGGCCATTTCCAATGTAATTTTGACTCCACATCACTCTCTTGTCATTGTGATAGAGATGAACATGACTGTATACGTTACTCCGGTTATCAAATAGAGTGAATGAGAAGTAGTAGGCTCCACTGACTGGGGCTGTGAAGAGACCTGCAACAGAGGAGAAAATGAGTGAAGCTTTTTCCTGCTGTTGAACTACCTCTTCTCTGAGTTCAGTACGCTGTTGCTTCTCAATACTTTGGTCAGGCTGCTGTAAGTGGGTTTGTCTAATCTGAAGGAATAGTTGTTCAGTGCTCTTGCTTTGTTAACATCAAGTCAAGTTTATTTCTAAAGCGCATTTAAAAACAACCTCAGTTGAGCCAAAGTGCTGCACAGTTATTAAAATACAATATAATCACACACAATATAATAATAAATAAAAACAATAAAGGAATAGTAAGAGCTCAATTTAAAAACTAAAATTAGAATAAAAAACAAATTAAAAAAAGTAAAATAAATAAAAAGTAGGAAGCCAAGGATTCTCTCCTAGCTGGGACTGAACGCCAAGGAAAACAGATATGTTTTTAGTAGTGTTTTAAAATGCTCTACAGACTGTGCAGCTCTAACGTGGAAAGGTAGGCTGGTTCACAGCTTGGGGGCCGCCACTGAGAAGGCTCTGTCCCCCTGAGTAGAGAGTCTGGACCGAGGCTCTGAGAGTCTGGACCGAGGCTCTGAGAGTCTGGACCGAGGTACAGCCAGGAGCAGCTGATTTGGTGACCTTAGTGCTCTAGATGTACTGTGGGGCTGTACAAGCTCTGATAAGTAAGATGGTGCCAGACCATTAAAACACTTAAAAACAATTAAAACCTTGAACTGGATCCTAAAGTGAACAGGCAGCCAGTGCAGAGATGCAAGGACAGGACTGATGTGATCACGCTGTTTCTTTCCAGTCAGCAGGCGGGCGGCTGCATTTTGGACCACCTGTAAACAGCGCGGTTCTGACTGGTCGAGACCAACAAAGAGTTACAGTAGTCTAACTGTGAGGTAACAAAGCTATGAATGACTTTCTCCAGATCATTCCTGGGGAGATAAGCCTTTACTTTTGCTAATAATCTTAGCTGGAAGAAGCTTGTTTTCACGATAGAGCTTATCTGCTTATCAAACTTGAAGTCACTGTCCAAGATAACACCAAGGTTCTTTGTAGATGGGTGACAGTGAGGCTTCTGGGTGCCAATGACGCTGTCATAGCCATCTAGGAGATTACTCAGAGACTGTATAGTCTGTAAAAGTTGAGAGCTCTCAGTTACACATTCAGTGAGTCAGTTAGCATCCCATAAGGTTTATAGAAAGTGATATAACAGGGAGATATAAGTGAGCACCTTAAAACAGAGCAAAAGCCTCTCAAAGCCTTTGCAGAACAAATCATTCTCTTGTGTTTTCTCTGTAACTCTGTAAATGTCTGTGCAAAGGTTTTGAAAAGGTTTCACAAAACTGTATAAACAACAAACTCACTTCATCATGAGAACCTGATCAGTCACCACATGAAATGTAATTACATAACACAAAATCACACACATGACTCAATGCTGGCAAAGAACCAACGGCCTGGCTCAAACCCTCTGAGAGGACACAGAGAAACTCCATTAAAAGTGTTATGATGTACTGTAAAAGGTCAAATAGGTGAAATCTTAAAAGGGCCAATTCAAAGAGAAATGTCTCCTCCTCAGAAAGTGTGCAGCTGGAGCCATAGTGGAGAAAAAAAGTCATTACAAAAGATGGAGTGAAAGCTGTAACAATGCATACATATTAAAATGAGTTCATTACATTATAATAGTTCATTTGTGTGTGTAGCAGAAAGAGGTGAGTACCTGTAGTTGGATTGTAGGCCTGACCAAAGTTGGTGATGACTTTACTGAACTTAAGTGTGATGGCAGTATTGAAGGGTCCAATATGTCCGTTGTCAGTGAGACCAAGTGAGAACGCCACCTTTGGTTGGTCTGTGTGGATGTGAGAAGATTCACATAGAGGAAAAAAATAGCTCCACTTATAAACAGTTGATGAACAAATTGTATTGTGGCTTCATAGAAACTGATGTTACTCTGATCCTGTTGCATTATGACTGTTTGAACGGAGCATGGAGCTTGTGTGAGACGGCAGTACAAGCAGGCTGATTACTGGATGAAGTTACTCTTTAATAATGATATAAGCAGTTTACCTGCATTCTGTCTCTTGAGCTCCTCCACCTCGATTTCACTGATTTGCAATCTGGCCATCATATCTGTAAACACAACATTTTTATTTTAAAGGAGATAATCTACATAACTGTGTAGCTAATAAACTAGCAGCTGTGTAATTTGCAGCTTACTGATGTTCTTAAAGACCATTCAGCCATTTTCTTCTAAACACATTAAATAGGTTATAAATGTATTTCTAAAAAAGGTGTAAAAAGCATTTCAACCATTTAGATTTGAATTGTGGAGCTAGGCTTCACAAACTGTGTTTCAACATTTCTGTGTTCAGGATTTAGTGATTAGCATAAACCCGCCCCTGCTGCTGTAGAGGTATAAATACATTCAGCACACACTACTACTACTACAGTCTACAGTTAGCCAGTTAGCTGAGTTAGCCGCCGAGCTAGCAGCCGAGTTAGCCACAGAGCTAGCAGCAGATAGCTCCCAGATGTAGCGTCCATGTTTCTGGTAGAGGTGGTGACTTTGATTGACAGGTGACACTTGGTAGGGGGCGGGGCTTCAGCATTTTGGAGCAGAGAAAGAGGATCATTTTTACACAACTTTGAAGCCTAATTTCATATATTTGGTGATTTTTTTAATCATTCAAATTTGGCAGGGTGGTTAACAACACACTTTTGTGTGGTATGTCAAACTCAGAACACATATTTATTCTTACTTTACACGGACTTTAATAATGATATAAACAGTTTACCTGCACTCTGTATCTTGAGCTCCTCCACCTCGTTTTCACTGGCGTTCATTCTGGTCTCCAACACTGTCAACACATTTAACATTAATATTATTGTGAAGTTTATGGTCAGCAGGTTTCAAGTTGTTAACATGATCACTATGGAGACTGACCTTTGTTCAGCATGTAGTGTTTTTTTAATTTTTTTTTTAATTTTTACATTTTATTAGTGCCACGGGTTCTCAGCTCCGAGGAACTCCATTCCAGTAACTATTAATCTTCTCCATACTTATTCTTATTCTTCTGCCAAATTTCGGCACGTAACTCCTCCCGCAGCTTTGAATAAACCCCAACAATATATACATCAAAATGTGCGGCTCGGTCGAGAAAGACGTGCTATGAATTTTGGTGTTGATATTCCAATTTCTCCCAAAGTTATTCCCCAAAAAACCGGGAGATTTCTCCACTGAAAATGAATGGAAATTTCTTTTTAAAAACACAAAATTTCACCTTTTTTCAGAGTCACCTAGCTCTCTCATACCTGCACGTAGAAACGTGATTGAAACTTTAAAACGGAGGAAAACTTGTGCTCTCTTGAAAAATACCAAACTATTTTCACATAACATGTAAACTTTTCAAACTATGAGGAGTCAAACGAGGAGTGGAAATCACTTTTTCGTGAAAGTTAGAGTGGAAGCGGCAGTTAGCTAGAGTGTGAGAAGCAGTAAAAAATAACCTTAATTTTTTGTTTTAACTTGAGCTGACGGCCAAACCGTAAAAAGTAGACATATAATTTTTGGTCAAAATGTAGACATAGGTGTTGGGACTCATAAAATGTGACGTTGACAGACGGGGTCTGCACAAAATTTAAACGGGGGGCCGAGACCGGCACCAATACCTGTCTCGCTCCCCATTGACTCTAATGTAATCATCTTCTTTTTTCAAAAGAATCTCACTCTGTGTTCACACTGAGTTTACTCGCTCATTTTAATGAATATCTGAATAAAATAAACACTGTCAGAATCTGCCGGCTTCTGTGTCTCTCACAGTGTTTTCGGTTGTTGGACAGGAGTTACGGTTTTCTCACAGTTTGCAATTGTTCGGGACCTTGTCAGAAGCCAAATTCTTCAGAATTTTGAGAATTTTTTCCAAGCAGATTCTCAAATCACTGTAGCAACCGTTGAGCCTTAGCTGACCTTAGCAACTGTAAAGCCTTAGCTGCCCTTAGCAACCGCAGGGCCTTAGCTGCCCTTAGCAACCTGTTGCTGGGCAGAAACTGATCTATTTTTTTGTGATTGGCTAATTCCTGTCTCTCTGTTTTGCCAGTTAACCGAGCTAATTCATTTGAATGGATTAATTCATGTTTACTGAGGACAAAATAAATAGTTTTATAGTTTTGTATTATAGTTATATGATTTGTGGTGTATAAAAAGATTCAACATTTATCAGTAGAAGATGAAAAAATGAACATAATATAATTTCATACAACCAAGAAATTTAAAATAAAAAGTATAATAAAATCTACTCTCTAAATGATTTGAAGATTTACTTAATAATTTCATAACAGTGATGTTCCTGTCTGTGGAAAAAATGAAGTAGACTTTAATTAATAAGTTTAAATAAATATTATTTATGCTTAAATATGATTAACATTCACTTAATATTTTCAAGGATGAATGAGAATAAAGTACGTTCATAAGGGAAAAATAAATGGTGTACTCGTCCCGGCAGCAGCCCCGTGGCACTCAAAATTTACCTGAAATTTTCTAGTTGATTGTTGCAATTTACCTGCATTCTGGCTCTTGAGCTCCTCCACCTCGTTTTCACTGGCGTTCATTCTGGCCTCCAACACTGTCAACACATTTAACATTAATATTATTGTGAAGTTTATGATCAGCAGGTTTCAAGTTGTTAACATGATCACTATGGAGACTGACCTTTGTTCTTATCTTCTCTTATCTTTAGAAGGCAAAATTAATAATCAAATTCATAATTAATCAACAGCCAGATTCAAAATCTCATATTGAATGTATCTCTCCTAAGTTGATAAATCTCTTATCTTTTGACTTCTCTTCAGTCATTTTGGGAATTAAAACTGGCAAAGGTTCATCCTGAACAACACATTAATATCAGATAAATGTATTATCATTGGTAGCATACATAAAAAAAGAAAAGTTTTTACATGTTATTGATTGTCGTAGCTTACCTGTGTTCTCTCCCTGGAGCTCTTTGACCACATTTTCCAAAACTGTGAATACATTTAAAGTTTTTCAGTAAAAGCTTTATTTTGAATCTTAGATATGAATATCAGTAGACATGTTAAAGAAGTTTGACAAGAAAAATAACCAGAAACATAAATTAATTTTATATTATTTCATAAAATATAAATATCTACCTGCATTCTTCCATTCACTGGCTGTCAGTCTGGTCTGTATGGCTGGAATAAAAGCAGTAAATTACTCCTAAAAGTAATGTCTATGTGAACATTGCATGAATGTGTTGATCACTGTGTGAATGAACCTGTATTCTCCTGCTCCAGCTTCTCCATCTTGCTCTTGGTGTTCGTCAGCTCCACACTGTGTTGGATGGCCATGTCTCTCAGCTCCTTCAGCTCAGCCCAGATGTCAGGGCTGATGTTGGTCTGATCACCGGTTGATTTGACACCCAGGATCTCAGACTGAATCTCCGTCTGAGTGATGTCATTCCCTGTCAGCCCTCCACTCTCACCTTGAGCCCCCGTCCAGTACAGACAGAGCAGCAACGCCAGAAAAGCTGCAGCACGCCTCATTGTGAAATATCACCTCTTTAGACAGGAGGATGCAGTCTGACACCACACGGTCAGTTCCTGTCTTTATATCCACGTAAAACAGGTCACTGAACTGCTGTATGAGAATTAAACAGCTGTCTTTGATAACGAATGCAAAAATAGCACCAAAGATCCTTCAACACTAAAAGCAAACAACAAGTTAGAATCTTTCAAACCCATTGGCTGTGAAAGTTTGTAGAGTAAAGAGATGATAAGAGCAAAGGCAGTCATTAATAAATGTTTGTCAGGTCCAGTTTGTACATTTGCATCTATAAATGTGTATCAGCTGAAGAAAAATGTAAAAAATGATTGATTTTAGTTCATACTGTGGGTGGCATTAGGAAAAGTCCAGCTAAAAAGACGTGTATATGCTGTTTTTAGAGCTCTTAAATGGAAAAATGGGGCACATTTGAACCCTGAACAGTATGTGAGGGTTAACAGGTTCTTTATGAAATGTGCAAACTGTATTGATATTTCAAGTGATAATATTCTCATCATGTGCTTTGTAGGGCCTTGTTCATCTAACCAGACAAAACACACAAGCTATTTGGATTTCATGAGTGCTTATATCTTTTTAACAGAGCAATGTTGCAACTGTGTAAAATGAACTGCATCATAGCTGCTCTCACAGAGGGAAAACCAGAACACCATCACATTTTAAAGTCCACCTCGGCAGAGGAACCAAACCTTTACCGAGTAACGTAGTACTCATTTAAAAACTGTTTACACCTTCTACTTCAAAGCTGGGTTGGACAGAAATGGGTTTTATGTAGTGGTGGGTATAGATTAATTGTTTTAATCTAGTTTAATCTCAATGTAATCTTGGAATTAATCTAGATTAATCTAGATTAAAATGGCTCATTTGAATTCTGCCGAAGGCATTCAGGGTATGTGTGCTACCCAAATAATGACTAAAAGTAAGTCTTTGAGAACGGGTTTCTGAAGCCAGGTGGCACATTTGACCAGGGGCTCATCTCCTGTTCCCACAATGCATCACAAACTGCTTGAGAAGCTGTTCTATGATAACTGGTGATGAAAATAAATCATGTTCAATAAGATGTACTTGTGTTTACTAACTGTTTATTCAGTTAAACATGAATTTTGAACTGTAGGCCTCCATAAGAGGTCGTGATGAACTGTTTACAGTCAGTAGCTTTGTGTCAATCAGTCCAAGCTCTATTTCTCCTTTCTTCCACCAGTCACTCAGGCAGACCGGCACCAGTCACTCAGGCAGACCATCACCAGTCACTCAGGCAGACCAGCACCAGTCACTCAGGCAGACCAGCTTGTTCACATTTCCTGGTGACAAACTAGCTCCCCGCGCTACCACTACATCCGCGCTAAAATATTGTAACGCACTGGGCATGTCACTGTTTTGTGTTTTATAAATTTGAGAGTTTAAGCCAGATTCTGTTCTGTTCAGTTAAAGTGCTGGTTTTTCCGAGTGTCTGTGAACGCGTCTTGAGAGTGAGCCTTGCAGCTAGCATGTAGGTGTGTTTGTTGTTGTTAGCCTCTGCATAAGAAGACGGCAGCACGTGTGTGGCGACTGAGCTACTGATGTTAGGTTTTTGTTGTTTTGGCGTTGGCTACGGCCCACAGTAGCCTGAGTAACAGTCAAGAATAAAAAGCTAAAGCGGCTAACGTCTCGGCGTGTGGTTATTGAGGGACGTTACAATATCAAGGTGAAAGTCATCATAGCTTGCGTAGTATAGACGCAGCTCCCAACCCAACTTTGAGAATAGATTAACGGCGATATTTTTTTTATCGCCCGATAAGAGTCTCACGATAACGCCGATAACGACCCACGACTAGTTTTATGACATCATTGACCAATAATTGGTAATTTGATGTTATTGACTTAAAATGTGTCTCATGACGTCATTGATTGCTTCAAGTAACCAGTGATGTCAGGTGAGATGTGACGTCAGTGTCATTGAGGATAGCAGAGAGTCCATTTAAAGATGCTGTGACACCACTGACAGTTCCTCACTCCATCTGAGTAGTGGATAATGTGACCTCATCCACTAAACATATCATATACTTTAACATTACTTTCATAGGAATTTCTAATTTTGTTATATATGTTATTTACCATATACTACCTATTTACTCATATTATCATTATTTCTAAGCCACACATTCCTCTATTCAGTCTTGTGTGTAAAGCATCAAGGAGCACAGCTGGTGGTCTTCTGACTCCTTTATAGAGGTGTATATTATGTAAGAGGCTATAGACAACTATGGCTAAACAATTTGAGAGGAACGTATTTTTCCCTAATATATATGTTATATTTTGATATTTAATCACATAGTTTGTAGCCCATAATATAATGAAATGTCTGTTCATGTAGGATCACTGTGTATTTATCCGTCCGTCCACATGTGACATCATGTGTCACCTATTTCCCTGATATTACACACAGTTATGATGTAATGTCACATCATCAGTGACATAATAATGCCAGTGATGTCATAATCACAGTTCGTAATTTCATTAAATATGTGACGTCATGCACCACATACAGAAATTACACATGGATCCTCAACGGGACCAGGTGGATAGCCCTCATTTGGATTGTACTTGGATTTTGAGCGTGGGTTAACATAGGTTAATATAGAGCAGGGGTGTCAAACATGCGGCCCGTGGGCCAGAACCGGCCCGCCAAGAGGTCCAATCCGGCCCGGTTCCCTTCTTCCTCATTTCCTTCCTTCCGTCTGTCCTTTCCTTCCTTCCTTCCTTCCTTCCTTCTTGTCTACTCTTCCTTCCATCTGTCCTTCCTTCCTTCTGATCTTCCCTTCCGCCCTTCCTTCCTTCATTCCTTCTTGTCTACTCTTCCTTCCATCTTTTCTTCCTCTCTTTCTTCCTTCCATCTTTCCTTCTTGTATTCTCTTCCTTCTCCTCCTTCTTTTCCTTCCGTCCTTCCTTCCTTTTAATGATTCGGCCCACATGAGATCAAATTGGGCAGTATGTGGCCCTTGAATGAAAATGAGTTTGACACCTCTGATCTCTGGTGATCATGGATGCAGAGTAGCAGTCACATGTATGCTATGTGGAGGAATGAAGTGATGTTGCTATGCAGGATTCTGATTAGCTAACGTGGGTTTGAGCTGCTCTTGACGACATATATACACAGGTTAGTGTAAACGGTGTGTAACCCTAACCCTAACTGGTGTCCACGCAGGTTTTTTTGTAAATGGAGAGGATGAAATGTCCAGTTATGAAAATAGCCGGGCACGTCTAAACGTAGTCTTAGTGTTATTGACCAGTTTTTGCTTTTTAGATTCTGAATTTCTGCCCTAGTGATTTTGGACTTCTTGGTTTCTGACTCTTGGACTGAATTAAAGGGCTTGAGAACTCTTCATCCCCGTGTCCCGTCTCTGCATCTGAGTCCACTTGGTCTGTGGCTGATAGCTGTATGAGAATTAAACAGCTGTCTTTGATAACGGATGCAAAAATAGCACCACAGATCCTGCAACACTAAAACCAAAAAACAAGTTAGAATCTTTCAAACCCATTGGTCATGAAAGTTTGTAGAGTAAAGAGACGATAAGAGCAAAGTCAGTCTTTTAGTTTTCATGTGTTTGTTTTTCCAGACTCTGCTGCTCTGTTTAATCTCTTAATACACGCCCCTATTTTTTATGTTGTTAGCCTAAACGACATGCCCACATAGTTAGAGACTCAGAGATGTGTCTGGTATCATTGGAAAGGAAACACTCTCAGGAGTCTTGTAAAAGTGTCTGTGTGATTCTGTAACTTACTGACAAAGAGTGGCAGAGGTTACAATGATGGGGTTGTGTCCTCGCCCATAGGTTTGCCTTTACAATGACATGTGTACAGACATTCAGGGACCTCTCAGCAGGATATAGACACAATGAGGCCACAGCCACAGGTCTTGGCTTCATGCAGTCCAAATTTGGAGTCAAAAGACCAAAAGATGAATTTTTCAGAGTTATTTTTCAACAGGTATGTCCATGCGTTTTCCTCAGGTCCTTTTTGGAGACTCCAAATGGACACTTGGTTACTATGGTTACCAAAGCTGTATAACCACAATCAAACACCTATAACTTTACAACCCCTTTGCCTACAATCAAAATATTGGTCTCTAATGAAAGCTGACACCTTATTATTATTATTATATTATTATTATTATATATTATATTATTATATATAACCTTTTTTTTTGTTTGGCCTTATCTATCTATCCATCCATCCATCCATCTACCTATCTATCTATCTATCTATCTATCTATCTATCTATCTATCTATCTATCTATCTATCTATCTGACTGACTAACTATCTGTCTATCTATCTATCTATCTATCTATCTGTTTATTTTGCTATAAGTCATATGTCAAGTCGAAGAAGAACCAACCGTGTACCAAAATGCTGAGTGCGTAATGATATATGGTTCAACTCTTTTACGCACCGGGCGCACGCCGGTTACGCTTGGAGTTTGTTTATGGACAGCCAAACTGATAGCTTAGTGTCATACACCGTTGGAAACCTCAGACTATTGGCTAAAAGGTTATCAACTTCATGTCACCGAATACTTCCATTGGCTGGAACAGCTGTCAATCAAAGCTGTCAATCAAAGCCATGTCATCATTGTTGTCGGTCACATGTCCTCATTGGCTTTGGAGGCATGTACTGCCTAATCCTAAGCACTGATTGGCTGGTGTGTGGTGTCGTCAGAAGCAGGAGAGACTAAGGGTCGTAAACATCTAGTCGACGTAAACGGACCATATGTGGTTTGTTATTTGTGTTATTACGTTATGTGTTGGACTAAATACATGTTGACATATTGAGGAGAGTATTCTGGTTAGAAGGAAACGGATTTCATATTTCAGCAGAATGGATACTTGGCGAGCTGTACAGAAAGTCCTGAGTCATAAGATGATCGTTGTGGATAAAGGGAAGACTTTGAAGGTATGTAGCATTATAGCTTTTCTCACTTAGCTGAGTGGATAGCCGAGCTAATCGCTAATACTATTACGGCTGTGAGCAACCATATAATTTGTGAGTGGTCTTGAATGAATCAGGAGAATCTAAGCTTTCTAACAATGTACGGCATGAATATATATGTTTAAGGGTTGGTGTTTAAAACATTCAGAAGAACGTGTGGCTACCTCCCAACTTCCGGTCCGTCCCGTAGACGGAACAGCATGCCTTAAGAGGTTAATGCACATTAACCCTGAAACACCAATGAGTCATATTTTAATACAGGAGTTATGAGATGAGACACATGTAGTACACAGATAAACCACCAGGGGGCGTTTTATTAACCCTGAAACACCAATGAGTCATATTTTAATACAGGAGTTATGAGATGAGACACATGTAGTACTCAGATAAACCACCAGGGGACGTTTTATTTCAACGCTGTCAATCAGTGAGAAAAAGTTAAAGTTAGAAAAACATTAGTTACTGGATTGATGCAATGTTGAATTACTAAATATTCAGTAGGTTATCCCCCTTCTTCCTTCTTTCTGTCCTTCCTTCCTCCCTCCATCCCTTTTTCCTTCCCTCCTTCCTTCCTTCCTTCCTTCCTTCCATTTGCCCTTCTTTTCTTCCCTCCATCTTTCCATTCGGTCTTCTTTTCTTCCTTCCTTCCTTCCTTCCTTCCATTTGCCCTTCCTTCCTTCCTTCCATCTGCCCTTCCTTTCTTCCCTCCATCTTTCCTTTCTGTCTTCTTTTCTTCCTTCCTTCCTTCCTTCTGTCCTTCCTTCCTCCCTCCCTCCTTCCTTCCTTTCCTTCCTCCCTTCCTTCTTTTCTCTGTCCTTCCTTCCCTCCTTCCTCTTTTCCTTTCTCCCTCCCTCCCTCCCTCCTTTCCTTCTTCCATCTCCCTTTCTTCCTTCCTTCTGTCCTTCCTTCCTTCTTTCCTCCGTCCTTCCTTCCTTCCTTCCTCCCTGCTTTACTTTCTTCTTCCTTCCTTCCTTCCTTCCTTCCTTGAACCTATCTTTCAATGCTGAATCATCATCAGATCATTTGAACTAATGAGTTGATAAATGGGATTTCAGTGTCTGATCTTTTTGTGTGTATGTGTTGGTTTTCCCAGACTCAGGTTTAAATATCCCCAAATTAAAGTCAGAGACAGCACTTTAACCTCATATTCATTCTTTTATTTCATATGTAGTTTGTTGCAGAGCAAAGTCAACACAACAACAATGTGCATCCTTTCATATACACATGAATACTGTATGACTTGTTTATACACTATGCCAAACATTTGGGGGTAAATCAATTCTCATGTTTGAGTCTCACAGTGGAAAAAGCAGAAATCCATTAAAGAAAGTATAATCATTAGTATTATCGAATACACTAGAGCCAGCATATAAAACCAGGTAGACCACATCCCCCTTTTCCAGCTGAAGAACCAGTGAATTAGAACCACTTTCCGAGCCATTTGCACTGTAACTTTGACTGTTCATCACTCTCTTGTCATTGTGATAGAGAAAAACATGCCTGTATGCGTTATTCCGGCCATCCAGTGTAGTGAATGAGAAATAGTAGGCTCCTCTGACTGGGGCTGTGAAGATACCTGCAACAGAGGAGAAAATGAGTGAAGTTTTTTCCTGCTGTTGAACTACCTCTTCTCTGAGTTCAGTACGCTGTTGCTTCTCAATACTTTGGTCAGGCTGCTGTAAGTGGGTCTGTCTAATCTGAAGGAATAGTTGTTCAGTGCTCTTGCTTTGTTAACATCACGTTACTCAGAGACTGTATAGTCTGTAAAAGCTGAGAGCTCTCAACAATCAACAATTTTTAGCAATCAAACTTTGAATTTTAAAAGCAGTTGAATTTCAAGAATTGAATTTTTTCTAATATTTAAAAAAATTCAGTGTCTCAAATTCAGAGTCAACATCCGGGTAACTAAACAGAAGCCATCGATCCCTGAATCAAATCGTTCACAGAGTATTTACCATTTTATTTACCAAGAGAAATGGTAAATAAAATGGTAAATACTCACCGAAGCGCCGTCGTTGTTTCTGCCGGTAGCTGACATAGCTGAGTGGGCTTAACCGCATATCTTCACTGCCTTCCTGTGTCGGGGGTCTCAGGACAAACAGAGCGTAACTTGATTCTGTTTAGTTATCCGGATGTTGACTCTGAATTTGAGACACTGAATTTTTGAAGGCAATGAATTTTTTTACACTGAATGTTTTTTTAACATTAGAAAAAATTCAGAGGAAAAAAAAATTCAGTGCTAAAAATTCAAATTCAAAAGCAGATGGCAAAGATTTACTTCCATACAGTTTGCATCTCATAAGGTTTATAGAAAGTGATATAACAGAGAGATATAAGTGAGCACCTTAAAACAGAGCAAAAGCCTCTCAAAGCCTTTGCAGAACAAATCATTCTCTTGTGTTTTCTTTGTAACTCTGTAAATGTCTGTGCAAAGGTTTTGAAAAGGTTTCACAAAACTGCATAAACGACAAACTCACTTCATCATGAGAACCTGATCAGTCACCACATGAAATTTAATTACATAACACAAAATCACACACATGACTCAATGCTGGCAAAGAACCAACGGCCTGGCTCAAACCCTCTGAGAGGACACAGAGAAACTCCATTAAAAGTGTTATGATGGACTGTAAAAGGTCAAATAGGTGAAATCTTAAAAGGGCCAATTCAAAGAGAAATGTCTCCTCCTCAGAAAGTGTGCAGCTGGAGCCATAGTGGAGACAAAAAGTCATTACAAAAGATGGAGTGAAAGCTGTAACAATGAATACATATTAAAATGAGTTCATTACATTATAATAGTTCATTTGTGTGTGTAGCAGAAAGAGGTGAGTACCTGTAGATGGATTGTAGACCTGACCAAAGTTGGTGATGACTTTACTGAACTTAAGTGTGATGTCAGTATTGAAGGGTCCAATTTTTCCGCTGTCAGTGAGACCAAGTGAGAACGCCACCTTTGGTTGGTCTGTGTGGATGTGAGAAGATTCACATAGAGGAAAAAAATAGCTCCACTTATAAACAGTTGATGAACAAATTGTATTGTGGCTTCATAGAAACTGATGTTACTCTGATCCTGTTGCATTATGACTGTTTGAACGGAGCATGGAGCTTGTGTGAGACGGCAGTACAAGCAGGCTGATTACTGGATGAAGTTACTCTTTAATAATGATATAAGCAGTTTACCTGCATTCTGTCTCTTGAGCTCCTCCACCTCATTTTCACTGGCGTTCATTCTGGCCATCATATCTGTGAACACATTCAACATTTTTATTTTAAAGGAGATACTCTACATAACTGTGTAGCTAATAAACTAGCAGCTGTGTACTTTGCAGTTTACTGCTGTTCTTAAAGACTGTGTAAAGTAAATTCAGACATTTTCTTCTAAACACATTAAATAGGTCATAAATGTATTTCTAAAAAAGGTGTAAAAAGCATTTCAACCATTTAGATTTGAATTGTGGAGCTAGGCTTCACAAACTGTGTTTCAACATTTCTGTGTTCAGGATTTAGTGATTAGCATAAACCCGCCCCTGCTGCTGTAGAGGTATAAATACATTCAGCACACACTACTACTACTACAGTCTACAGTTAGCCAGTTAGCTGAGTTAGCCGGCGAGTTAGCAGCTGAGTTAGCCGCCGAGCTAGCAGCTGAGTTAGTCGCCGAGCTAGCAGCTTAGTTAGCCGCCGAGCTAGCAGCTGGGCTAGCAGCAGAAAGCTCTTAGACGTAGCGTCCATGTTTCTGGTAGAGGTGGTGACTTTGATTGACAGGTGACACTTGGTAGGGGGCGGGGCTTCAGCGTTTGGGAGCAGAGAAAGAGGCTGATTTTTACACAACTTTGAAGCCTAATTTCATATATTTGCAGATTTTTTTAATAATTCAAATTTGGCAGGGTGGTTAACAACACACTTTTCTGTGGTATGTCAAACTCAGAACACATATTTATTATTACTTTACACAGACTTTAATAATGATATAATCAGTTTACCTGCACTCTGGCTCTTGAGCTGCTCCACCTCGTTTTCACTGGCGTTCATTCTGGCCTCCAACACTGTCAACATATTTAACATTAATATTATTGTGAAGTTTATAGTCAGCAGGTTTCAAGTTGTTAACATGATGACTATGGAGACTGAGCTTTGTTCTTATCTTATCTTATCTTTAGAAGGCAAAATTAATAATCAAATTCATAATTAATCAACAGCCAGATTCAAAATCTCATATTGAATGTATCTCTCCTAAGTAGATAAATATCTTTTGACTTCTCTTCAGTCATTTTGGGAATTAAAACTGGCAAAGGTTCATCCTGAACAACACATTAATATCAGATAAATGTATTATCATTGGTAGCATACATAAAAAAAGAAAAGTTTTTACATGTTATTGATTGTCGTAGCTTACCTGTGTTCTCTCTCTGGAGCTCTTTGACCACATTTTCCAAAACTGTGAATACATTTAAAGTTTTCAGTAAAAGCTTTATTTTGAATCTCACATATGAATATCAGTAAACATGTTAAAGAAGTTTGACAAGAAAAATAACCAGAAACATAAAATAATTTTATATTATTTCATAAAATATAAATATCTATCTGCATTCTTGTATTCACTGTTTGTCAGTCTGGCCTGTATGGCTGGAATAAAAGAAGTAAATTGCTCCTAAAAGTAATGTCTATGTGAACATTGCATGAATGTGTTGATCACTGTGTGAATGAACCTGTATTCTCCTGCTCCAGCTTCTCCATCTTGCTCTTGGTGTTCGTCAGCTCCACACTGTGTTGGATGGCCATGTCTCTCAGCTCCTTCAGCTCAGCCCAGATGTCAGGGCTGATGTTGGTCTGATCACTGGTCCCTCCACTCTCACCCTGAGCCCCCGTCCAGTACAGACAGAGCAGCAACGCCAGAAAAGCTGCAGCACGCCTCATTGTGAAATATCACCTCTTTAGACAGCAAGATGCAGTCTGACACCATTCGGTCAGTTCCCGTCTTTATATCCATGTAAAACAGGTCATTGAACTGCTGTATGAGAAAAAAACAGCTGTCTTTGATAACGAAAGCAAAAATAGCACCAAAGATCCTTCAACAGTAAAAGCAAACAACAAGTTAGAATCTTTCAAACCCATTGGTCATGAAAGTTTGTAGAGTAAACAGATGATAAGAGCAAAGTCAGTCATTAATAAATGTTTGTCAGGTCCAGTTTGTACATTTGCATCTATAAATGTGTATCAGCTGAAGAAAAATGTAAAAAATGATTGATTTTAGTTCATACTGTGGGTGGCATTAGGAAAAGTCCAGCTAAAAAGACGTGTATATGCTGTTTTTAGAGCTCTTAAATGGAAAAATGGGGCACATTTGAACCCTGAACAGTATGTGAGGGTTAACAGGTTCTTTATGAAATGTGCAAACTGTATTGATATTTCAAGTGATAATATTCTCATCATATGCTTTGTAGGGCCTTCGTCATCTAACCAGACAAAACACACAAGCTATTTGGATTTCATGAGTGCTTATATCTTTTTAACAGAGCAATGTTGCAACTGTGTAAAATGAACTGCATCATAGCTGCTCTCACAGAGGGAAAACCATCACATTTTAAAGTCCACCTCGGCAGAGGAACCAAACCTTTACCGAGTAACGTAGTACTCATTTAAAAACTGTTTACACCTTCTACTTCAAAGCTGGGTTGGACAAAAATGGGTTTTATGTAGTGGTGGGCATAGATTAATTGTTTTAATCTAGTTTAATCTCAATGTAATCTTGGAATTAATCTAGATTAATCTAGATTAAAATGGCTCATTTGAATTCTGCCGAAGGCATTCAGAGTATGTGTGCTATCCAAATAATGACTAAAAGTAAGTCTTTGAGAACGGGTTTCTGAAGCCAGGGGCTCATCTCCTGTTTCCAAAATGCTTCACAAACTGCTTGAGAAGCTGTTCTATGATAACTGGTGATGAAAATAAATCACGTTCAATAAGATGTACTTGTGTTTACTAACTGTTTATTCAGTTAAACATGAATTTTGAACTGTAGGCCTCCATAAGAGGTCGTGATGAACTGTTTACAGTCAGTAGCTTTGTGTCAATCAGTCCAAGCTCTATTTCTCCTTTCTTCCACCAGTCACTCAGGCAGACCGGCACCAGTCACTCAGGCAGACCGGCACAAGTCACTCAGGTAGACCAGCACCAGTCACTCAGGCAGACCAGCACCAGTCACTCAGGCAGACCAAGACCAGCACCAGTCACTCAGGCAGACCAGCACCAGTCACTCAGGCAGACCAGCTTGTTCACATTTTCTGGTGACAAACTAGCTCTCCGCGCTACCACTACATCCGCGCTAAAATATTGTAACGCACTGGGCATGTCACTGTTTTGTGTTTTATAAATTTGAGAGTTTAAGCCAGATTCTGTTCTGTTCAGTTAAAGTGCTGGTTTTTCCGAGTGTCTGTGAACGCGTCTTGAGAGTGAGACCTGCAGCTAGCATGTAGGTGTGTTTGATGTTGTTAGCCTCGGCAGCACGTGTGTGGCTAGTGAGCTACTGATGTTAGGTTTTTGTTGTTTTGGCGTTGGCTACGGCCCACAGTAGCCTGAGTAACAGTCAAGAATAAAAAGCTAAACCGGCTAACGTCTCGGCGTGTGGTTATTGAGGGACGTTACAATATCAAGGTGAAAGTCATCATAGCTTGCTAGTATAGACCCAGCTCCCAACCCAACTTTGAGAATAGATTAACGGCAATATTTCTTTTATCGCCCGATAACAGTCTCACGATAACGCCGATAACGACCCACCACTAGTTTTATGACATCATTGACCAATAATTGTCAATTTGATGTTATTGACTTAAAATGTGTCTCATGACGTCATTGATTGCTTCAAGTAACCAGTGATGTCAGGTGAGATGTGACGTCAGTGTCGTTGAGGATAGCAGAGAGTCCATTTAAAGATGCTGTGACACCACTGACAGTTCCTCACTCCATCTGAGTCGTGGATAATGTGACCTCATCCACTAAACATATAATATACTTTAACAATACTTTCATAGGAATTTCTAATTTTGTTATATATGTTATTTACCATATACTACCTATTTACTCATATTATCATTATTTCTAAGCCACACATTCCTCTATTCAGTCTAGTGTGTAAAGCATCAAGGAGCACAGCTGGTGGTCTTCTGACTCCTTTATAGAGGTGTATATTATGTAAGAGGCTATAGACAACTATGGCTAAACAATTTGAGAGGAACGTATTTTTCCCTAACATATATGTTATATTTGATATTTAATCACATAGTTTGTAGCCCATAATATAATGAGATGTCTGTTCATGTAGGATCACTGTGTATTTATCCATCTGTCCACATGTGACATCATGTGTCACATATTTCCCTGATATTACACACAGTTATGATGTAATGTCACATCATCAGTGACATAATAACGCCAGTGATGTCATAATCACAGTTCGTAATTTCATTAAATATGTGACGTCATGCACCACATACTGAAATTACACATGGATCCTCAACGGGACCAGGTGGATAGCCCTCATATGGATCGTACTTGGATTTTGAGCGTGCGTTAACATAGGTTAATATAGAGCAGGGGTGTCAAACATGCGACCCGTGGCCCAGAACCGGCCCGCAAAGAGGTCCAATCCGGCCCGGTTCCCTTCTTCCTCATTTCCTTCCTTCCGTCTGTCCTTCCTACCTTTCTTCCTTTATTCCTTCCTTCCAGTCTTCTTTTCCTTCCTTCCTTCCATCTGTCTTTCCTTCCTTCCGATCTTCCCTTCCTCCCTTCCTTCCTTCTTGTCTACTCTTCCTTCCATCTTTTCTTCCTCCCTTTCTTCCTTCCATCTTTCCTTCTTGTATTCTCTTCCTTCTCCTCCTTCTTTTCCTTCCGTCCTTCCTTCCTTTTAATGATTCGGCCCACATGAGATCAAATTGGTCAGTATGTGGCCCTTGAATGAAAATGAGTTTGACACCTCTGATCTCTGGTGATCATGGATGCAGAGTAGCAGTCACATGTATGCTATGTGGAGGAATGAAGTGTTGTTGCTATGCAGGATTCTGATTAGCTAACGTGGGTTTGAGCTGCTCTTGACGACATATATAAACGGGTTAGTGTAAACGGTGTGTAACCCTAACCCTAACTGGTGTCCACGCAGTTTTTTTTGTAAATGGAGAGGATGAAATATCCGTTTATGAAAATAGCCGGGCACGTGTACACGTAGTCTTAGTGTTATTGACCAGTTTTTGCTTTTTAGATTCTGAATTTCTGCCCTAGTGATTTTGGACTTCCTGGTTTCTGACTCTTGGACTGAATTCAATGGCTTGAGAACTCTTCATCCCCGTGTCCCGTCTCTGCATCTGAGTCCACTTGGTCTGTGGCTGATAGCTGTATGAGAATTAAACAGCTGTCTTTGATAACGGATGCAAAAATAACACCAAAGTTCCTTCATCACTAAAAGCAAACAACAAGTTAGAATCTTTCAAACCCATTGGTCATGAAAGTTTGTAGAGTAAAGAGATGATAAGAGCAAAGTCAGTCATTTAGTTTTCATGTGTTTGTTTTTCCAGACTCTGCTGCACTGTTTAACCTCTTAATACACGCCCCTATTTTTTTATGTTGTTAGCCTAAACAACATGCCCACATAGTTAGAGACTCAGAGATGTGTCTGGTATCATTGGAAAGGAAACACTCTCAGGATTCTGTGACTGACTGACAAAGAGTGGCAGAGGTTACAATGATGGGGTTGTTTACTCGCCCATAGGTTTGCCTTTACAATGACATGTGTACAGACATTCAGGGACCTCTCAGCGGGATATAGACACAATGAGGCCACAGCCACAGGTCTTGGCTTCATGCAGTCCAAATTTGGAGTCAAAAGACCAAAAGACGAATTTTTCAGAGTTATTTTTCAACAGGTATGTCCATGCGTTTTCCTCAGGTCCTTTTTGGAGACTCCAAATGGACACTTGGTTACTATGGTTACCAAAGCTGTATAACCACAATCAAACACCTATAACTTTACAACCCCTTTGCCTACAATCAAAATATTGGTCTCTAATGAAAGCTGACACCTTATTATTATTATTATTATTATTATTATTATTATTATTATATATAACCTTTTTTTTGTTTGGTCATATCTATCTATCTATCTATCTATCTATCTATCTATCTATCTATCTATGTATCTGTTTATTTTGCTATAAGTCATATGTCAAGTCGAAGAAGAACCAACCGTGTACCAAAATGCCGAGTGCGTAATGATATATGGTTCAACTCTTTTACGCACCGGGCGCACGCCGGTTACGCTTGGAGTTTGTTTATGGACAGCCAAACTGATAGCTTAGTGTCATACACCGTTGGAAACCTCAGACTATTGGCTAAAACGTTATCAACTTCATTTCACCGAATATTTCCATTGGCTGGAACAGCTGTCAATCAAAGCCACGTTGTCGTTGGTCACATGTCCTGATTGGCTTTGGAGGCACGTGCTGCCTCATCCTAAGCACGGATTGGCTGGTGTGTGTGTGGTGTCAGAAGCAGGAGAGGCTCACGGTCGTAAACATCTAGTCACGTGTACTCTGAGATGGACGTGCAGGTCAGGAAATGACGTAAACGGACCGTATATGGTTTGTTATTTGTGTTATTACTTTACGTGTTGGACTAAATACATGTTGACATATTGAGGAAAGTATTTCGGTTTTATGGAAACGGATTTCATATTTCAGCAGAATGGATACTTGGCGAGCTGTACAGAAAGTCCCGAGTCATAAGATGATCGTTGTGGATAAAGGGAAGACTTTGAAGGTATGTAGCATTATAGCTTTTCTCACTTAGCTGAGTGGCTAGCCGAGCTAACCGCTAATACTATTACGGCTGTGAGCAACCATATAAGTCGTGAGTGGTCTTGAATGAATCTGGAGAATCTAAGCTTTCCAACAATGTACGGTATGAGTATATATGTTTAAGGGTTGGTGTTTAAAACATTCAGAAGAACGTGTGGCTGCCTCCCAACTTCCGGTCCGTCCCGTAGGCGGAACAGCATGCGTTAAGAGCTTAATGCACATTAACCCTGAAACACCAATGAGTCATATTTTAATACAGGAGTTATGAGATGAGACACATGTAGTACTCAGATAAACCACCAGGGGGCGTTTTATTTCAACGCTGTCAATCAGTGAGAAAAAGTTAAAGTTAGAAAAACATTAGTTACTGGATTGATGCAATGTTGAATTACTAAATATTCAGTAGGTTATCCTCCCTTCCTTCCTCCCTCCCTTCCTTCCTTCCTTCCTTCTTTCCTTCCTTCCCTTCCTCCCTTCCTTCTTTTCTCTGTCCTTCCTTCCTTCCCGCCTTCCTCTTTTCCTTTCTCCCTCCCTCTCTCCCTCCCTCCCTCCTTTCCTTCTTCCATCCCCCTTTCTTCCTTCCTCCTTCCTTCCTTCTTTCCTCCGTCCTTCCTTCCTTCCTACCTCCCTCCTTTCCTTCCTCCCTTCCTCCCTCCCTCCCTCCCTCCCTCCCTCCCTTCCTTCTTTCCTTCCTTCCTTTCCTTCGTCCCTTCATTCTTTTCTCTGTCCTTCCTTCCTTCCCTCCTCCCTCCTTTCCTTCCTCCCTTCCTTCCTCCCTCCCTTCCTTCCTCCCTCCCTCCCTCCCTTCCTTCCTTCTTTCCTTCCTTCCTTCCTTCCTTCCTTCCTTCCTTCCTTTCCTTCCTCCCTTCATTCTTTTCTCTGTCCTTCCTTCCTTCCCTCCTTCCTCTTTTCCTTTCTCCCTCCCTCTCTCTCTCCCTCCCTCCCTCCTTTCCTTCTTCCTTTCCCCTTTCTTCCTTCCTTCTGTCCTTCCTTCCTCCCTCCTTCCTTCCTTCTTTCCTCCATCCTTCCTTCCTTCCTTCCTACCTTTCCTTCCTTCCTTCCTTGTGTCCTTCCTCCCTCCTTCCTTCCTTCTTTCCTCCGTCCTTCCTTCCTTCTCACCTTTTTTTCCTTCCTTCCTTCTGTCCTTCCTCCCTCCCTCCTTCCTTCCTTCCTTCCTTCCTTCCTTCCTTAAGAGCTTAATGCACATTAACCCTGAAACACCAATGAGTCATATTTTAATACAGGAGTTATGAGATGAGACACATGTAGTACACAGATAAACCACCAGGGGGCGTTTTATTTCAACGCTGTCAATCAGTGAGAAAAAGTTAAAGTTAGAAAAACATTAGTTACTGGATTGATGCAATGTTGAATTACTAAATATTCAGTAGGTTATCCCCCCTTCTTCCTTCTTTCTGTCCTTCCTCCCTCCCTCCCTCTTTCCTTCCTTCCTTCCTTCTGTCCTTCCTTCCTTCCATTTGCCCTTCCTTTCTTCCCTCCATCTTTCCATTCGGTCTTCTTTTCTTCCTTCCTTCCTTCCATTTGCCCTTCCTTTCTTCCCTCCATCTTTCCTTTCTGTCTTCTTTTCTTCCTTCCTTCCTTCCTTCTGTCCTTCCTCCCTCCCTCCTTCCTTCCTTTCCTTCCTCCCTTCCTTCTTTTCTATGTCCTTCCTTCCCTCCTTCCTCTTTTCCTTTCTCCCTCCCTCTCTCCCTCCCTCCCTCCTTCCTTCTTTCTGTCCTTCCTTCCTTCCTTCCTTCCTTCCTTCCTTCCTTCCTTCCTTCCTTCCTTCCTCCCTCCTTTACGTTCTTCTTCCTTCCTTCCTTGAACCTATCCATTAATGCTCAATCATCATCAGATCATCATTTGAACTAATGAGTTGATAAATGGGATTTCAGTGTCTGATCTTTTTGTGTGTATGTGTTGGTTTTCCCAGACTCAGGTTTAAATATCCCCAAATTAAAGACAGAGACAAGCACTTTAACTTCATATTCATTCTTTTATTTCATATGTAGTTTGTTGCAGAGCAAAGTCAACACAGCAACAATGTGCATCCTTTCATATACACATGAATACTGTATGACTTGTTTATACACTATGCCAAACATTTGGGGGTAAATCAATTCTCATGTTTGAGTCTCACAGTGGAAAAAGCAGAAATCCGTTAAAGGAAGTACGATCATTAGGAGTATCGTATACAGTATAGCCAGCAGGTAAAACCAGGTAGACCACATCCCCCTTTTCCAGCTGAAGAACCAGTGAATTAGAAACACTTTCCGGGCTATATGCACTGTAATTATAACTGATCAACACTCTCTTGTCATTGTGATAGAGATAAACATTCCTGACGACGCCATTCCGGTTATCCAGTAGAGTGAATGAGAAGTAGTAGGCTCCTCTGACTGGGGCTGTGAAGAGACCTGCAACAGAGGAGAAAATGAGTGAAGCTTTTTCCTGCTGTTGAACTTCCTCTTCTCTGAGTTCAGTACGCTGTTGCTTCTCAATACTTTGGTCAGGCTGCTGTAAGTGGGTTTGTCTAATCTGAAGGAATAGTTGTTCAGTGCTCTTGCTTTGTTAACATCAAGTCAAGTTTATTTATAAAGCACATTTAAAAACAACCTCAGTTGAGCCAAAGTGCTGTACAGTTATTAAAATACAATATAATCACACACAATATAATAATAAATAAAAACAATAAAGGAATAGTAAGAGCTCAATTTAAAAACTAAAATTAGAATAAAAAACAAATAAAAAAAAGTAAAAAAAATAAAAATAAAAATAAATAAAATAAAATAAAAGTAGGAAGCCAAGGATTCTCTCCTAGCTGGGACTGAACACCAAGGAAAACAGATATGTTTTTAGTAGTGTTTTAAAATGCTCTACAGACTGTGCAGCTCTAACGTGGAAAGGTAGGCTGTTCCACAGCTTGGGGGCCGCCACTGAGAAGGCTCTGTCCCCCCAAGTAGAGAGTCTGGACCGAGGTACTGAGAGTCTGGACCGAGGTACTGAGAGTCTGGACTGAGGCTCTGAGAGTCTGGACCGAGGTACAGCCAGGAGCAGCTGGTTTGGTGACCTTAGTGCTCTAGATGTACTGTGAGGCTGTACAAGCTCTGATAAGTAAGATGGTGCCAGACCATTAAAACACTTAAAAACAATTAAAACCTTGAACTGGATCCTAAAGTGAACAGGCAGCCAGTGCAAAGATGCAAGGACAGGACTGATGTGATCACGCCGTTTCTTTCCAGTCAGCAGGCGGGCGGCTGCATTTTGGACCACCTGTAAACGGCGCGGTGCTGACTGGTCGAGACCAACAAACAAAGAGTTACAGTAGTCTAACCGTGAGGTAACAAAGCTATGAATGACTTTCTCCAGATCATTCCTGGGGAGATAAGCCTTTACTTTTGCTAATAATCTTAGCTGGAAGAAGCTTGTTTTCATGATAGAGCTTATCTGCTTATCAAACTTGAAGTCACTGTCCAAGATAACACCAAGGTTCCTTGCAGATGGGTGACAGTGAGGCTTCAGGGTGCCAATGACGCTGTCATAGCCATCTAGGAGATTACTCAGAGACTGTATAGTCTGTAAAAGTTGAGAGCTCTCAGTTACACATTCAGTGAGTCAGTTTGCATCCCATAAGGTTTATAGAAAGTGATATAACAGAGAGATATAAGTGAGCACCTTAAAACAGAGCAAAAGCCTCTCAAAGCCTTTGCAGAACAAATCATTCTCTTGTGTTTTCTCTGTAACTCTGTAAATGTCATAAACGACAAACTCACTTCATCATGAGAACCTGATCAGTCACCACATGAAATGTAATTACATAACACAAAATCACACACATGACTCAATGCTGGCAAAGAACCAACAGCCTGGCTCAAACCCTCTGAGAGGACACAGAGAAACTCCATTAAAAGTGTTATGATGTACTGTAAAAGGTCAAATGGGTGAAATCTTAGGGCCTATTCAAAGAGAAATGTCTCCTCCTCAGAAAGTGTGCAGCTGGAGCCATAGTGGAGAAAAAAAGTCATTACAAAAGATGGAGTGAAAGCTGTAACAATGAATACATATTAAAATGAGTTCATTACATTATAATAGTTCATTTGTGTGTGCAGCAGAAAGAGGTGAGTACCTGTAGTTGGACTGTAGACCTGACCAAAGTTGGTGATGACTTTACTGAACTTAAGTGTGATGTCAGTATTGAAGGGTCCAATTAGTCCGCTGTCAGTGAGACCAAATGAGAATGCCACCTTTGGTTGGTCTGTGTGGATGTGAGAAGATTCACATAGAGGAAAAAAAATAGCTCCACTTATAAACAGTTGATGAACAAATTGTATTGTGGCTTCATAGAAACTGATGTTACTCTGATCCTGTTGCATTATGACTGTTTGAACGGAGCATGGAGCTTGTGTGAGACGGCAGTACAAGCAGGCTGATTACTGGATGAAGTTACTCTTTAATAATGATATAAGCAGTTTACCTGCATTCTGTCTCTTGAGCTCCTCCACCTCGTTTTCACTGATTTTCAATCTGGCCATCATATCTGTAAACACATTCAACATTTTTATTTTAAAAGGAGATAATCTACATAACTGTGTAGCTAATAAACTAGCAGCTGTGTAATTTGCAGCTTACTGCTGTTCTTAAAGACTGTGTAAAGACCATTCAGACATTTTCTTCTAAACACATTAAAAAGGTCATAAATGTATTTCTAAAAAAGGTGTAAAAAGCATTTCAACCATTTAGATTTGAATTGTGGAGCTAGGCTTCACAAACTGTGTTTCAAGATTTCTGTGTTCAGGATTTAGTGATTAGCATAAACCCGCCCCTGCTGCTGTAGAGGTACAAATACATTCAGCACACACTACTACTACTACAGTCTAAGTTAGCCAGTTAGCTGAGTTAGCCGCCGAGCTAGCAGCTGAATTAGCCACCGAGCTAGCAGCAGAAAGCTCTCAGACGTAGCGTCCATGTTTCTGGTAGAGGTGGTGACTTTGATTGACAGGTGACACTTAGTAGGGGGCGGGGCTTCAGTGTTTGGGAGCAGCGAAAGAGGCTGATTTTTGCACAACTTTGAAGCCTAATTTCATATATTTGGCGATTTTTTTGATCATTCAAATTTGGCAGGGTGGTTAACAACACACTTTTCTGTGGTATGTCAAACTCAGAACACATATTTATTCTTACTTTACACTGACTTTAATAATGATATAATCAGTTTACCTGCACTCTGTATCTTGAGCTCCTCCACCTCGTTTTCACTGACGTTCATTCTGGTCTCCAACACTGTCAACACATTTAACATTCATATTATTGTGAAGTTTATGGTCAGCAGGTTTCAAGTTGTTAACATGATCACTGTGGAGACTGACCTTTGTTCAGCATGTAGTGTTTTTTAAATTTTTTAAATTTTTACATTTTATTAGTGCCACGGGTTCTCAGCTCCGAGGAACTCCATTCCAGTAACTATTAATCTTCTCCATACTTATTCTTATTCTTTCGCCAAATTTCGGCGCGTAACTCCTCCCGCAGCTTTGAGAAAACCCCGACAATATATACATCAAATTGTGTGGCTCGATCGAGAAAGAGGTGCTATGACTTTTGGTGTTGAAATTCCAAAGTTTCCCAAAGTTATTCCCAAAAAACCGGGAGATTTCTCCATTGAAAATGAATGGGAATTTTTTTTTAAAACATAAAATTTCACCTTTTTTCAGAGTCACCTAGCTCTCCCATAAGTGCACGTAGAAACGTTATTCAAACTTTAAAAAGGAGGAAAACTTGTGCTCTCTGGACAAATACCAAACTGTTTTTACATTAAATGTAAACTTTTCAGACTATGAGCAGTCAAACGAGGAGTGGAAATCACTTTTTCGTGAAAGTTAGAGTGGAAGCGGCAGTTAGCTAGAGTGTGAGAAGCAGTAAAAAATAACCTTAATTTTTATTTTTAACTCGAGCTCACGGCCAAACCGTAAAAAGGAGACAAATCATTTTTTGTCAAGATGTAGACATAGGTGTTGGGATTCATAAAATATGTCTTTGACAGGCGGGGTCTGCACAAAATTTAAACGGGGGGGCCGAGACCAGCGGCAATACCTGTCTCACTCCCCATCGAACCTAATGTAATCGTCTTTTTCTCAAAAGAATCTCACTCTGTGTTCACACTCAGCTCACTCACTCATTTTAATGAATATCTGAATAAAATAAACACTGTCAGAATCTTCCGGCTTCTGTGTCTCTCACAGTGTTTTCGGTTTTTGGACAGGAGTTACGGTTTTCTCACAGTTTGCAATTGTTCGGGACCTTGTCAGAAGACAAATTCTTCAGAATTTTGAGAATGTTTTCTTAGCAGATTCTCAAATCGCCGTAGCAACCGTAGAGCCTTAGCAACCTGTTGCTGGGCAGAATCTGATCTACCTTTTTGTGATTGGCTAATTCTACCTGTCTGTCTGTTTTGCCAGTTAACTGAGGTAATTCATTTGAATGGAGTGATTAATTCATGTTTACTGAGGACACAATAAATAGTTTTATTGTTTTGTATTGTAGTTATATGATTTGTGGTGTATAAAAAGATTCAACATTTATCAATAGAAGATGAAAAAAATGAACATAATATAATTTCATACAACCAAGTAATTTAAAATAAAAAGTATAATAAAATCTACTCTGTAAATGATTTGAAGATTTACTTAACAATTTCATAACAGTGATGTTCCTGTCTGTGGAAAAAATGAAGTAAACTTTAATTAATAAGTTTAAATAAATATTATTTATGCTTAAATATGATTAACATTCACTTAATATTTTCAAGGATGTTAAGTTGAGAATAAAGTACATTCAAAAGGAAGAAATAAATTGTGTACTCGTCCCGGCAGCAGCCCCGTGGCACTCAAAATTTACCTGAAATTTTCTAGTTGATTGTTGCAGTTTACCTGCATTCTGTCTCTTGAGCTCCTCCACCTCGTTTTCACTGGCGTTCATTCTGGTCTCCAACACTGTCAACATATTTAACATTCATATTATTGTGAAGTATGTTTCTAGTCAGCAGGTTTCAAGTTGTTAACATGATCACTATGGAGACTGAGCTTTGTTCTTATCTTATCTTATCTTTAGAAGGCAAAATTAATAATCAAATCCATAATTAATCAACAGTCAGATTCAAAATCTCATATTGAATGTATCTCTCCTAAGTAGATAAATATCTTTTGACTTCTCTTCATTCATTTTGGGAATTAAAACTGGCAAAGGTTCATCCTGAACAACACATTAATATCAGATAACTGTATTATCATTGGTAGCATACATAAAAAAAGAAAAGTTTTTACATGTTATTGATTGTCGTAGCTTACCTGTGTTCTCTCCCTGGAGCTCTTTGACCACATTTTCCAAAACTGTGAATACATTTAAAGTTTTTCAGTAAAAGCTTTATTTTGAATCTTATATATGAATATCAGTAAACATGTTAACCCTCCTGTTGTCCTCGAGTCAGGGAAGGAAGGAAGGGAGGAAGAAGGGAGGGAGGAAGGGAGGAAAGGAAAGGAGGGAGGAAAGGAAAGAAGGAAGGGAGGTAGGAGGGGATGGAAGGAAGAAAATAAGGGAGGAAGAAGGAAGGAAAGGAGGGAGGAAGGAAAGTAGGGAGGGAAGAAAGGAAAGGAGGGAGGAAGGGAGGAAAGGAAAGAAGGAAGGGAGGTAGGAGAGGGAGGAAGGAAGGAAAGGGGGAGGGGGAAGGGAGGAAGGAAGGAAAGAAGGAACAGTCAAAACAGACACGAGGGTTAAATAAGTTTGACAAGAAAAACAATCAGAAACATAAATTAATTTTATATTATTTTATAAAATATAAATATCTACCTGCATTCTTGTATTCACTGATTGTCAGTCTGGCCTGTATGGCTGGAATAAAAGCAGTAAATTAATAAATATAATAAATAAATAATAATATAAATAAATAAAAGTAATGTCTATGTGAACATTGCATGAATGTGTTGATCACTGTGTGAATGAACCTGTATTCTCCTGCTCCAGCTTCCTCAGCTCCACACTGTGTTGGATGGCCATGTCTCTCAGCTCCTTCAGCTCAGCCCAGATGTCAGGGCTGATGTTGGTCTGATCACTGGTTGATTTGACACCCAGGATCTCAGACTGAATCTCCGTCTGAGTGATATCATTCCCTGTCGGCCCTCCACTCTCACCCTGAGCCCCCGTCCAGTACAGACAGAGCAGCAACGCCAGAAAAGCTGCAGCACGCCTCATTGTGAAATATCACCTCTTTAGACAGCACGATGCAGTCTGACACCACTCGTTCAGTTCCCGTCTTTATATCCACGTAAAACAGGTCACTGAACTGCTGTATGAGAATTAAACAGCTGTCTTTGATAACGAATGCAAAAATAACACCAAAGATCCTTCAACACTAAAAGCAAACAACAAGTTAGAATCTTTCAAACCCATTGGCTGTGAAAGTTTGTAGAGTAAAGAGATGATAAGAGCAAAGTCAGTCATTAATACATGTTTGTCAGGTCCAGTTTGTACATTTACATATATAAATGTGTATCAGCTGAAGAAAAATGTAAAAAATTATTGATTTTAGTTCATACTGTGGGTGGCATTAGGAAAAGTCCAGCTAAAAAGACGTGTATGTGCTGTTTTTAGAGCTCTTAAATGGAAAAATGGGGCAAATTTAAACCCTGAACAGTATGTGAGGGTTAACAGGTTCTTTATGAAATGTGCAAACTGTATTCATATTTCAAGTGATAATATTCTCATCATATGCTTTGTAGGGCCCCTCCGAGGGCTACTAGCTTACCTTGGTGGAGGGGTTTGCATGTCCCAATGACCCCAGGAGCTCAGTTGTCAGGGGCTTCGCCCATGGGGCCCGGCCGGACACAGCCCGAATAAGGGACATGGGACCGCTCCCACAGACCCACCACCAGTGAGAGGGGCCAAAGGGGTCGGGTGCAGTGTGAGCTGGGCCGCAGCCGAAGGCGGGGACCTTGGCGGTCCGATCCTCAGCTGCAGAAGCTAGCTCTAGGGACGTGGAACGTCACCTCTCTGGTGGGGAAGGAGCCTGAGCTGGTGCGTGAGGTTGAGAAGTTCCGGCTACATATAGTCGGCCTCACCTCGACGCACAGCAAGGGCTCTGGAACTAGTCTCCTTGAGAGGGGTTGGACTCTCTTCCACTCTGGAGTTGCCACTGGTGAGAGGCGCCGGGCAGGGGTGGCAATACTTATTGCCCCCCGGCTTGGTGCCTGTATGTTGGAGTTTACCCCGGTAGATGAGAGGGTAGCCTCCCTCCGCCTTCGGGTGGGGGGACGGATCCTGACTGTTGTTTGTGCCTATGGTCCAAACAGCAGCTCAGAGTATCCAGCCTTTTTGGACTCCTTGGAGGGGGTGCTGGAAAACACTCCCTGGGGATTCCCTCGTTCTGCTGGGGGACTTCAACGCCCATGTTGGCAGCGACAGTGAGACCTGGAAGGGTGTGATTGGGAGGAACGGCCCCCCCGATCTGAACCCGAGCGGTGTTCTGTTATTGGACTTCTGTGCTCGTCACGGATTATCCAAAATGAACACCATGTTCAAGCATAAGGGTGTCCATATGTGCACTTGGCACCAGGACACCCTCATATGGATTGTACTTGGATTTTGAGCGTGGGTTAACATAGGTTAATATAGAGCAGGGGTGTCAAACATGCCGCCCGTGGGCCAGAACCGGCCCGCCAAAAGGTCCAATCCGGCCCGGTTCCCTTCTTCCTCATTTCCTTCCTTCCGTCTGTCCTTCCTACCATCTTTCATTCCTCCCTTTCCTTCCTTCCTTCCTTCCTTCTTGTCTACTCTTCCTTCCATCTTTTCTTCCTCCCTTTCTTCCTTCCATCTTTCCTTCTTGTATTCTCTTCCTTCTCCTCCTTCTTTTCCTTCCGTCCTTCCTTCCTTTTAATGATTCGGCCCACATGAGATCAAATTGGGTGGTATGTGGCCCTTGAATGAAAATGAGTTTGACACCTCTGATCTATGGTGATCATGGATGTAGAGTAGCAGTCACATGTATGCTATGTGGAGGAATGAAGTGACCTTGTTGTTGCTATGCAGGATTCTGATTAGCTAACGTGGGTTTGAGCTGCTCTTGACGACATATATACACAGGTTAGTGTAAACGGTGTGTAACCCTAACCCTAACTGGTGTCCACGCAGTTTTTTTTTTTTGTAAATGGAGAGGATGAAATGTCCAGTTATGAAAATAGCCGGGTACGTCTAAACGTAGTCTTAGTGTTATTGACCAGTTTTTGCTTTTTAGATTCTGAATGGAATTTGGAGGCATGTACTGCCTCATCCTAAGCACTGATTGGCTGGTGTGTGGTGTTGTCAGAAGCAGGAGAGGCTCACGGTCGTAAACATCTAGTCACGTGTACTCTGAGATGGACGTGCTGGTCAGGAAATGACCAAAAGGGACCATATATGGTTTGTTCCGTGTGTGTTGCATTACGTGTTGGACTGAATCCATGGACATATTGAGGAAAGTATTTCATTACTTATTGACCAGTTTTTGCTTTTTAGATTCTGAATTTCTGCCCTAGTGATTTTGGACTTCCTGGTTTCTGACTCTTGGACTGAATTAAACGGCTTGAAAACTCTTCATCCCCGTGTCCCGTCTCTGCATCTGAGTCCACTTGGTCTGTAGCTGATAGCTGTATGAGAATTAAACAGCTGTCTTTGATAACGGATGCAAAAACAACACCAAAGTTCCTTCAACACTAAAAGCAAACAACAAGTTAGAATCTTTCAAACCCATTGGTCATGAAAGTTTGTAGAGTAAAGAGATGATAAGAGCAAAGTCAGTCATTTAGTTTTCATGTGTTTGTTTTTCCAGACTCTGCTGCTCTGTTTAATCTCTTAATACACGCCCCTATTTTTTATGTTGTTAGCCTAAACGACATGCCCACATAGTTTGAGACTCAGAGATGTGTCTGGTATCAGTGGAAAGGAAACACTCTCAGGATTCTGTGTGATTCTGTGACTTACTGACAAAGAGTGGCAGAGGTTACAATGATGGGGTTGTTTACTCGCCCATAGGTTTGCCTTTACAATGACATGTGTATAGACATTCAGGGACCTCTCAGCAGGATATAGACACAATGAGGCCACAGCCACAGGTCTTGGCTTCATGCAGTCCAAATTTGGAGTCAAAAGACCAAACGATGAATTTTTCAGAGTTATTTTTCAACAGGTATGTCCATGCGTTTTCCTTAGGTCCTTTTTGGAGACTCCAAATGGACACTTGGTTACCATGGTTACCAAAGCTGAACACCTATAACTTCACAACCCCTTTGCCTACAATCAAAATCTTGGTCTCTAATGAAAGCTGACACCATATTATTATTATTATTATTATTATTATATATTATATTATTATATATAACCTTTTTTTTGTTTGGCCATATCTATCTATCCATCCATCCATCCATCCATCCATCTACCTGTCTACCTATCTATCTATCTATCTAACTGACTTTCTTTTGTTTTGCCATATCTATCTATCTATGTATGTATCTGTTTATTTTGCTATAAGTCATATGTCAAGTCTGTCAGGATCCAGTTCGCCGCTGCTCCTTTTTTCTGTCCATGTTTTCTTTCCTCCAGGGCTGGGCGGGGCCTTCTGGGAACTTCTGCAGCCACCCTCTTCTGCACACCTGAGATTCATCACCTCGTTTCCTGCTCTACAGCATTTATAAGCCGGTCTCTTCCTCCACTCATCGCCAGTTCGTTGTTTCACCCACAGTGGTAACGCTCACGGCTCTTTGATCTAGTATTTTGTAAACCTTGACCCCGTTTTGGATGTTTTTGGATTTACCTTGCTTTTGACTTACCTGTTTTTGTTTTTCTCCTCTCTTCCCAGCCATTTGCCTGCCCTCAGCCTCGCCTCGCCCAGCCCTGTCTTCTCCTGCTGCATTTTTGCTTCTGTTTTTGTTGCCTGAATAAACCATCATCGGTTTCAGATCTGCATTGTGGGTCCAGTCTTTTTGTTCTGTTTAGTAAACTCCTGACAGAACGAACTGGCCATTTACAATGGACCCCGCAGATCCAACTCATCAGACACTATTTAATCAGGGCACCATCATCGGACAGCATGATCACATAATCCGTGCTCTGTTTGAGAGTAACCAGGCTCTGTCCGCCAGTGTAATGGAGGTTTCCAGACAGGTTACTTCCCTGGCTTCCACAATCCACTCCTCACAGGCCAGCTCGGCTCCGGAGTCATCTCCAACCACCCTTTCCCCCAAGGACTCTCACGTGAGTGACCCTGAGCCATTTGATGGCAATTTGGATCTATGCCGAGGATTTTTGTTGCAATGTGGACTGGTCTTTGCTCAACGTCCGGCATCTTTTTCCTCTGACGCAGCCAAGACACGTTACGTGCTGGGGTTACTGAGGGGGAGAGCTTTGGCTTGGGCAGAAGCGGCTAGTTCCCATGAGGACTTTTGTGTTTTGCCATTCGCTGTCTTCAAAGAAAAGCTAAAAACTGTTTGATCATCCTAATTATGGGGGAGACGCGGCAGCTCGTCTTTTAAGGCTGAAGCAAGGCACCAGAACCGTGGCTGACTACGCTGTTGAATTTTGGACTCTGGCAACTGATGCAAATTGGGATGGTGCTGCTTTACAGGCAGTATTCTTGAACGGTCTCTCTGAGCAGCTTAAGGATGAGCTGGCTGCCAGAGATGAACCTTCCAGTGTTTCTTCTCTTGTGTCCTTAGCTATCCGTCTGGACAACCGGCTACGAGAGCGACAACGCCAGAGATATGCTCCTTCCTCTTCTACTGAATCAGCACCTCGGAGATGGTCACCGTCCCTCTTGCCAGCTCGGTCAGGCACTCCTGCTCCACCGGCCTTGGTCTCACCCGTTGACGAGCCCATGCTACTCGGTAGAGCCAAACTGTCACCAGAGGAGCGCCAGCGTCGTCTGAGGTCCGGTGAGTGCCTGTACTGTGGCAAATTGGGACACTTAGTGGCCACCTGCCCGACTCGGCCAAAAGGGGAGGCTCGTCAGTAAGTTTGGGGGTCCTGACGAGCCCCTCTGCACCTATAGTCAAATCCCCTGAATTGTCTCGTTTGCTGGTACCTGCTTCTGTTATGTGTGGACAGACTGTGCTATCTCTACAGGCCCTAATTGATTCTGGTCGCCGAGGATAACCTCATTGACTCGGAGGTTGCTACTCTACTGGGGTGCCAGTTGGAGAAGTTGGACAGACCTATTCCTGCCTTGGCATTGGACGGTAACATGTTTACACAGATCACACATCAAACTTCCCTGGTAACCCTCATCGTCTCTGGCAACCATCATGAACAGATCACTCTAAAGGTAATCTCAGCTCCACGCACACCTCTGGTATTAGGACACCCTTGGCTAATGCTCCATAACCCACACATTGATTGGCCCACAGACGCCATTAGGGGTTGGAGTCTCCACTGTCATTCTTTCTGCCTTCATTCGTCTCGACCACCTTGTGTTAATCCCCAGTCTGAAACCAACAAAACTGAGTTTCCTGATTTGACTGCTGTACCCAGCGAGTACCACGACCTCAGGGAAGTCTTCAGTAAAACTAAGGCCTTATCGCTTCCTCCACACAGACCTTATGATTGTCCTATTGACCTGCTGCCTGGGGCACCCCTCCCATCCAGCCGTTTGTACAACCTTTCCAAGCCAGAACGTGTAGCCATGGAGAAATATATCTCTGAGTCCCTAGCTGCGGGCATAATTCGGCCCTCTTCCTCACCTGTAGGAGCTGGTTTTTTCTTTGTCAACAAGAAAGACAATACTCTCCGTCCCTGCATTGATTTTCGGGGTTTGAACAACATTACCATTAAGAACAAATACCCACTCCCCTTACTCAACTCTGCCTTCGAACTCCTTCATGGTGCAACAATCTTCACTAAACTAGATCTCAGGAATGCTTACCATCTCATTCGCATCAGGGAGGGGGACGAGTGGAAGACAGCTTTCAACACTCCACTAGGCCATTTTGAGTATTTGGTAATGCCGTTTGGTCTCACCAATGCTCCTGCAGTTTTTCAAAATCTGATTAATGACATCCTGAGAGATTTCCTCAACAGATTTGTTTTTGTCTACCTTGACAATATCCTGATTTTTTTCTCGTTCTATTGATGAACATGTCACCCATGTCAGACAAGTCCTCTCCCGTCTGTTGGAAAACAAGCTGTTCGTTAAAGCTGAGAAATGTGAGTTCCACACTAACTCTGTCTCATTCCTCGGCTACATTGTTCAGAGTGGTCGTCTCATGGCTGATCCAGCCAAGGTCCAGGCAGTGGAGAAGTGGCCGGTCCCAACCTCCAGGAAGGAACTGCAGCGGTTTTTGGGATTTGCCAATTTTTACCGGCGCTTCATTCGGGACTACAGTAAGGTTGCCTCACCTCTGACTAAACTAACGTCTGTCAAAGTGACGTTTAGGTGGACAGAGGAGGCTAACATGGCTTTTCTGAAGCTTAAAAAGTTGTTCACTTCTGCACCTATTCTTGTACAGCCTGACACCAGTAAGCAGTTCATTGTGGAAGTCGATGCTTCTGATTCTGGTGTCGGGGCTGTGCTGTCTCAGTATGTGGGTCCCGATAATCGTCTGCATCCGTGTGCTTTTCTGTCTCGTCGTCTGTCCCCTGCAGAGCAGAACTATGATGTCGGCAACCGGGAGCTACTAGCCGTCAAGCTAGCTCTGGAGGAGTGGAGGCACTGGCTGGAGGGGGCAGAGAAGCCGTTCATCGTCTGGACAGATCACAAGAACCTCGCTTACATCCAGACGGCTGAGAGGTTGAACTCTCGCCAAGCCCGGTGGGGTCTCTTCTTCAGTCGATTCAACTTCTCGCTCACCTATCGTCCTGGGTCTAGAAATGTGAAGCCAGATGCTCTCTCTCGCCAGTTTGCCTCCAGTAGCCCTGAGACCGAGACCATCCTCCCTCCAGAGCGGGTAGTGGCCATGCTCACTTGGGGCATTGAAAAGACTGTGCGGGATGCTCAAGTGATCCAACATGACCCAGGCACCGGCCCAGTCAACCGCCTGTTTGTTCCCAGCTCTGTTCGCTCCCAGGTGCTGCAGTGGGGCCACGTCTCCCGGTTTGCGTGTCATCCTGGCACTAGGCGCACTATTGCCATCCTGAAAAGGCATTTTTGGTGGCCTAACATGGACGCGGATGCCAAGGAGTTTGTGGCAGCCTGCACCACCTGTGCTCGTAGCAAGGCCGCTAATCAGGCTCCCGCTGGACCGCTGCACCCGCTTCCAGTTCCCGGTCGGCCTTGGTCACACATCTCTTTGGACTTTGTTACTGGGTTACCTCCCTCTAGTGGTATGACGGTGATACTCACTATAGTCGATAGATTTTCTAAGCCTTGGGAGCTACAGCCAGCTTGTCCTCAGGTTACCATCCTCAAACCAATGGGCAATCTGAAAGAGCAAACCAGATTCTGGAAACTTCACTTCGCTGCATGGTGGAGAGAGAGCCAGACTCCTGGAGTAGTCTACTTCCTTGGATTGAGTATGCCCACAACAGCCTCCCCAGCTCCTCCACTGGTAGGACTCCATTTGAAGTTTCTCTTGGCTATCAACCACCTCTGTTCCCTTCTCACGAGCAAGACATCTCAGTTCCTTCCGTACAGGACTACATGGATCGCTGCAAAAAGATCTGGACAGAGACTAAGACCACCCTCGAACACACCCAGGAGAATCATAGACAGCTTGCTGACCGGCACAGGAATCAAGCTCCTCCCTATCAGCCAGGTCAGTCTGTCTGGCTCTCCACCAAGAACATTCCTCTAGCAGCTGAATCCCGTAAGTTGTCCCCCAGGTATATTGGTCCCTTTCCCGTTGTCAAGGTCATTAATCCATCTGCCGTCAAACTTCAGTTACCTGAGTCCTTGAAGGTCCATCCTACATTTCATGTGTCCCAGTTGAAACCTGTTTCTTCTAGCGACCTGACGTTGTCCTTGTCGTTGGTCACATGTCCTGATTGGCTTTGGAGGCACGTGCTGCCTCATCCTAAGCACCGATTGGCTAGTGTGTGCTGTCGTCAGAAGCAGGAGAGGCTCACGGTCGTAAACATCTAGTCAACTAAACAAAAACAAAATAACCTTCGTGGTTTCTGCAAATTAATGATTTATTAAATGATATATTTTGTGATGTTGTTAAAAGAACAGCGAAACAAATATTCAGTGATCCTAATATGAATCACACACAAAAATGGGAATATTTTAAATTTAAGATAAGAGAAGCAGCAATGAGACGTAGTAAAGAAATAAAAAATAATAACGCCTCTAAAGAAATAAATATCATGAACGAATTGAATACTCTATTGAAAAAAGATACTCTATTAGAGGACGAAGAAATTAAATTGAAGAGACTAAAAGAAGAAATAGATATATTTATATTTATTTATACATACTTTTGGTTTTGGTCTAAACTTTATTTCAACAATTGAAATGTTTTAGAAAAATATTGACAGTTGTGTCATACTATATCCAAACACTACTAAAAGATTTCCAGTCCTGAGATCTGTCCGTCAAGGCTGTCCGATATCGCCCTTTTTATTTTTGATTGTTGTCGAATTGCTCTCATTACATATTTTAAATAATCCTGTAATTGAAGGTTTGTCTATTTTTGGTAAGGAAATTAAACTGACCCAACTAGCTGATGATACAGCATTGTTCTTAAAGGACAAACACCAGATTGAAAATGCTGTTGCATTAATAGATGAATTCTCAGCTGCTTCTGGATTAAAATTAAATAAATCTAAATGCGAAATTTTATGTCTATTTGAAACGAATGTTAAAACCATTTGTAATATACCTGTTAAAAATAGTATTAGATATCTTGGAGTTTTTGTTTGTAAGAATGTTTCAGAACATCAACAACTCAACTTCTCCCCCAAAATGAAAAAAACTAAAACTATACTGAACTTATGGCTTCAAAGAGATTTATCAATCTTAGGTAGGATCCTTTTGACTAAAGCTGAAGGTATTTCTAGATTTGTGTATCCAGCACTCTCCCTTAATGTCTGTGACTCTACATGTAAAGAAATCAATGATATGTTTGTTAAATGTGTATGGAAGAATAAGCACCATCACTTGAAAAAAACTTTGCTTTCTGGCCCTAAAGCCAAAGGTGGTTTTGATTTACTTGATTTTATGGATTTAAATTATACATTTAAAGTTAAATGGTTAAAGGAATGCTTAAAAGCTCCAGATTCATTATGGAATTTTATTCCACATAATATATTCAAGAAGGTTGGAGGTCTCAAGTTCTTACTGTCTTGTAATTACAGTATATCTAAATTACCAATTAAGATGTCGAAATTTTATCAACAAGCTCTGCTAGCCTGGAAGCTATGTTTTTCACATAACTTTTCACCACATAAATCTATCATTTGGAACAATGAATGCATTATCAAAAGGAACAAATCATTGTATTTACAAAATTGGATAGACAAAAATATTATTTATATAAAAGACTTATTTAGTCCTAATGGCCAACTTCTTAGCTATGAGGAATTTCTTATGCAGAAAACTTTCCCTGTAAAATTTAAAGAATTTAGCTCAGTAATTAACTCTTTTCCTAGCGGCATTATAGAACTGATGAAAAGTTATGAAGAACAAAATGTACAACCCACAACATCCAACATTCTTTACATAAATGGTATTGATATTCTGAGTAACAAATGTACTAATAAACATATCAGAGAATGTTTCTACAATGCTAAGAAAATAACACCCAGAGGGAAATGCTTTTGGAATGCTATTTTTACAGATATTAATTGGCGCAAGGCATGGCTTGTTCCTTTTAAATTTTGTATCACAAATAAAATTAGAGAATTGCATTTAAAAATACTACATAACATATATCCATCTAAAATGTTTATTTCACGATTCCTTGACATCGATAACAAATGTACTTTTTGTGAAATTGAACTTGAAAATGTAACCCATTTGTTTTATGGTTGTTCACATAGTATTACATTTTGGAAAGAACTTGAGAATTATATATTATGCAAAACAAAATACAAAATCAACATCGAGGGGAAGGACATTATCACTTATTTTGATTTCAAAGAAAAGAAACTATGTACTATAGTAAACCTTTTTATTTTATTAGGAAAGTTTCATATTCATTAATGTAAATTTCAAAATTCTGCACCTTTATTTGAATTATTTCTGATTGAACTTGATTTTTATTTCAAGTCTCTAGATTTAATTTCAAATAAGAAATGTATATCTACGATGAATATATATTTAGAAATGTTTAAATAATCTGTCACTAAATCTATTTTTTTTTATGGGTTACAAGTCTGTCATCATTTATTTATTTCTTTTCTTATTTCTTTTCTTACGTACTTTAATGTTAATCTTTGAACTTCAGTTGTTATATTGTCATAAAAATTGTGACTTGTTGTATTGTATTGTGAGCTGAAAGACTGAAATATTGTTATTACGAATTTAAATAAAGTTGGAAAAAAAAAAGTAAACATCTAGTCACGTGTACTCTGAGATGGACGTGCAGGTCAGGAAATGACGTAAACGGACCTGTATGGTTTGTTATTTGTGTTATTACGTTACGTGTTGGACTAAATACATGTTGACATATTGAGGAAAGTATTTCGGTTTTATGGAAACGGATTTCATATTTCAGCAGAATGGATACTTGGCGAGCTGTACAGAAAGTCCTGAGTCATAAGATGATCGTTGTGGATAAAGGGAAGACTTTGAAGGTATGTAGGCATTATATCTTTTCTTACTTTAGCTGAGTGGCTAGCCGAGCTAATCGCTAATACTATTACGGCTGTGAGCAACCATATAAGTCGTGAGTGGTCTTGAATGAATCGGGAGAATCTAAGCTTTCTAACGATGTACGACATGAATATATATGTTTAAGGGTTGGTGTTTAAAACATTCAGAAGAACGTGTGGCTGCCTCCCAACTTCCGGTCCGTCCCGTAGTCGGAACAGCATGTGTTAAGAGCTTAATGCACATTAACCCTGAAACACCAATGAGTCATATTTTAATACAGGAGTTATGAGATGAGACACATGTAGTACTCAGATAAACCACCAGGGGGCGTTTTATTAACCCTGAAACACCAATGAGTCATATTTTAATACAGGAGTTATGAGATGAGACACATGTAGTACACAGATAAACCACCAGGGGGCGTTTTATTAACCCTGAAACACCAATGAGTCATATTTTAATACAGGAGTTATGAGATGAGACACATGTCCTTCCTCCCTCCCTCCTTCCTTCCTTCCTTTCCTTCATCCCTTCCTTCTTTTCTCTGTCCTTCCTTCCTTCCTTCCTCTTTTCCTTTCTCCCTCCATCCCTCTCTCCTTTCCTTCTTCCATCCCCCTTTCTTCCTTCTTTCTGTCCTTCCTTCCTCCCTCCTTCCTTCCTTCTTTCCTCCGTCCTTCCTTCCTTCCTACCTTCCTCCCTCCCTCCCTCATTTCCTTCCTATCTTCCTTCCTCCCTTCCTTCCTTCCTTCCTCCCTCCCTCCCTCCCTCCTTCCCTCCCTTCCTTCCTTCCTTCCTTCCTTCCTTTCCTTCCTCCCTTCCTTCTTTTCTCTGTCCTTCCTTCCTTCCTCCCTTCCTTCCTTCCTCCCTCCCTCCCTGCCTTCCTCCATCCTTCCTTCCTTCCTTCCTTCTTTCCTCCGTCCTTCCTTCCTTCCTTCCTACCTTTCCTTCCTTCCTGCCTTCTGTCCTTCCTCCCTCCCTCCCTCCTTCCTTCCTTCCTTCCTTAAGAGCTTAATGCACATTAACCCTGAAACACCAATGAGTCATATTTTAATACAGGAGTTATGAGATGAGACACATGTAGTACTCAGATAAACCACCAGGGGGCGTTTTATTTCAACGCTGTCAATCAGTGAGAAAAAGTTAAAGTTAGAAAAACATTAGTTACTGGATTGATGCAATGTTGAATTACTAAATATTCAGTAGGTTATCCTCCCTTCCTTCCTCCCTCCCTCCCTCCCTTTTTCCTTCCCTCGTTCCTTCCTTCCTTTCCTTCCTCCCTTCCTTCTTTTCTCTGTCCTTCCTTCTCTCCTTCCTCTTTTCCTTTCTCCCTCCCTCCCTCTCTCCCTCCCTCCTTTCCTTCTTCCATGCCCCTTTCTTTCTTCTTTCTGTCCTCCCTCCCTCCCTCCTTTCCTTCCTTCCTTCCTTCCTTCCTCCCTCCCTCCCTCCCTTCCTTCCTCCTTTCCTTCCTCCTTTCCTTCCTTCCTTCTTTCCTTCCTTCTTTCCTTCCTTCCTTCCTTCCTTTTTTCCTTTCTCCCTTCCTTCCTTCTTCACTCCCTACCTCCCTTCCTTCCTTCCTCCTTTCCTTCCTTCCTTCTTTCCTTCCTTCCTTCCTTTCCTTCCTCCCTTCCTTCTTTTCTCTGTCCTTCCTTCCCTCCTTCCTCTTTTCCTTTCCTTCCTCCCTCCCTCCTTCCTTTCCTTCCTCCCTTCCTTCTTTTCTCTGTCCTTCCTTCCCTCCTTCCTCTTTTCCTTTCTCCCTCCCTTTCTTTCTTCCATCCCCCTTTCTTCCTTCCTCCCTTCCTTCCTTCTTTCCTCCCTCCCTCCCTACCTCCCTTCCTTCCTTCCTTCTTTCCTTCCTTCCTTCCTTTCCTTCCTCCCTTCCTTCTTTTCTCTGTCCTTCCTTCCTTCCCTCCTTCCTCTTTTCCTTTCTCCCTCCCTCCCTCCTTTCCTTCTTCCATCCCCCTTTCTTCATTATTCCTTCCTTCCTTCTTTCCTTCCTTCCTTTCCTTCCTCCCTTCATTCTTTTCTCTGTCCTTCCTTCCTTCCCTCCTTCCTCTTTTCCTTTCTTCCTCCCTCTCTCCCTCCCTCCCTCCTTTCCTTCTTCCATCCCCCTTTCTTCCTTCCTTCTGTCCTTCCTTCCTTCTTTCCTTCCTTCCTCCTTTCCTCCCTTCCTTCCTCCCTCCCTTCCTTCCTTTCTTCCTTTCCTTCCTCCCTTCCTTCTTTTCTCTGTCCTTCCTCCCTCCTTCCTCTTTTCCTTTCTCCCTCCCTCTCTCCCTCCCTCCCTCCTTTCCTTCTTCCATCCCCCTTTCTTCCTTCCTTCTGTCCTTCCTTCCTCCCTCCTTCCTTCCTTCTTTCCTCCGTCCTTCCTTCCTTCCTACCTCCCTCCTTTCCTTCCTCCCTTCCTTCCTCCCTCCCTCCCTCCCTTCCTTCTTTCCTTACTACCTTCCTTTCCTTCCTCCCTTCCTTCTTTTCTCTATCCTTCCTTCCTTCCCTCCTTCCTCTTTTCCTTTCTCCCTCCCTCCCTCCTTTCCTTCTTCCATCCCCCTTTTTTCCTTCCTTCTGTCCTTCCTTCCTCCCTCCTTCCTTCTTTCCTCCGTCCTTCCTTCCTTCCTACCTTTCTCCCTCCCTCCCTCCCTCCTTTCCTTCCTTCCTTCCTCCCTTCCTTCCTTTCTCCCTCCCTCCCTTCCTCTTTTCCTTCTTCCATCCCCCTTTCTTCATTCCTTCTGTCCTTCCTTCCTCCCTCCTTCCTTCTTTCCTCCGTCCTTCCTTCCTTCCTACCTTTCTCCCTCCCTCCCTCCCTCCTTTCCTTCCTTCCTTCCTCCCTTCCTTCCTCCCTCCTTCCTTCCTTCTTTCCTCCGTCCTTCCTTCCTTCCTTCCTCCCTCCCTCCCTCCCTCCCTCCTTTCCTTCCTACCTCCCTCCCTCCCTTCCTTCCTTCCTCTCTTCCTTCCTCCCTCCCTCCCTCCCTCCCTCCCTTCCTTCCTTCCTCCTTTCCTTCCTTCCTTCTTTCCTTCCTTCCTTCCTTTCCTTCATCCCTTTCTTCTTTTCTCTGTCCTTCCTTCTCTCCTTCCTCTTTTCCTTTCTCCCTCCCTCCCTCTCTCCCTCCCTCCCTCCTTTCCTTCTTCCATCCCCCTTTCTTCCTTCCTTCTGTCCTTCCTTCCTCCATCCTTCCTTCCTTCCTTCCTTCCTTCCTTCCTTCCTACCTTTGCTTCCTTCCTTCCTTCTGTCCTTCCTCCCTCCTTCCTTCCTTCCTTCCTTAAGAGGTTAATGCACATTAACCCTGAAACACCAATGAGTCATATTTTAATACAGGAGTTATGAGATGAGACACATGTAGTACACAGATAAACCACCAGGGGGCGTTTTATTTCAACGCTGTCAATCAGTGAGAAAAAGTTAAAGTTAGAAAAACATTAGTTACTGGATTGATGCAATGTTGAATTACTAAATATTCAGTAGGTTATCCTCCCTTCTTCCTTCTTTCTGTCCTTCCTTCCTCCCTCTTTCCTTCCTTCCTTCCTTCCTTCTGTCCTTCCTCCCTTCCTTTTGCCCTTCCTTTCTTCCCTCCATCTTTCCTTTCTGTCTTCTTTCCTTCCTTCCTTCTGTCCTTCCTCTGTCCCTCCTTCCTTCCTTCCTTTCCTTCTTTTCTCTGTCCTTCCTTCCCTCCTTCCTCTTTTCCTTTCTCCCTCCCTCTCTCCCTCCTTCCTTCCTTCTTTCCTCCGTCCTTCCTTCCTTCCTACCTTCCTCCCTCCCTCCCTCCTTTCCTTCCTTCCTTCCTTCCCTCCCTCCCTTCCTTCCTCCATCCCTCCCTTCCTTCCTTCCTTCCTTCCTTCCTTCCTTTCCTTCCTCCCTTCCTTCTTTTCTCTGTCCTTCCTTCCCTCCTTCCTCTTTTCCTTTCTCCCTCCCTCTCTCCCTCCCTCCCTCCTTTCCTTCTTCCATCCCCCTTTCTTCCTTCCTTCTGTCCTTCCTTCCCACCTCCTTCTTTCCTTCTTTCCTCCGTCCTTCCTTCCTTCCTTCCTTCCTCCCTCCTTCCATCCTTTCCTTCTGTCCTTCCTTCCTTCCTTCCTCCCTTCCTTCCTTCCTCCCTCCCTTCCTCCCTTCCTTCCTTCCTCCTTTCCTTCCTTCCTTCTTTCCTTCCTTCCTTCCTTTCCTTCCTTCTTTTCTCTGTCCTTCCTTCCCTCCTTCCTCTTTTCCTTTCTCCCTCCCTCCCTCCTTTCCTTCTTCCATCTCCCTTTCTTCCCTCCTTCCTCTTTTCCTTTCTCCCTCCCTCCCTCCTTTCCTTCTTCCATCCCCCTTTCTTCCTTCCTTCCTACCTTTCCTTCCTTCCTTCCTTCTGTCCTTCCTCCCTCCTTCCTTCCTTCCTTCCTTAAGAGCTTAATGCACATTAACCCTGAAACACCAATGAGTCATATTTTAATACAGGAGTTATGAGATGAGACACATGTAGTACTCAGATAAACCACCAGGGGGCGTTTTATTAACCCTAAAACACCAATGAGTCATATTTTAATACAGGAGTTATGAGATGAGACACATGTAGTACACAGATAAACCACCAGGGGGCGTTTTATTTCAACGCTGTCAATCAGTGAGAAAAAGTTAAAGTTAGAAAAACATTAGTTACTGGATTGATGCAATGTTGAATTACTAAATATTCAGTAGGTTATCCCCCCTTCTTCCTGCTTTCTGTCCTTCCTTCCTCCCTCCCTCCCTTTTTCCTTCCCTCTTTCCTTCCTTCCTTCCTTCTGTCCTTCCTCCCTCCCTCCTTCCTTCCTTCCTTAAATATTAAAGTTAAATATTTCGTATTTTATTTTATGGTAACTTCCTGTTTAAAATGTGTTTATCAGAGTAGAAACAGCAGGTATAGAAGCTCATGTATCTGTTCATCTGTTCATCTGATCGACGTATTAGTAAATCAGGACCTTTGTGTACTACTATTTGTATTACTTTTAGTTAATGGTAATGGTGATAATACAAATTAAAGTCAGAGACAAGCACTTTAACTTCATATTCATTCTTTTATTTCATATGTAGTTTGTTGCAGAGCAAAGTCAACACAGCAACAATGTGCATCCTTTCATATACACATGAATACTGTATGACTTGTTTATACACTATGCCAAACATTTGGGGGTAAATCAATTCTCATGTTTGAGTCTCACAGTGGAAAAAGCAGAAATCCATTAAAGGAAGTATAATCATTAGCACTATCGAATACACTAGAGCCAGCATATAAAACCAGGTAGACCACATCCCCCTTTTCCAGCTGAAGAACCAGTGAATTAGAAGCACTTTCCCAGCCATTTGCACTGTAATTATAACTCCACAACACTCTCTTGTCATTGTGATAGAGAAAAACATGCCTGTGTGCGTTACTCTGGCCATCCAATAGAGTGAATGAGAAGTAGTAGGCTCCTCTGACTGGGGCTGTGAAGAGACCTGCAACAGAGGAGAACATGAGTGAAGCTTTTTCCTGCTGTTGAACTACCTCTTCTCTGAGTTCAGTACGCTGTTGCTTCTCAATACTTTGGTCAGGCTGCTGTAAGTGGGTTTGTCTAATCTGAAGGAATAGTTGTTCAGTGCTCTTGCTTTGTTCAATCAATCAATCAATCAATCTTTATTTGTATAGCGCCAAATCACAACAAAGTTATCTCAAGGCACTTTACACATAGAGCAGGTTCTAAACCGAACTCTTCAGGTTTTAACTTTAAAGAGACCCAACATTCCCACATGAGCAACAGTGGAGAGAAAAAACTCCCTTTTAACAGGAAGAACCCTCAGAACCAGACTCAGAGTGGGAGAACATCTGCCTCGACTGGTTAGGGTTGAGAGGAGAGAAAGGAAGGATAGAGGAGAGAGGCACAATGAAAATCAACAATGGAGCCAGATGGTCCGGGACTGGAATCCGTCATCCGGACGTCTACAGGCCCAGATTACCTGTAAGACCAGAAAGCAGAGCCAGAAAGACAACTCCGGGGAAGAAGTTTAGGTTATTGAATGCATTAATAGAACATGAGTGTTAATGGATATAGATGGATGGATAGAGAGAGAGAGAGGGAGGAGGAGAGAGAGGCCCAGTGCATCATGGGGGTGGGGGTCCCCCAGCAATCTAAGCCTATGGCAGCATAAGTTAAGAGCTCAAAGAGCCCTAACTATAAACTTTATCAAAAAGGAAAGTTTTAAGCCTACTCTTAAATGTAGGGAGGGTGTCTGCCCCCCGGACCAAATCTGGAAGATGGTTCCACAGGAGAGGAGCCTGATAGCTGAAGGCTCTGCCTCCTGTTCTACTTTTAGAGATATTAGGAACCACAAGTAGACCTGCATGCTGGGAGCGCAGTGTTCTAGTAGGTACATAAGGTACTATCAGTTCTTTGAGATATGATGGGGCCTGACCATTAAGAGCTTTGAAGGTGAGGAGGAGGATTTTGAATTCTATTCTTCTCTTGTTAACATCAAGTCAAGTTTATTTCTAAAGCACATTTAAAAACAACCTCAGTTGAGCCAAAGTGCTGCACAGTTATTAAAATAAAATATAATCACACACAATATAATAACGAATAAAAACAATAAAGGAATAGTAAGAGCTCAATTTAAAAACTAAAATTAGAATGAAAAACAAATTAAAATAAATAAAATAAAATAAATAAAAAGTAAGAAGCCAAAGATTCTCTCCTAGCTGGGACTGAACACCAATGAAAACAGATATGTCTTTAGTAGTGTTTTAAAATGCTCTACAGACTGTGCAGCTCTAACGTGGAAAGGTAGGCTGTTCCACAGCTTGGGGGCCGCCACTGAGAAGGCTCTGTCCCCCCAAGTAGCGAGTCTGGACCGAGGCTCTGAGAGTCTGGACCGAGGCTCTGAGAGTCTGGACCGAGGCTCTGAGAGTCTGGACCGAGGTACAGCCAGGAGCAGCTGGTTTGTTGACCTCAGTGCTCTGGATGTACTGTGAGGCTGTACAAGCTCTGATAAGTAAGATGGTGCCAGACCATTAAAACACTTAAATAATTAATAAAACCTTGAACTGGATCCTAAAGTGAACAGGCAGCCAGTGCAGAGATGAAGAACAGGACTGATGTGATCACACCGTTTCTTTCCAGTCAGCAGGCGGGCGGCTGCATTGTGAACCACCTGTAAACGGCGCAGTGCTGACTGGTCGAGACCAACAAAGAGTTACAGTAGTCTAACCGTGAGGTAACAAAGCTATGAATGACTTTCTCCAGATCATTCCTGGGGAGATAAGCCTTTACTTTTGCTATTAATCTTAGCTGGAAGAAGCTTGTTTTCACGATAGAGCTTATCTGTTTATCAAACTTGACGTCACTGTCCAAAATAACACCAAGGTTCCTTGCAGATGGGTGACAGTGAGGCTTCAGGGTGCCAATGACGCTGTCATAGCCATCTAGGAGATTACTCAGAGACTGTATAGTCTGTAAAAGTTGAGAGCTCTCAGTTACACATTCAGTGAGTCAGTTTGCATCCCATAAGGTTTATAGAAAGTGATATAACAGAGAGATATAAGTGAGCACCTTAAAACAGAGCAAAAGCCTCTCAAAGCCTTTGCAGAACAAATCATTCTCTTGTGTTTTCTCTGTAACTCTGTAAATGTCTGTGCAAAGGTTTTGAAAAGGTTTCACAAAACTGCATAAACGACAAACTCACTTCATCATGAGAACCTGATCAGTCACCACATGAAATGTAATTAACACAAAATCACACATATGACTCAATGCTGGCAAAGAACCAACGGCCTGGCTCAAACCCTCTGAGAGGACACAGAGAAACTCCATTAAAAGTGTTATGATGTACTGTAAAAGGTCAAATGGGTGAAATCATAAAAGGGCCAATTCAAAGAGAAATGTCTCCTCCTCAGAAAGTGTGCAGCTGGAGCCATAGTGGAGAAAAAAAGTCATTACAAAAGATGGAGTGAAAGCTGTAACAATGAATACATATTAAAATGAGTTCATTACATTATAATAGTTCATTTGTGTGTGTAGCAGAAAGAGGTGAGTACCTGTAGTTGGACTGTAGACCTGACCAAAGTTGGTGAAGACTTTACTGAACTTAAGTGTGATGTCAGTATCGAAGGGTCCAATATTTCCGCTGTCAGTGAGACCAAGTGAGAACGCCACCTTTGGTTGGTCTGTGTGGATGTGAGAAGATTCACATAGAGGAAAAAAATAGCTCCACTTATAAACAGTTGATGAACAAATTGTATTGTGGCTTCATAGAAACTGATGTTACTCTGATCCTGTTGCATTATGACTGTTTGAACGGAGCATGGAGCTTGTGTGAGACGGCAGTACAAGCAGGCTGATTACTGGATGAAGTTACTCTTTAATAATGATATAAGCAGTTTACCTGCATTCTGTCTCTTGAGCTCCTCCACCTCATTTTCACTGATTTTCAATCTGGCCATCACATCTGTAAACACATTCAACATTTTTATTTTAAAGGAGATAATCTACATAACTGTGTAGCTAATAAACTACCAGCTGTGTAATTTGCAGCTTACTGCTGTTCTTAAAGACCATTCAGACATTTTCTTCTATACACATTAAATAGGTCATAAATGTATTTCTAAAAAAGGTGTAAAAAGCATTTCAACCATTTAGATTTGAATTGTGGAGCTAGGCTTCACAAACTGTGTTTCAACATTTCTGTGTTCAGGATTTAGTGATTAGCATAAACCCGGCCTTGCTGCTGTAGAGGTATAAATACATTCAGCACACACTACTACTACTACAGTCTACAGTTAGCCAGTTAGCTGAGTTAGCCGGCGAGTTAGCAGCTGAGTTAGCCGCCGAGCTAGCAGTAGAGTTAGCAGCTGAGTTAGCCGCCGAGCTAGCAGCTGAATTAGCAGCAGAAAGCTCTTAGACGTAGCGTCCATGTTTCTGGTAGAGGTGGTGACTTTGATTGACAGGTGACACTTGGTAGGGGGCGGGGCTTCAGCGTTTGGGAGCAGAGAAAGAGGCTGATTTTTACACAACTTTGAAGCCTAATTTCATATATTTGCCGATTTTCTTAATAATTCAAATTTGGCAGGGTGGTTAACAACACACTTTTCTGTGGTATGTCAAACTCAGAACACATATTTATTCTTACTTTACACTGACTTTAATAATGATATAATCAGTTTACCTGCACTCTGTATCTTCAGCTTCACCACCTCGTTCTTGAGCTCCTCCACCTCGTTTTCACTGACGTTCATTCTGGCCTCCAACACTGTAAACACATTTAACATTAATATTATTGTGAAGTTTATGGTCAGCAGGTTTCAAGTTGTTAACATGATCACTATGGAGACTGACCTTTGTTCTTATCTTCAAATGATGTTACTCTGTCTAGAAGATCTGCAATACAAGGCAAAATTCATAATCAGATTAATAATTGTTCCACATGCAGTGTTTCTTTTTTTTTTTTTTTTACATTTTATTGATTGTTGCAGCTTACCTGTGTTCTCCATCTTGAGCTCCTCCATCACATGTTCACTGATTTTCAATCTGGTCATCATATCTGTGAACACATTCAACATTTTTATTTTAAAGGAGATAATCTACATTACTGTGTAGCTAATAAACTAGCAGCTGTGTAATTTGCAGTTTACTGTTGTTCTTAAAGACCATTCAGACATTTTCTTCTAAACACATTAAATAGGTCATAAATGTATTTCTAAAAAAGGTGTAAAAAGCATTTCAACCATTTAGATTTGAATTGTGGAGCTAGGCTTCACAAACTGTGTTTCAACATTTCTGTGTTCAGGATTTAGTGATTAGCATAAACCCTCCCCTGCTGCTGTAGAGGTAGAAATACATTCAGCACACTACTACTACTACAGTCTACAATTAGCCAGTCAGCCGAGTTAGCAATTAATAATCAAATTCATAATTAATCAACAGCCAGATTCAAAATCTTATATTGAATAGCCGCCGAGCTAGCAACCGAGTTAGCCACCAAGCTAACCGCCGAACTAGCAGCTGAGTTAGCAGCAGAAAGCTCTCAGACATAGCGTCCATGTTTCTGGTAGAGGTGGTGACTTTGATTGACAGGTGACACTTGGTAGGGGGCGGGGCTTCAGCGTTTGGGAGCAGAGAACGAGGCTGATTTTTACACAACTTTGAAGCCTAATTTCATATATTTGGCGATTTTTTTAATAATTCAAATTTGGCAGGGTGGTTAACAACACACTCTTCTGTGGTATGTCAAACTCAGAACACATATTTATTCTTACTTTACACAGACTTTAATAATGATATAATCAGTTTACCTGCACTCTGTATCTTCAGCTTCACCACCTCGTTTTCACTGGCGTTCATTCTGGCCTCCAACACTGTTAACACATTTAACATTCATATTATTGTGAAGTTTATGGTCAGCAGGTTTCAAGTTGTTAACATGATCACTATGGAGACTGACCTTTGTTCAGCATGCAGTGCTTTTTTTTTTTTTTTTTTTTTTTTTTTTTACATTTTATTGATTGTTGCAGCTTACCTGTGTTCTCCATCTTGAGCTCCTCCGTCACATGTTCACTGATTTTCAATCTGGCCATCATATCTGTGAACACATTCAACATTTTTAGGAGATAATCTACATAACTGGAACTTGAAATACTTGTATGTGTAGCTAATAAACGAGCTTTGTACTTTGCAGCTTGCTGTTGTTCTTAATAATGATATAATTAGTTTACCTGCACTCAGCTTCACCACCTCGTTCCTGAGCTCCTCCACCTCGTTTTCACTGGCGTTCATTCTGGCCTCCAACACTGTCAACACATTTAACATTAATATTATTGTGAAGTTTATGGTCAGCAGGTTTCAAGTTGTTAACATGATCACTATGGAGAGACTGACCTTTGTTCTTATCTTCTCTTATCTTTAGAAGGCAAAATTAATAATCAAATTCATAATTAATCAACAGCCAGATTCAAAATCTCATATTGAATGTATCTCTCCTAAGTAGATAAATATCTTTTGACTTCTCTTCAGTCATTTTGGGAATTAAAACTGGCAAAGGTTCATCCTGAACAACACATTAATATTAGATAAATGTATTATCATTGGTAGCATACATAAAAAAATAAAAGTTTTTACATGCTATTGATTGTCGTAGCTTACCTGTGTTCTCTCCCTGGAGCTCTTTGACCACATTTTCCAAAACTGTGAATACATTTAAAGTTTTTCAGTAAAAACTTTATTTTGAATCTTACATATGAATATCAGTAGACATGTTAAAGAAGTGTGACAAGAAAAATAATCATAAACATAAATTAATTTTATATTATTTCATAAAATATAAATATCTACCTGCATTCTTGTATTCACTGGCTGTCAGTCTGGTCTGTATGGCTGGAATAAAAGCAGTAAATTACTCCTAAAAGTAATGTCTATGTGAACATTGCATGAATGTGTTGATCACTGTGTAAATGAACCTGTATTCTCCTGCTCCAGCTTCTCCATCTTGCTCTTGGTGTTCGTCAGCTCCACACTGTGTTGGATGGCCATGTCTCTCAGCTCCTTCAGCTCAGCCCAGATGTCAGGGCTGATGTTGGTCTGATCACTGGTTGATTTGACACCCAGGATCTCAGACTGAATCTCCGTCTGAGTGATATCATTCCCTGTCAGCCCTCCACTCTCACCCTGAGCCCCCGTCCAGTACAGACAGAGCAGCAACGCCAGAAAAGCTGCAGCACGCCTCATTGTGAAATATCACCTCTTTAGACAGGAGGATGCAGTCTGACACCACTCGTTCAGTTCCCGTCTTTATATCCACGTAAAACAGGTCACTGAACTGCTGTATGAGAATTAAACAGCTGTCCTTGATAACGAATGCAAAAATAGCACCAAAGATCCTTCAACACTAAAAGCAAACAACAAGTTAGAATCTTTCAAACCCATTGGCTGTGAAAGTTTGTAGAGTAAAGAGATGATAAGAGCAAAGTCAGTCATTAATACATGTTTGTCAGGTCCAGTTTGTACATTTGCATATATAAATGTGTATCAGCTGAAGAAAAATGTAAAAAATGATTGATTGTAGTTCATACTGTGGGTGGCATTAGGAAAAGTCCAGCTAAAAAGACGTGTATATGCTGTTTTTAGAGCTCTTAAATGAAAAAGTGGGGCACATTTGAACCCTGAACAGTATGTGAGGGTTAACAGGTTCTTTATGAAATGTGCAAACTGTATTGATATTTCAAGTGATAATATTCTCATCATATGCTTTGTAGGGCCTTGTTCATCTAACCAGACAAAACACACAAGCTATTTGGATTTCATGAGTGCTTATATCTTTTTAACAGAGCAATGTTGCAACTGTGTAAAATGAACTGCACCATAGCTGCTCTCACAGAGGGAAAACCAGAAAACCATCACATTTTAAAGTCCACCTCGGCAGAGGAACCAAACCTTTACCGAGTAACGTAGTACTCATTTCAAAACTGTTTACACCTTCTACTTCAAAGCTGGGTTGGACAGAAATGGGTTTTATGTAGTGGTGGGCATAGATTCATTGTTTTAATCTAGTTTAATCTCAATGTAATCTTGGAATTAATCTAGATTAGAATGGCTCATTTGAATTCTGCCGAAGGCATTCAGAGTATGTGTGCTACCCAAATAATGACTAAAAGTAAGTCTTTGAGAACGGGTTTCTGAAGCCAGGTGGCGCATTAGACCAGGGGCTCATCTCCTGTTCCCACAATGCATTCCAAACTGCTTGAGAAGCTGTTCTATGATAACTGGTGATGAAAATAAATCATGTTCAATAAGATGTACTTGTGTTTACTAACTGTTTATTCAGTTAAACATGAATTTTGAACTGTAGGCCTCCATAAGAGGTCGTGATGAACTGTTTACAGTCAGTAGCTTTGTGTCAATCAGTCCAAGCTCTATTTCTCCTTTCTACCACCAGTCACTCAGGCAGACCGGCACCGGTCACTCAGGCAGACCGGCACCAGTCACTCAGGCAGACCGGCACCAGTCACTCAGGCAGACCAGTACCAGTCACTCAGGCAGACCAGCACCATTCACTCATGCAGACCGGCACCGGTCACTCAGGCAGACCGGCACCGGTCACTCAGGCAGACCGGCACCAGTCACTCAGGCAGACCAGCTTGTTCACATTTACTGGTGACAAACTAGCTCCCCGCGCTACCACTACATCCGCGAACTGGGCATGTCACTGTTTTGTGTTTTATAAATTTGAGAGTTTAAGCCAGATTCTGTTCTGTTCAGTTAAAGTGCTGGTTTTTCCGAGTGTCTGTGAACGCGTCTTGAGAGTGAGACCTGCAGCTAGCATGTAGGTGTGTTTGATGTTGTTAGCCTCAGCAGCACGTGTGTGGCTACTGAGCTACTGATGTTAGGTTTTAGTTGTTTTGGCGTTGGCTACGGCCCACAGTAGCCTGAGTAACAGTCAAGAATAAAAAGCTAAACCGGCTAACGTCTCGGCGTGTGGTTATTGAGGGACGTTACAATATCAAGGTGAAAGTCATCATAGCTTGCGTAGTATAGACGCAGCTCCCAACCCAACTTTGAGAATAGATTAACGGCGATATTTTTTTTATCGCCCGATAAAAGAGTCTCACGATAACGCCGATAACGACCCACCACTAGTTTTATGACATCATTGACCAATAATTGGTAATTTGATGTTATTGACTTAAAATGTGTCTCATGACTTCATTGATTGCTTCAAGTAACCAGTGATGTCAGGTGAGATGTGACGTCAGTGTCGTTGAGGATAGCAGAGAGTCCATTTAAAGATGCTGTGACACCACTGACAGTTCCTCACTCCATCTGAGTCGTGGATAATGTGACTTCATCCACTAAACATATCATATACTTTAACATTACTTTCATAGGAATTTCTAATTTTGTTATATATGTTATTTACCATATACTACCTATTTACTCATATTATCATTATTTCTAAGCCACACATTCCTCTATTCAGTCTAGTGTGTAAAGCATCAAGGAGCACAGCTGGTGGTCTTCTGACTCCTTTATAGAGGTGTATATTATGTAAGAGGCTATAGACAACTATGGCTAAACAATTTGAGAGGAACGTATTTTCCCTAATATATATGTTATATTTGATATTTAATCACATAGTTTGTAGCCCATAATATAATGAGATGTCTGTTCATGTAGGATCACTGTGTATTTATCCATCCGTCCACATGTGACATCATGTGTCACATATTTCCCTGATATTACACACAGTTATGATGTAATGTCACATCATCAGTGACATAATAACGCCAGTGATGTCATAATCACAGTTTGTAATTTCATTAAATATGTGACGTCATGCACCACATACTGAAATTACACATGGATCCTCAACGGGACCAGGTGGTTAGCCCTCATATGGATTGTACTTGGATTTTGAGCGTGGGTTAACATAGGTTAATATAGAGCAGGGGTGTCAAACATGCGGCCCGTGGGCCAGAACCGGCCCGCCAAGAGGTCTAATCCGGCCCGGTTCCCTTCTTCCTCATTTCCTTCCTTCCGTCTGTCCTTCCTACCTTTCTTCCTTCATTCCTTCCTTCCAATCGTCTTTTCCTTCCTTCCTTCCATCTGTCCTTCCTTCCTTCCGATCTTCCCTTCCGCCCTTCCTCCCTTCCTTCCTTCCTTCCTTCTTGTCTACTCTTCCTTACATCTTTTCTTCCTCCCTTTCTTCCTTCCATCTTTCCTTCTTGTATTCTCTTCCTTCTCCTCCTTCTTTTTCTTCCGTCCTTCCTTCCTTTTAATGATTAGGCCCACATGAGATCAAATTGGGCAGTATGTGGCCCTTGAATGAAAATGAGTTTGACACCTCTGATCTCTGGTGATCATGGATGCAGAGTAGCAGTCACATGTATGCTATGTGGAGGAATGAAGTGACGCTGTTGTTGCTATGCTGGATTCTGATTAGCTAACGTGGGTTTGAGCTGCTCTTGACAACATATATACACAGGTTAGTGTAAACGGTGTGTAACCCTAACCCTAACTGGTGTCCACGCAGTTTTTTTTTATTGTAAATGGAGAGGATGAAATGTCCAGTTATGAAAATCATAACTTAGTGTCATACACCGTTGGAAACCTCTGACTATTGGCTAAAAGGTTACCAACTTCATTTCACCGAATATTTCCATAGGCTGGAACAGCTGTCAATCAAAGCCATGTCGTCATTGTCGTCGGTCACATGTCCTCATTGGCTTTGGAGGCATGTACTGCCTCATCCTAAGCACTGATTGGCTGGTGTGTGGTGTCGTCAGAAGCAGGAGAGGCTCACGGTCGTAAACATCTAGTCACGTGTACTCTGAGATGGACGTGCTGGTCAGGAAATGACGTAAACGGACCGTATATGGTTTGTTATTTGTGTTATTACGTTACGTGTTGGACTAAATACATGTTGACATATTGAGGAAAGTATTCCGGTTTTATGGAAACGGATTTCATATTTCAGCAGAATGGATACTTGGCGAGCTGTACAGGAAGTCCTGAGTCATAAGATGATCGTTGTGGATAAAGGGAAGACTTTGAAGGTATGTAGCATTATAGCTTTTCTCACTTAGCTGAGTGGCTAGCCGAGCTAATCGCTAATACTATTACGGCTGTGAGCAACCATATAACTCGTGAGTGGTCTTGAATGAATCAGGAGAATCTAAGCTTTCTAACAATGTACGGCATGAATATATATGTTTAAGGGTTGGTGTTTAAAACATTCAGAAGAACGTGTGGCTGCCTCCCAACTTCCGGTCCGTCCCGTGGACGGAACAGCGTGTGTTAAGAGGTTAATGCACATTAACCCTGAAACACCAATGAGTCATATTTTAATACAGGAGTTATGAGATGAGACACATGTAGTACACAGATAAACCACCAGGGGGCGTTTTATTAACCCTGAAACACCAATGAGTCATATTTTAATACAGGAGTTATGAGATGAGACACATGTAGTACACAGATAAACCACCAGGGGGCGTTTTATTTCAACGCTGTCAATCAGTGAGAAAAAGTTAAAGTTAGAAAAACATTAGTTACTGGATTGATGCAATGTTGAATTACTAAATATTCAGTAGGTTATCCCCCCTTCTTCCTTCTTTCTGTCCTTCCTTCCTCCCTCCCTTTTTCCTTCCCTCTTTCCTTCCTTCCTTCATTCCTTCTGTCCTTCCTCCCTCCCTCCCTCCCTCCTTCCTTCCTTCCTTCCTTTCCTTCCACCCTTCCTTCTTTTCTCTGTCCTTCCTTCCCTCCTTCCTCTTTTCCTTTCTCCCTCCCTCCCTCTCTCCTTTCCTTCTTCCATCCCCCTTTCTTCCTTCTTTCTGTCCTTCCTTCCTCCCTCCTTCCTTCCTTCTTTCCTCCGTCCTCCTTCCCTTCCTTCCTTCCTTCCTTCCTTCCTCCCTTCTTTCCTTTCTTCTTCCTCACTTCCTTCATTCCTTCCTTGACTCGAGGACAACAGAAGGGTTAAATATTTAGCATTTTATTTTATGGTAACTTTAAAATGTGTTCATCAGATTAGAAACAGCAGGTATGGAAGCTTATTTATCTGTTAATCTGTTCATCTGATCAATGTATTAGCAAATCAGGACCTTTGTGTACGACTATTTGTATTACTTTTAGTTAATGGTAATGGTGATAATACAAATTAAAGTCAGAGACAAGCACTTTAACCTCATATTCATTCTTTTATTTCATATGTAGTTTGTTGCAGAGCAAAGTCAACACAGCAACAATGTGCATCCTTTCATATACACATGAATACTGTATGACTTGTTTATACACTATGCCAAACATTTGGGGGTAAATCAATTCTCATGTTTGAGTCTCACAGTGGAAAAAGCAGAAATCCGTTAAAGGAAGTATGATCATAAGTATCATCGTATACACTAGAGCCAGCAACTAAAACCAGGTAGACCACATCCCCCTTTTCCAGCTGAAGAACCAGTGAATTAGAAACACTTTCCGAGGTATTTTCACTGTAATTAGTACTCCACAACACTCTCTTGTCATTGTGATAGAGATAAACATATCTGTATACACCACTCCGGTAATCCACTAGATTGAATGAGAAGTAGTAGGCTCCTCTGACTGGGGCTGTGAAGAGACCTGCAACAGAGGAGAAAATGAGTGAAGCTTTTTCCTGCTGTTGAACTACCTCTTCTCTGAGTTCAGTACGCTGTTGCTTCTCAATACTTTGGTCAGGCTGCTGTAAGTGGGTTTGTCTAATCTGAAGGAATAGTTGTTCAGTGCTCTTGCTTTGTTAACATCAAGTCAAGTTTATTTCTAAAGCACATTTAAAAACAACCTCAGTTGAGCCAAAGTGCTGCACAGTTATTAAAATACAATATAATCACACACAATATAATAATAAATAAAAACAATAAAGGAATAGTAAGAGCTCAATTTAAAAACTAAAATTAGAATAAAAAACAAATTAAAAAAGTGAAGTAAGTGTTTTAAAATGCTCTACAGACTGTGCAGCTCTAACGTGGAAAGTCAGGCTGTTCCACAGCTTGGGGGCCGCCACTGAGAAGGCTCTGTCCCCCCGAGTAGAGAGTCTGGACCGAGGCTCTGAGAGTCTGGACCGAGGCTCTGAGAGTCTGGACCGAGGTTCTGAGAGTCTGGACCGAGGTACTGAGAGTCTGGACCGAGGTACAGCCAGGAGCAGCTGGTTTGGTGACCTTAGTGCTCTAGATGTACTGTGAGGCTGTACAAGCTCTGATAAATAAGATGGTGCCAGACCATTAAAACACTTAAAAACAATTAAAACCTTGAACTGGATCCTAAAGTGAACAGGCAGCCAGTGCAGAGATGCAAGGACAGGACTGATATGATCACGCCGTTTCTTTCCAGTCAGCAGGCGGGCGGCTGCATTTTGGACCACCGGCGCAGTGCTGACTGGTCGAGACCAACAAAGAGTTACAGTAGTCTAACCGTGAGGTAACAAAGCTATGAATGACTTTCTCCAGATCATTCCTGGGGAGATAAGCCTTTGCTTTTGCTAATAATCTTAGCTGGAAGAAGCTTGTTTTCACGATAGAGCTTATCTGCTTATCAAACTTGAAGTCACTGTCCAAGATAACACCAAGGTTCCTTGCAGATGGGTGACAGTGAGGCTTCAGGGTGCCAATGACGCTGTCATAGCCATCTAGGAGATTACTCAGAGACTGTATAGTCTGTAAAAGTTGAGAGCTCTCAGTTACACATTCAGTGAGTCAGCTTGCATCCCATAAGGCTTATAGAAAGTGATATAACAGAGAGATATAAGTGAGAACCTTAAAACAGAGCAAAAGCCTCTCAAAGCCTTTGCAGAACAAATCATTCTCTTGTGTTTTCTCTGTAACTCTGTAAATGTCTGTGCAAAGGTTTTGAAAAGGTTTCACAAAACTGCAAAACAACAAACTCACTTCATCATGAGAACCTGATCAGTCACCACATGAAATTTAATTACTAGGGCTGTCAGCGTTGACGCGTTAATCACGATTAGATTAATGCAATCCATAACGTGTTAATTTTTTTTAATGGCATTTTAATGTTGCAAGCCTTTTTGTCCCTTCTACTCCCCCGTAGACGGCTCCTCTAGCTGTAGCGCTATGCTTTGAAGTGGCCTCCTGCAGTAAACCTACCGCGCTGATGGAAAGTAAGAGAGCTACTGGACTTTTGAACGGCTTGTTTAACTTTAAAACACTTCCAGACGCTTCAGTTGACAAGTCAAAAGTAAAATGCAACCTGTGTCAAACAGAGTTTAACTACCACCGGAGTACGTGGAGTTTGAGTTAGCACCTCCACGCTAAACACCCAGGTGCAGCCAAGCCAGCCTCAGCTCCACCAAAGGACCATTTTGGAGTGTGGGAGTCGCAGCAGAGCCGTGATTGATTCCCAGTTAAGACACTCTGGTAAGAAATGCTTTACATTATGGGCTTAAAACTGCCTTCAAATGGAAAATAACAGGATTTTAAACATGCAATTCAAAACGCCATTAATCGTGATGAACTGGAAATTGTGCGATTAATCGCGATTAAAAAATTAATCGTTTTGATAGCCCTCATAATTGCATAACACAAAGTCACACACATGACTCAATGCTGGCAAAGAACCAACGGCCTGGCTCAAACCCTCTGAGAGGACACAGAGAAACTCCATTAAAAGTGTTATGATGGACTGTAAAAGGTCAAATAGGTGAAATCTTAAAAGGGCCAATTCAAAGAGAAAAGTCTCCTCCTCAGAAAGTGTGCAGCTGGAGCCATAGTGGAGAAAAAAAGTCATTAGAAAAGATGGAGTGAAAGCTGTAACAATGAATACATATTAAAATGAGTTCATTACATTATAATAGTTCATTTGTGTGTGTAGCAGAAAGAGGTGAGTACCTGTAGTTGGATTGTAGACCTGACCAAAGTTGGTGATGACTTTACTGAACTTCAGTATGATGTTAGTACTGAAGGGTCCAATTTTTCCGCTGTCAGTGAGACCAAATGAGAACGCCACCTTTGGTTGGTCTGTGTGGATGTGAGAAGATTCACATAGAGGAAAAAAATAGCTCCACTTATAAACAGTTGATGAACAAATTGTATTATGGCTTCATAGAAACTGATGTTACTCTGATCCTGTTGCATTATGACTGTTTGAACGGAGCATGGAGCTTGTGTGAGACGGCAGTACAAGCAGGCTGATTACTGGATGAAGTTACTCTTTAATAATGATATAAACAGTTTACCTGCATTCTGTCTCTTGAGCTCCTCCACCTCGTTTTCACTGATTTGCAATCTGGCCATCATATCTGTAAACACATTCAACATTTTTATTTTAAAGGAGATAATCGACATAACTGCGTAGCTAATAAACTAGCAGCTGTGTAATTTGCAGCTTACTGCTGTTCTTAAAGACCATTCAGACATTTTCTTCTAAACACATTAAATAGGTCATAAATGTATTTCTATAAAAGGTGTAAAAAGCATTTCAACCATTTAGATTTGAATTGTGGAGCTAGGCTTCACAAACTGTGTTTCAACATTTCTGTGTTCAGGATTTAGTGATTAGCATAAACCCGCCCCTGCTGCTGTAGAGGTAGAAATACATTCAGCACACACTACTACTACTACAGACTACAGTTAGCCAGTTAGCTGCCGAGCTAGCAGCTGAGTTAGCAGCAGAAAGCTCTCAGACGTAGGGTCCATGTTTCTGGTAGAGGTTGTGACTTTGATTGACAGGTGACACTTGGTAGGGGGCGGGGCTTTAGCATTTGGTAGCAGAGAAAGAGGCTGATTTTTACACAACTTTGAAGCCTAATTTCATATATTTGGCGATTTTTTTTTAATCATTCATATTTGACAGGGTGGTTAACAACACACTTTTCTGTGGTATGTCAAACTCAGAACACATATTTATTCTTACTTTACACGGACTTTAATAATGATATAATCAGTTTACCTGCACTCTGTATCTTGAGCTCCTCCACCTCGTTTTCACTGGCGTTCATTCTGGCCTCCAACACTGTCAACACATTTAACATTCATATTATTGTGAAGTTTATAGTCAGCAGGTTTCAAGTTGTTAACATGATCACTATGGAGACTGACCTTTGTTCAGCATGTAGTGTTTTTTTTAAATGTTTTAAATTTTTTTACATTTTATTGATTGTTGCAGTTTACCTGTGTTCTCCATCTTGAGCTCCTCCGTCACATGTTCACTGATTTTCAATCTGGCCATCATATCTGTGAACACATTCAACATTTTTAGGAGATAATCTACATAACTGGAACTTGAAATACTTGTATGTGTAGCTAATAAACGAGCTTTGTACTTTGGGGCTTACTGTTGTTCTTAATAATGATATAATCAGTTTACCTGCACTCTCTTTCTTCAGCTTCACCACCTCGTTCTTGAGCTCCTCCACCTCGTTTTCACTGGCGTTCATTCTGGCCTCCAACACTGTCAACACATTAACATTCATATTATTGTGAAGTTTATGGTCAGCAGGTTTCAAGTTGTTAACATGATCACTATGGAGACTGAGCTTTGTTCTTATCTTATCTTTAGAAGGCAACATTAATAATCAAATTCATAATTAATCAACAGCCAGATTCAAAATCTCATATTGAATGTATCTCTCCTAAGTAGATAAATATCTTTTGACTTCTCTTCAGTCATTTTTTAAACTGGCAAAGGTTCATCCTGAACAACACATTAATATCAGATAAATGTATTATCATTGGCAGCATACATAAAAAAAGAAAAGTTTTTACATGTTGTTGATTGTCGTAGCTTACCTGTGTTCTCTCCCTGGAGCTCTTTGACCACATTTTCCAAAACTGTGAATACATTTAAAGTTTTTCAGTAAAAACTTAATTTTGAATCTTACATATGAATATCAGTAGACATGTTAAAGAAGTTTGACAAGAAAAATAACCAGAAACATGAATTAATTTTATATTATTTCATAAAATATAAATATCTACCTGAATTCTTGTATTCACTGATTGTCAGTCTGGTCTGTATGGCTGGAATAAAAGCAGTAAATTACTCACTCACTAAAAGTAATGTCTATGTGAACATTGCATGAATGTGTTGATCACTATGTAAATGAACCTGTATTCTCCTGCTCCTGCTCCTGCTCCAGCTTCTCCATCTTGCTCTTGGTGTTCGTCAGCTCCACACTGTGTTTGATGGCCATGTCTCTCAGCTCCTTCAGCTCAGCCCAGATGTCAGGGCTGATGTTGGTCTGATCACTGGTTGATTTGACACCCAGGATCTCAGACTGAATCTCCGTCTGAGTGATGTCATTCCCTGTCAGCCCTCCACTCTCACCCTGAGCCCCCGTCCAGTACAGACAGAGCAGCAACGCCAGAAAAGCTGCAGCACGCCTCATTGTGAAATATCACCTCTTTAGACAGGAGGATGCAGTCTGACACCACTCGGTCAGTTCCCGTCTTTATATCCACGTAAAACAGGTCACTGAACTGCTGTATGAGAATTAAACAGCTGTCTTTGATAACGAATGCAAAAATAGCACCAAAGATCCTTCAACACAAAAAGCAAACAACAAGTTAGAATCTTTCAAACCCATTGGCTGAGAAAGTTTGTAGAGTAAACAGATGATAAGAGCAAAGTCAGTCATTAATAAATGTTTGTCAGGTCCAGTTTGTACATTTGCATATATAAATGTGTATCAGCTGAAGAAAAATGTAAAAAATGATTGATTTTAGTTCATACTGTGGGTGGCATTAGGAAAAGTCCAGCTAAAAAGACGTGTATATGCTGCTTTTAGAGCTCTTAAATGGAAAAATGGGGCACATTTGAACCCTGAACAGTATGTGAGGGTTAACAGGTTCTTTATGAAATGTGCAAACTGTATTGATATTTCAAGTGATAATATTATCATCATATGCTTTGTAGGGCCCCTCCCTGAGCTACTACCTTACCGTACCACAATCAAACACCTATAACTTCACAACCCCTTTGCCTACAATCAAAATCTTAATGAAAGCTGACACCTTATTATTACTATCATTATTATTATTATTATTATTATTATTATTATCATTATTATTAGGGCCCAAGCACTATACAGTGCGAAGGCCCTATTGTATTTCGTGCGATTATTATTATTATTCGTCTCCCACAACGAACGCGTTTTTGACAGCCTAAACGTGCCCGAAAAGTCACCAAAATGTGCAATCATGTCCGACCCGGCGAAAAATTTGATATTTTAAGGATCACGAAAATGGGCGAGAAAAAATGGCTCAATAGCGCCCCCTAGAAAATTTAAAAAAGCGAGCCCCACCCCTGAGATTGTCCTAGACAAACGAAATTCCGTACACATATGTATCGTGTAAAGACGCACAAAAAAGTCTCTTGGACCCATACCCTCACTCCTACAGGAAGTCGGCCATTTTGTATTGAATCTGCGTTTTTGGCGCGATTTTGGCGTTTTTCACGCATCGCACTTTAACGAACTTGTCCTAGGGATTTAATCCGACCGACTTCAAATTCACTCAGAAACATCTTGAGACATAGGAGATGAAAAGTTATCAAAAACTTTCTGATTAGGGATCCGGTTTGGCCGTGGCGGCGCCGACAATTTCCTTCGCCATTCGATCCTTCGCCATTAAACAGGAAGTCCTTATAACTCCTACAGACATTGTCCGATCTACACCAAATTAATCACGCATGTAGAGGGTCCCGCCCTGAACACGTATATGCATCAATACTGTGTCAGCTCCATAGCGCCACCTACTGGATACAATAGCGCCCCCTTGAAAATTGAAAAAAAATTGAGCCCCTCAAGTCAGATTGACATAGACAAACGAAATTTGGTACACATATGTATCTTGTAAAGACACAAAAAAAAGTCTCTTGGACCCATGATGTCACTCCAACAGGAAGTCGGCCATTTTGAAAAATATGTGCGATTTTGGCGTTTTCCACGCCTCGTACTTTAATGAACTTGTCCTAGGGATTTAATCCGACCGACTTCAAATTCACCCAGAAACATCTTGACACATTGCAGATGAAAAGTTATCAAAAACTTTCTTATTAGGGATTTGGTTGCTTCGTGGCGATGTGAGGAATTTTGATGTTTCGCCATTAAACAGGCACTGCTGGCCAAATGGGGGTACTGCACCCCATAAAAGATTAAGGAAATTGAGCCCCTCCCTCCAGATTGACATAGATGAACAAAACTTGGTATATATATGTATCATGTAAAGAGGTACAAAAAAGTCTCTTGGACCCATACCCTCACTCCTACAGGAACTCGGCCATTTTGAAAAATATGTGCGATTTTGGTGTTTTCCACGCCTCGTACTTTAACGAACTCGTCCTAGGGATTTAATCCGACCGACTTCAAATTCACTCAGAAACATCTTGAGACATAGGAGATGAAAAGTTATCAAAAACTTTCTGATTAGGGATCCGGTTTGGCCGTGGCGGCGCCGACAATTTCCTTCGCCATTCGATCCTTCGCCATTAAACAGGAAGTCCTTATAACTCCTACAGACATTGTATGATCTAAACCAAATTAATCACGCATGTAGAGGGTCCCACCCTGAACACGTATATGCATCAATACTGTGTCAGCTCCATAGCGCCACCTACTGGATACAATAGCGCTCCCTTGAAAATTGAAAAAAAATTGAGCCCCTCAAGTCAGATTGACATAGACAAACGAAATTTGGTACACATATGTATCTTGAAAGACGCACCAAAAAGTCTCTTGGACCCATGACGTCACTCCAACAGGAAGTCGGCCATTTTGAAAAATATGTGTGATTTTGGCGTTTTTGATGCCTCGTACTTTAACGAACTTGTCCTAGAGATTTAATCCGACCGACTTCAAATTCACTCAGAAACATCTTGAGACATTGGACATGAAAAGTTATCAAAAACTTTCTGATTAGGGATTTGGTTGCTTCGTGGCGATGTGAGGAATTTTGATGTTTCCCCATTAAACAGGAACAGCTGGCCAAATAGGGGTACTGCACCCCATAGAAGATTAAGGAAATTGAGCCCCTCCCTCCAGATTGACATAGATGAACAAAACTTGGTATATATATGTATCATGTAAAGAATCACAAAAAAGTCTCTTGGACCCATGACGTCACTCCAACAGGAAGTCGGCCATTTTGAAGTGAATTTGCAATTTTGGCACGGTTTGATAGAATTTTCACACCACATACTTTAATGAATTCCTCCTAATCCAACCAACTTTATATTGACTCTGTGTGCGTCACAGCACGTCTCGCTCAGTAGTGGCGGGGCGGGGGAGCTTGGGCCCGATCATCGCTGCTTGCAGCTTTAATTATTATTATTATTATATATTATATTATTATATAACTGTCTATCTATTTATCTATCTATCTATCTGTTTATTTTGCTATAAGTCATATGTCAAGTCGAAGAAAAACCAACCGCGTACCAAAATGCAGAGTGCGTAATGATATATGGTTCAGCTCTTTTACGCACCGGGCGCACGCCGGTTACGCTTGGAGTTTGTTTATGGACAGCCAAACTGATAGCTTAGTGTCATACACCGTTGGAAACCTCAGACTATTGGCTAAAAGGTTACCAACTTCATTTCACCGAATATGTCCATTGGCTGGAACAGCTGTCAATCAAAACCTTGTCGTCATTGTCGTTGGTCACATGTCCTCATGTACTGCCTCATCCTCAGCACCGATTGGCTGATGTGTGGTGTCGTCAGAAGCAGGAGAGGCCAGGGGTTAATTTGAGCCGGATCCTACCGGAACAAGATCCGGCACCTCTCAATTTTGGCCTCCCTGTGTTCCGGTACTTATTTGGGCAGATCCGGTACCTCTCATTAAAAAAAAAACAAAAACAAAAAAAACAAAAACATATAAAGATGTTTAAAATAAAATAATAATATGCATATATTAATTTACAGAACAAAACCCAAGAATTTCATGTTGTTTATTAAGATTTAACGTCATTTGAAAGAGTTGGAGATCTGTTGACGCACTGAAAAGCTGAGCCAACAAACCACAACCCTGACACACATCTTAGGAGCAGAGAGGAAAAAACTGTTGCCATTTCAACGCAAACATGTCAACGTGTTGCTACCTCCTCCCGTCCCGTAGGCGGAACAGCGTGCATTAAGAGGTTAAATTTACTTTTCTTTTTTCAAAAAGAAGGAAGAGTTGCATGACACTTCAAAACGAGTCAGAAAAGCCTCCACAAGCGGCGACGAGGGCAGCTGCAGCGGTCATGTTGACGGTCAAAACCGGCTGCAGCAGGAGGCTAGCGCCGCAACAGCTAGCCGGGTTCACCAACGGCTAGCCTGGTTCACCAACGGCTATCCGGGTACACCAACGGCTATCCTGGTTCACCAACGGCTAGCCAAGCCGGGGCAAGAGGCTGGCACCATGGCAACAGCTAGCCGGGTTCACCAACGGCTAGCCAAGCCGGGACAAGAGGCTGGCACCATGGCAACAGCTAGCCCGATTCACCGACAGCTAGCCAAGCCGGGACAGGAGGCTGGCACCGGGGCAGCAGCTGGTCAGGTTCACCGCCAGCCGGAGCAGGAGCCAGCTACAGTGCTAGCAGTCAGCCAGGTGGACCACCAACAGCCGCAGCAACAGGCGGGTACCCTGGCATCAGCTAGCCCGGAGCAACAGGTGGGAACCCTGGCATCAGCTGGCTTGGAGCAGGAAGATTGAGAAGGGGAAGAGAGGCATTGAGCGGAGAGGAGTGTGGGACGTCCAGCGTCATGCTCGTGATGTGGGGTGTTTTGGACAACTAAATATGGTGAGTCTACTGTCTATTAATAGGCCGCCGTGCCAGTCTTTGAATAATAATAATGGAAGATATGTGTGATTTAGTAAAAGCTTTGTTTTACACGTTAGACCTGTTGACTATATAGTACTGTAAGTCCCACCTGTGGTGATGTGGGCATTGGCCTGTGCTGTGCGGAGTATAGTCTAAAATAATTGTAAATTATCGTCATAACATTTATACCATGGATATTATTTGAAATTGAGGCTTGTAAGTCCCACAGCGTGGTGAGTGGGCATTTTCATGTTGTTTTCAGCACGTTGTCTGTATATGTTCCGGGACCTGAGCCCGTCTCGTCATCCCTGAGCTGTCATATGTACTTTGCGTTCCGGCACCTTATGATTTACAAATTAAGCACTGGGAGAGGCTCACGGTCGTAAACATCTAGTCACGTGTACTCTGAGATGGACGTGCAGGTCAGGAAATGACGTAAACGGACCGTATATGTTTTTTTATTTGTGTTATTACTTTACGTGTTGGACTAAATACATGTTGACATATTGAGGAAAGTATTTCGGTTTTATGGAAACGGATTTCATATTTCAGCAGAATGGATACTTGGCGAGCTGTACAGAAAGTCCTGAGTCATAAGATGATCGTTGTGGATAAAGGGAAGACTTTGAAGGTATGTAGCATTATAGCTTTTCTCACTTAGCTGAGTGGCTAGCCGAGCTATTACGAATACTATTACGGCTGTGAGCAACCATATAATTTGTGAGTGGTCTTGAATGAATCAGGAGAATCTAAGCTTTCTAACAATGTACGGCATGAATATATATGTTTAAGGGTTGGTGTTTAAAACATTCAGAAGAACGTGTGGCTGCCTCCCAACTTCCGGTCCGTCCCGTAGGCGGAACAGCGTGCGTTAAGAGCTTAATGCACATTAACCCTGAAACACCAATGAGTCATATTTTAATACAGGAGTTATGAGATGAGACACATGTAGTACTCAGATAAACCACCAGGGGGCGTTTTATTAACCCTGAAACACCAATGAGTCATATTTTAATACAGGAGTTATGAGATGAGACACATGTAGTACACAGATAAACCACCAGGGGGCGTTTTATTTCAACGCTGTCAATCAGTGAGAAAAAGTTAAAGTTAGAAAAACATTAGTTACTGGATTGATGCAATGTTGAATTACTAAATATTCAGTAGGTTATCCCCCCTTCTTCCTTCCTTCTGTCCTTCCTTCCTCCCTTCCTCCCTTTTTCCTTCCCTCTTTCCTTCCTTCCTTCCTTCTGTCCTTCCTCCCTCCCTCCTTCCTTCCTTCTTTTCTCTGTCCTTCCTTCCCTCTTTCCTTCCTTCTGCCCCCCCCCCCTCTTTCCTTCCTTCCTTCCTTTCCTTCCTCCCTTCCTTCTTTTCTCTGTCCTTCCTTCCCTCTTTCCTTCCTTCTGTCCTTCCCCCCCTCCTTCCTTCCTTTCTTTCCTTCCTCCCTTCCTTCTTTTCTCTGTCCTTCCTTCCTTCTTTCCTTCCTCCCTCCCTCCCTTCCTTCCTTCCTTCATTCCTTCCTTTCCTTCCTCCCTTCCTTCTTTTCTCTGTCCTTCCTTCCCTCCTTCCTCTTTTCCTTTCTCCCTCCCTCCCTCCTTTCCTTCTTCCATCCCCCTTCCTTCCTCCCTTCCTTCCTCCCTCCCTCCCTCCCTTCTTTCCTTCCTTCCTTCCTTCCTTCCTTCCTTCCTCCCTCCCTTCCTTCCTCCCTTCTTTCCTTCCTCCCTTCCTTCCTTCCTTCCTTCCTTCCTTCCTCCCTCCCTTCCTTCCTCCGTCCCTCCCTTCCTTCCTTCCTTCCTTCTTTCCTTCCTTCCTTCCTTCCTTTCCTTCCTCCCGTCCTTCCTTCCTTCTGTCCTTCCTACCTCCGTCCTTCCTTCCTTCTTTCCTCCCTTCCTTCCTTCCCTCTTTCCTTCCTCCCTTCCTTCTTTTCTCTGTCCTTCCTTCCCTCCTTCCTCTTTTCCTTTCTCCCTCCCTCCCTCCTTTCCTTCTTCCATCCCCCTTTCTTCCTTCCTTCTGTCCTTCCTTCTTCCCTCCTTCCTTCCTTCTTTCCTCCGTCCTTCCTTCCTTCCTTCCTACCTTTCCTTCCTCCCTCCCTTCCTCCCTCCTTCCCTTCCTTCCTTCCTTCCTTCTTTCCTTCCTTCCTTCCTTCCTTCCTTTCCTTCCTCCCTTCCTTCTTTTCTCTGTCCTTCCTTACCTCCTTCCTCTTTTCCTTTCTCCCTCCCTCTCTCCCTCCCTCCCTCCTTTCCTTCTTCCATCCCCCTTTCTTCCTTCTATCTGTCCTTCCTTCCTCCCTCCTTCCTTCTTTCTTCCCTCCGTCATTCCTTCCTTCCTCCCTTCCTCCCTCCCTCCCTCCTTTCCTATCTCCTTCCTTCCTTCTTCCCTCCCTCCCTTTCTTCCTTCCTCCCTTCCTCCCTTCCTTCCTTCTTTCCTTCCTTCCTTTCCTTCCTCCCTTCCTTCTTTTCTCTGTCCTTCCTTCCCTCCTTCCTCTTTTCCTTTCTCCCTCCCTCTCTCCCTCCCTCCCTCCTTTCCTTCTTCCATCCCCCTTTCTTCCTTCCTCCTGGCCTTCCTTCCTCCTTCCTTCCTTCCTTCTTTCCTCCGCCCTTCCTTCCTTCCTTCCTTCCTACCTTTCCTTCCTTCCTTCCTTCTGTCCTTCCTCCCTCCTTCCTTCCTTCCTTCCTTCCTTCCTTCCTTCCTTCCTTCCTTCCTTCCTTCCTGAGCTTAATGCACATTAACCCTGAAACACCAATGAGTCATATTTTAATACAGGAGTTATGAGATGAGACACATGTAGTACACAGATAAACCACCAGGGGGCGTTTTATTTCAACGCTGTCAATCAGTGAGAAAAAGTTAAAGTTAGAAAAACATTAGTTACTGGATTGATGCAATGTTGAATTACTAAATATTCAGTAGGTTATCCCCCCTTCTTCCTTCTTTCTGTCCTTCCTTCCTCCCTTCCTTCCTTCCTTCCTTCCTTCCTTTTTCCTTCCCTCTTTCCTTCCTTCCTTCCTTCTGTCCTTCCTCCCTCCCTCCTTCCTTCCTTCCTTCCTTTCCTTCCTCCCTTCCTTCTTTTCTCCCTCTCTCCTTTCCTTCTTCTATCCCCCTTTCTTCCTTCTTTCTGTCCTTCCTTCCTCCCTCCTTCCTTCCTTCTTTCCTCCATCCTTCCTTTCTTCCTACCTTCCTCCCTTCCTTCCTCCCTTCCTTCCTCCCTCCCTCCCTTCTTTCCTTCCTCCCTTCCTTCCTTCCTCCCTCCCTCCCTCCCTCCCTTCCTTCCTTCCTTCCTCCCTTCCTTCCGTCCTTCTTTCCTTCCTTCCTTCCTTCCTTTCCTTCCTCCCTTCCTTCTTTTCTCTGTCCTTCCTTCCCTCCTTCCGCTTTTCCTTTCTCCCTCCCTCCCTCTCTGATTTCCTTCTTCCATCCCCCTTTCTTCCTTCTTTCGGTCCTTCCTTCCTCCCTTCTTCCTTCCTTCTGTCCTTCCTTCCTTCTTTCCTCCGTCCTTCCTTCCTTCCTACCTTCCTCCCTCCCTCCTTTCCTTCCTTCCTTCCTTCATCCCTTCCTTCCTTCCTCCCTCCCTCCCTTCCTCCCTTCCTTCCTTCCTCCTTTCCTTCCTTCCTTCTTTCCTTCCTTCCTTCCTTTCCTTCCTTCTTTTCTCTGTCCTTCCTTCCCTCCTTCCTCTTTTCCTTTCTCCCTCCCTCTCTCCCTCCCTCCCTCCTTTCCTTCTTCCATCCCCCTTTCTTCCTTCCTTCTGTCCTTCCTTCCTCCATCCTTCCATCCTTCCTTCCTCTATCCTTCCTTCCTTCCTACCTCCCTCCTTTTCTTCCTCCCTTCCTTCCTCCCTCCCTCCCTCCCTTCCTTCCCTCTTTCCTTCCTCCCTCCCTTCTTCCTTTCTCCCTTCCTTCTTTTCTCTGTCCTTCCTTCCCTCCTTTCCTTCTTCTATCCCCCTTTCTTCCTTCCATCTGTCCTTCCTTCCTCCCTCCTTCCTTCCTTATTTCCTCCGCCCCTTCCTTCCTTCCTCCCTCCTTTACTTTCTTCTTCCTTCCATCTTTCCTTCCTTCCTTCCTTCCTTCCCTTCCTTCCTCCCTTCCTTCTTTTCTCTGTCCTTCCTTCCCTCCTTTCTCTTTTCCTTTCTCCCTCCCCCCCTTTCCTTCTTCCATCCCCCTTTCTTCCTTCCTTCTCTCCTTCCTTCCTCCATCCTTCCATCCTTCCTTCCTTCTTTTCTCTATCCTTCCTTCTCTCCTTCCTTCCTCCATCCTTCCATTCTTCCTTCCTTCTTTTCTCTTTCCTTCCTTCCTTCCTTCCTTCCTTCCTTCCTACCTTTCCTTTATTCCTTCCTTCTGTCCTTCCTCCCTCCTCCCTTCCTTCCTTCCTCCCTCCCTTCCTCCCTCCCTCCTTCCTTCCTTCCTTAAGAGCTTAATGCACATTAACCCTGAAACACCAATGAGTCATATTTTAATACAGGAGTTATGAGATGAGACACATGTAGTACACAGATAAACCACCAGGGGGCGTTTTATTTCAACGCTGTCAATCAGTGAGAAAAAGTTAAAGTTAGAAAAACATTAGTTACTGGATTGATGCAATGTTGAATTACTAAATATTCAGTAGGTTATCCCCCCTTCTTCCTTCTTTCTGTCCTTCCTTCCTCCTTCCTTCCCTCTTTCCTTCCTTCCTTCCTTCTGTCCTTCCTCCCTTCCTTCTTTTCTCTGTCCTTCCTTCCCTCCTTCCTCTTTTCCTTTCTCCCTCCCTCCCTCCCTCCATCCCTGTTTCTTCCTTCTTTCCTCCTTCCTTCCTTCCTTCCTTCCTTCCTCCCTCCCTCCCTTCCTCCCTTCCTCCCTCCCTCCCTCCCTCCTTTCCTTCCTTCCTTCCTTCTGTCCTTCCTTCCTTCCTTCCTCCCTCCCTCCTTCCCTTCCTTCCTTCCTTCCTTCCTTTCCTTCCTCCCTTCCTTCTTTTCTCTGTCCTTCCTTCCCTCCTTCCTCTTTTCCTTTCTCCCTCCCTCTCTCCCTCCCTCCCTCCTTTCCTTCTTCCATCCCCCTTTCTTCCTTACTTCTGTCCTTCCTTCCTCCCTCCACCAGGGGGCGTTTTATTTCCTTCCCTCTTTCCTTCCTCCCTCCCTCCCCTTTTTCCTTCCCTCTTTCCTTCCTTCTGTCCTTCCTCCCTCCCTCCTTCCTTCCTTCCTTAATAGGTTAATGCACATTAACCCTGAAACACCAATGAGTCATATTTTAATACAGGAGTTATGAGATGAGACACATGTAGTACACAGATAAACCACCAGGGGGCGTTTTATTAACCCTGTAACACCAATGAGTCATATTTTAATACAGGAGTTATGAGATGAGACACATGTAGTACACAGATAAACCACCAGGGGGCGTTTTATTTCAACGCTGTCAATCAGTGAGAAAAAGTTAAAGTTAGAAAAACATTAGTTACTGGATTGATGCAATGTTGAATTACTAAATATTCAGTAGGTTATCCTCCCTTCTTCCTTCCTTCTGTCCATCCTTCCTCCATCCTTCCATCCTTCCTTCCTTCCTTCCCTCCTTCCTCTTTTCCTTTCTCCCTCCCTCTCTCCCTCCCTCCCTCCTTTCCTTCTTGCATCCCCCTTTCTTCCTTCCTTCTTTCCTTCCTTCCTCCCTCCGTCCTTCCTTCCTTTCTCCGTCCTTCCTTCCTTCCTACCTTTCCTTCCTACCTTCTGTCCTTCCTCCCTCCCTCCCTCCCTCCCTCCCTTCCTTCCTTCCTTCTTTCCTTCCTTCCTTTCCTTCCTCCCTCCCTCCTTTCCTTCTTCCATCCCCCTTTCTTCCTTCCTTCTGTCCTTCCTTCCTCCATCCTTCCATCCTTCCTTCCTTCTTTCCTCCGTCCTTCCTTCCTTCCTACCTTTCCCTCCTTCCTTCCTTCCTTTCCTTCCTCCCTTCCTTCTTTTCTCTGTCCTTCCTTCCCTCCTTCCTCTTTTCCTTTCTCCCTCTTTCTCTCCCTCCCTCCCTCCTTTCCTTCTTCCATCCCCCTTTCTTCCTTCCTTCTGTCCTTCCTTCCTCCCTCCTTCCTTGTTTCCTCCGTCCTTCCTTCCTTCCTCCCCCCTTCCTCTTTTCCTTTCTCCCTCCCTCCTTTCCTTCTTTCCTCCGTCCTTCCTTCCTTCCTACCTTCCTCCCTCCCTCCCTTCCTTCCTTCCGTCCTCCCTCCCTCCCTCCCTTCCTTCTTTTCTCTGTCCTTTCTTCCCTCCTTCCTCTTTTCCTTTCTCCCTCCCTCTCTCCCTCCCTCCCTCCTTTCTTTCTTCCATCCCCCTTCCTTCCTTCCATCTTTTCTTCCTTCCTTCCTTCCTTCCTTCCTTCCTTCCTTCCTCCCTCCCTTCTTCCCTCCCTTCCTTCCTTCCTTCCTCCCTCCCTTCCTTCCTTCCCTCTTTCCTTCCTTCCTTCCTCCCTTCCTTCTTTTCTCTGTCCTTCCTTCCCTTCTTCTTTCTGTCCTTCCTTCCTCCCTCCTTCCTTCCTTCTTTCCTCCGTCCTTCCTTCCTCCCTCCCTCCCTCCCTCCCTCCTTTCCTTCCTTCCTTCTTACCTCCCTCCCTCCCTTCCGTCCTTCCTTCCTTCCTTCCTCTCTTCCTTCCTTCCTCCCTCCCTCCCTCCCTTCCTTCCTTCCTCCTTTCCTTCCTTCCTTCTTTCCTTCCTTTCCTTCATGCCTTTCTTCTTTTCTCTGTCCTTCCTTCTCTCCTTCCTCTTTTCCTTTCTCCCTCCCTCCCTCCCTCCCTCCCTTCCTTCCTCTCTCCTTCCTTCCTTCTTTCCTCCGTCCTTCCTTCCTTCCTTCCTTCCTACCTTTCCTTCCTTCCTTCCTTCTGTCCTTCCTCCCTCCTTCCTACCTTCCTTCCTTAAGAGCTTAATGCACATTAACCCTGAAACACCAATGAGTCATATTTTAATACAGGAGTTATGAGATGAGACACATGTAGTACACAGATAAACCACCAGGGGGCGTTTTATTTCAACGCTGTCAATCAGTGAGAAAAAGTTAAAGTTAGAAAAACATTAGTTGCTGGATTGATGCAATGTTGAATTACTAAATATTCAGTAGGTTATCCCCCCTTCTTCCTTCCTTCTGTCCTTCCTTCCTCCCTCCCTTTTTCCTTCCCTCTTTCCTTCCTTTTTTCCTTCTTTCCTTCCTCCCTCACTACTTCCTTCCTTCCTTCCTTTCCTTCCACCCTTCCTTCTTTCCTGCCTTTCCTTCTCTCTTTCCTCTTTTCCCTTCTCCCTCCCTCTCTCCCTCCCTCCCCCCTTTCCTTCTTCCATCCCCCTTTCTTCCTTCCTTCTGTCCATCCTTCCTCCATCCTTCCATCCTTCCTTCCCTCCTTCCTCTTTTCCTTTCTCCCTCCCTTCCTTTCTCCCTCCCTCTCTCCCTCCCTCCCTCCTTTCCTTCTTCCATCCCCCTTTCTTCCTTCCTACTGTCCTTCCTTCCTCCCTCCTTCCTTCCTTCTTTCCTCCGTCCTTCCTTCCTTCCTTCCTTCCTTCCTTCCTCCCTCCTTTACTTTCTTCTTCCTTCCTTCCTTCCTTCCTTGAACCTGTCCTTTAATGCTGAATTATCATCAGATCATCATTTAAACTAATGAGTTGATAAATGGGATTTCAGTGTCTGATCTTTTTGTGTGTATGTGTTGGTTTTCCCAGACTCAGGTTTAAATATCCCCAAATTAAAGTCAGAGACAAGCACTTTAACCTCATATTCATTCTTTTATTTCATATGTAGTTTGTTGCAGAGCAAAGTCAACACAGCAACAATGTGCATCCTTTCATATACACATGAATACTGTATGACTTGTTTACACACTATGCCAAACATTTGGGGGTAAATCAATTCTCATGTTTGAGTCTCACAGTGGAAAAAGCAGAAATCCGTTAAAGAAAGTATAATCACTAGAGCCAGCACGTAAAACCAGGTAGACCACATCCCCCTTTTCCAGCTGAAGAACCAGTGAATTAGAAACACTTTCCCAGACATTTCCATTGTAATTTTGACTCCACAACACTCTCTTGTCATTGTGATAGAGAAGAACATGCCTCCATGTGTTAGTCCGGCTATCATGTAGATTGAATGAGAAGTAGTAGGCTCCTCTGACTGGGGCTGTGAAGAGACCTGCATCAGAGGAGAAAATGAGTGAAGCTTTTTCCTGCTGTTGAACTACCTCTTCTCTGAGTTCAGTACGCTGTTGCTTCTCAATACTTTGGTCAGGCTGCTGTAAGTGGGTTTGTCTAATCTGAAGGAATAGTTGTTCAGTGCTCTTGCTTTGTTAACATCAAGTCAAGTTTATTTATAAAGCACATTTAAAAACAACCTCAGTTGAGCCAAAGTGCTGCACAGTTATTAAAATACAATATAATCACACACAATATAATAATAAATAAAAACAATAAAGGAATAGTAAGAGCTCAATTTAAAAACTAAAATTAGAATAAAAAACAAATTTAAAAAAGTAAAATAAATAAAATAAAATAAAATAAAAGTAGGAAGCCAAGGATTCTCTCCTAGCTGGGACTGAACGCCAAGGAAAACAGATATGTTTTTAGTAGTGTTTTTAAAGTGCTCTACAGACTGTGCAGCTCTAACGTGGAAATGTAGGCTGTTCCACAGTTTGGAGGCTGCCACTGAGAAGGCTCTGTCCCCCCGAGTAAAGAGTCTGGACCGAGGCTCTGTGTGTCTGGACCCAGGTACTGAGAGTCTGGACCGAGGTACAGAGAATCTGGACCGAGGCTCTGAGAGTCTGGACCGAGGCTCTGAGAGTCTGGACCGAGGTACTGAGAGTCTGGGCCGAGGCTCTGAGAGTCTGGACCGAGGTACAGCCAGGAGCAGCTGGTTTGGTGACCTTAGTGCTCTGGAAGTACTGTGAGGCTGTACAAGCTCTGATAAGTAAGACGGTGCCAGACCATTAAAACACTTAAAAACAATTAAAACCTTGAACTGGATCCTAAAGTGAACAGGCAGCCAGTGCAGAGATGCAAGGACAGGACTGATGTGATCATGCCGTTTCTTTCCAGTCAGCAGGCGGGCGGCTGCATTTTGAACCACCTGTAAACGGCGCAGTGCTGACTGGTCGAGACCAGCAAAGAGTTACAGTAGTCTAACCGTGAGGTAACAAAGCTGTGAATGACTTTCTCCAGATCATTCCTGGGGAGATAAGCCTTTACTTTTGCTATTAATCTTAGCTGGAAGAAGCTTGTTTTCACGATAGAGCTTATCTGCTTATCAAACTTGAAGTCACTGTCAAGATAACACCAAGGTTCCTTGCAGATGGGTGACAGTGAGGCTTCAGGGTGCCAATGACGCTGTCATAGCCATCTAGGAGATTACTCAGAGACTGTATAGTCTGTAAAAGTTGAGAGCTCTCAGTTACACATTCAGTGAGTCAGTTTGCATCCCATAAGGTTTATAGAAAGTGATATAACAGAGAGATATAAGTGAGCACCTTAAAACAGAGCAAAAGCCTCTCAAAGCCTTTGCAGAACAAATCATTCTCTTGTGTTTTCTCTGTAACTCTGTAAATGTCTGTGCAAAGGTTTTGAAAAGGTTTCACAAAACTGCATAAACGACAAACTCACTTCATCATGAGAACCTGATCAGTCACCACATGAAATGTAATTACATAACACAAAATCACACACATGACTCAATGCTGGCAAAGAACCAACGGCCTGGCTCAAACCCTCTGAGAGGACACAGAGAAACTCCATTAAAAGTGTTATGATGTACTGTAAAAGGTCAAATGGGTGAAATCTTAAAAGGGCCAATTCAAAGAGAAATGTCTCCTCCTCAGAAAGTGTGCAGCTGGAGCCATAGTGGAGAAAAAAAGTCATTACAAAAGATGGAGTGAAAGCTGTAACAATGAATACATATTAAAATGAGTTCATTACATTATAATAGTTCATTTGTGTGTGTAGCAGAAAGAGGTGAGTACCTGTAGTTGGACTGTAGGCCTGACCAAAGTTGGTGATGACTTTACTGAACTTAAGTGTGATGTCAGTATCGAAGGGTCCAATTTGTTTGTTGTCAGTGAGACCAAGTGAGAACGCCACCTTTGGTTGGTCTGTGTGGATGTGAGAAGATTCACATAGAGGAAAAAAATAGCTCCACTTATAAACAGTTGATGAACAAATTGTATTGTGGCTTCATAGAAACTGATGTTACTCTGATCCTGTTGCATTATGACTGTTTGAACGGAGCATGGAGCTTGTGTGAGACGGCAGTACAAGCAGGCTGATTACTGGATGAAGTTACTCTTTAATAATGATATAAGCAGTTTACCTGCATTCTGTCTCTTGAGCTCCTCCACCTCGTTTTCACTGATTTTCAATCTGGCCATCATATCTGTGAACACATTCAACATTTTTATTTTAAATGGACATAATCTACATAACTGTGTAGATAATAAACTAGCAGCTGTGTACTTTGCAGCTTACTGCTGTTCTTAAGACTGTGTAAAGTGAATTCAGACATTTTCTTCTAAACACATTAAATAGGCCATAAATGTATTTCTAAAAAAGGTGTAAAAAGCATTTCAACCATTTAGATTTGAATTGTGGAGCTAGGCTTCACAAACTGTGTTTCAACATTTCTGTGTGCAGGATTTAGTGATTAGCATAAACCCGCCCCTGCTGCTGTAGAGGTATAAATACATTCAGCACACACTACTACTACTACAGTCTACAGTTAGCTGAGTTAGCCGGCGAGTTAGCAGCTGAGTTAGCCGACGAGCTAGCAGCCGAGTTAGCAGCCGAGTTAGCCGCCGAGCTAGCAGCTTAGTTAGCCGCCGAGCTAGCAGCTGGGTTAGCAGCAGAAAGCTCTTAGACATAGCGTCCATGTTTCTGGTAGAGGTGGTGACTTTGATTGACAGGTGACACTTGGTAGGGGGCGGGGCTTCAGCGTTTGGGAGCAGAGAAAGAGGCTGATTTTTACACAACTTTGAATCCTAATTTCATATATTTGCCGATTTTTTTAATAATTCAAATTTGGCAGGGTGGTTAACAACACACTTTTCTGTGGTATGTCAAACTCAGAACACATATTTATTCTTACTTTACACAGACTTTAATAATGATATAATCAGTTTACCTGCACTCTCTACCTTCAGCTTCACCACCTCGGTTTCACTGACGTTCATTCTGGCCTCCAACACTGTCAACACATTTAACATTAATATTATTGTGAAGTTTATGGTCAGCAGGTTTCAAGTTGTTAACATGATCACTATGGAGATTTTGTTTTTTTACATTTTATTGATTGTTGCAGCTTACCTGTGTTCTCCATCTTGAGCTCCTCCACCTCGGTTTCACTGATTTTCATTCTGGCCATCATATCTGTGAACACATTCTACATTTTTAGGAGATAATCTACATAACTGGAACTTGAAATACTTGTATGTGTAGCTAATAAACGAGCTTTGTATTTTGGGGCTTACTGTTGTTCTTAATAATGATATAATCAGTTTACCTGCACTCTCTATCTTCAGCTTCACCACCTCGTTCCTGAGCTCCACCACCTCGTTTTCACTGGCGTTCATTCTGGCCTCCAACACTGTCAACACATTTAACATTAATATTATTGTGAAGTTTATAGTCAGCAGGTTTCAAGTTGTTAACATGATCACTATGGAGACTGAGCTTTGTTCTTATCTTCTCTTATCTTTAGAAGGCAAAATTAATAATCAAATTCATAATTAATCAACAGCCAGATTCAAAATCTCATATTGAATGTATCTCTCCTAAGTAGATAAATATCTTTTGACTTCTCTTCAGTCATTTTGGGAATTAAAACTGGCAAAGGTTCATCCTGAACAACACATTAATATCAGATAAATGTATTATCATTGGTAGCATACATAAAAAAAGCAAAGTTTTTACATGTTATTGATTGTCGTAGCTTACCTGCATTCTCTCTCTGGAGCTCTTTGACCACATTTTCCAAAACTGTGAATACATTTAAAGTTTTTCAGTAAAAGCTTTATTTTGGATCTTACATGTGAATATCAGTAGACATGTTAACCCTCCTGTTGTCCTCGAGTTAGGGAAGGAAGGAAGGGAGGAAGAAGGGAGGAAAGGAAAGAAGGAAGGGAGGTAGGAGTGGAAGGAAGGAAGGAAGAAGGAAGGAAAGTAGGGAGGGAGGAAGGGAGGAAAGGAAAGAAGGAAGTAAGGCAGGTAGGAGGGGAAGGAAGGAAGGAAAAAAGGGAGGAAGAAGGAAGGAAAGTAGGGAGGGAGGAAAGGAAAGAATGAAGGGAGGTAGGAGAGGGAGGAAGGAAGGAAAGGGGAGAGGGTGGAAGGGAGGAAGGAAGGAAAGAAGGAACAGTCAAAACAGACACAAGGGTTAAATAAGTTTGACGAGAAAAATAAGAAAGAAACATTAATTAATTTTATATTATTTTGTAAAATATAAATATCTACCTGCATTCTTCCATTCACTGGCTGTCAGTCTGGTCTGTATGGCTGGAATAAAAGCAGTAAATTACTCCTAAAAGTAATAAAATAGCTCCACTTATAAACAAGCATGGAGCTTGTGTGAGACGGCAGTACAAGCAGGCTGATTACTGGATGAAGTTACTCTTTAATAATGATATAAGCAGTTTACCTGCATTCTGTCTCTTGAGCTCCTCCACCTCGTTTTCACTGATTTTCAATCTGGTCATCATATCTGTAAACACATTCAACATTTTTATTTTAAAGGAGATAATCCACATAACTGTGTAGATAATAAACGAGCAGCTGTGTAATTTGCAGCTTACTGCTGTTCTTAAAGAACATTCAGACATTTTCTTCTAAACACATTAAATAGGTCATAAATGTATTTCTAAAAAAGGTGTAAAAAGCATTACAACCATTTAGATTTGAATTGTGGAGCTAGGCTTCACAAACTGTGTTTCAACATTTCTGTGTTCAGGATTTAGTGATTAGCATAAACCCGCCCCTGCTGCTGTAGAGGTATAAATACATTCAGCACTCACTCCTAAAAGTAATGTCTATGTGAACATTGCATGAATGTGTTGATAACTGTGTGAATGAACCTGTATTCTCCTGCTCCAGCTTCTCCATCTTGCTCTTGCTGTTCGTCAGCTCCACACTGTGTTGGATGGCCATGTCTCTCAGCTCCTTCAGCTCAGCCCAGATGTCAGGGCTGATGTTGGTCTGATCACTGGTTGATTTGACACCCAGGATCTCAGACTGAATCTCCGTCTGAGTGATATCATTCCCTGTCAGCCCTCCACTCTCACCCTGAGCCCTCGTCCAGTACAGACAGAGCAGCAACGCCAGAAAAGCTGCAGCACGCCTCATTGTGAAATATCACCTCTTTAGACAGGAGGATGCAGTCTGACACCACTCGGTCAGTTCCCGTCTTTATATCCACGTAAAACAGGTCACTGAACTGCTGTATGAGAATTAAACAGCTGTCTTTGATAACAAATGCAAAAATAGCACCAAAGATCCTTCAACACTAAAAGCAAACAAGTTAGAATCTTTCAAACCCATTGGCTGTGAAAGTTTGTAGAGTAAAGAGATGATAAGAGCAAAGTCAGTCATTAATAAATGTTTGTCAGGTGCAGTTTGTACATTTGCATATATAAATGTGTATCAGCTGAAGAAAAATGTAAAAATGATTGATTTTAGTTCATACTGTGGGTGGCATTAGGAAAAGTCCAGCTAAAAAGACGTGTATATGCTGTTTTTAGAGCTCTGAAATGGAAAAATGGGGCACATTTGAACCCTGAACAGTATGTGAGGGTTAACAAGTTCTTGTATAACCACAATCAAACACCTATAACTTCACAACCCCTTTGCCTACAATCAAAATCTTAATGAAAGCTGACACCTTATTATTACTATCATTATTATTATTATTATTATTATTATTATTATATATAACCTTTTTTTTGTTTGGCCATATCTATCTATCTATCTGACTGACTAACTATCTGTCTATCTATCTATCTATCTATCTATCCATCTATCTGTTTATTTTGCTATAAGTCATATGTCAAGTCGAAGAAGAACCAACCGTGTACCAAAATGCAGAGTGCGTAATGATATATGGTTCAACTCTTTTACGCACCGGGCGCACGCCGGTTACGCTTGGAGTTTGTTTATTGACAGCCAAACTGATAGCTTAGTGTCATACACCGTTGGAAACCTCTGACTATTGGCTAAAAGGTTATCAACTTCATTTCACCGAATACTTCCATTGGCTGGAACAGCTGTCAATCAAAGCCTTGTCGTCATTGTCGTTGGTCACATGTCCTCATGTACTGCCTCATCCTCAGCACCGATTGGCTGGTGTGTGGTGTCGTCAGAAGCAGGAGAGGCCAGGGGTTAATTTGAGCCGGATCCTACCGGAACAAGATCCGGCACCTCTCAATTTTGGCCTCCCTGTGTTCCGGTACTTATTTGGGCAGATCCGGTACCTTCCATTAAAAAACAAAACAAACATAAAAATGTTTAAAATAAAATAATAATATGCATATATTAATTTACAGAACAAAACCCAAGAATTTCATGTTGTTTATTAAGATTTAACGTCATTTGAAAGAGTTGGAGACCTGTTCACGCACTGAAAAGCTGGGCCAACAAACCACAACCCTGACACACATCTGAGGAGCAGAGAGGAAAAAACTGTTGCCATTTCAACGCAAACATGTCAACGTGTTGCTACCTCCTCCCGTCCCGTAGGCGGAACAGCGTGCATTAAGAGGTTAAATTTACTTTTCTTTTTTCAAAAAGAAGGAAGAGTTGCATGACACTTCAAAACGAGTCAGAAAAGCCTCCACAAGCGGCGACGAGGGCAGCTGCAGCGGTCATGTCAACGGTCAAAACCGGCTGCAGCAGGAGGCTAGCGCCGCAACAGCTAGCCTGGTTCACCAACGGCTATCCGGGTACACCAACGGCTATCCTGGTTCACCAACGGCTAGCCAAGCCGGGGCAAGAGGCTGGCACCATGGCAACAGCTAGCCAGGTTCACCAACGGCTAGCCAAGCCGGGACAAGAGGCTGGCACCATGGCAACAGCTAGCCCGATTCACCGACAGCTAGCCAAGCCGGGACAGGAGGCTGGCACCGGGGCAGCAGCTGGTCAGGTTCACCGCCAGCCGGAGCAGGAGCCAGCTACAGTGCTAGCAGTCAGCCAGGTGGACCACCAACAGCCGGAGCAACAGGCGGGAACCCTGGCATCAGCTGGCTTGGAGCAGGAAGATTGAGAAGGGGAAGAGAGGCATTGAGCGGAGAGGAGTGTGGGACGTCCAGCGTCATGCTCGTGATGTGGGGTGTTTTGGACAACTAAATATGGTGAGTCTACTGTCTATTAATAGGCCGCCGTGCCAGTCTTTGAATAATAATAATGGAAGATATGTGTGATTTAGTAAAAGCTTTGTTTTACACGTTAGACCTGTTGACTATATAGTACTGTAAGTCCCACCTGTGGTGATGTGGGCATTTGCCTGTGCTGGTCGGAGTATAGCCTAAAATAATTGTAAATTATCGTCATAACATTTGTACCATGGATATTATTTGAAATTGAGGCTTGTAAGTCCCACAGCGTGGTGAGTGGGCATTTTCATGTTGTTTTCAGCACGTTGTCTGTATATGTTTCGGGACCTGAGCCCGTCTCGTCATCCCTGAGCTGTCATATGTACTTTGCGTTCCGGCACCTTATGATTTACAAATTAAGCACTGGGAGAGGCTAACGGTCGTAAATATCTAGTCACGTGTACTCTGAGATGGACGTGCAGGTCAGGAAATGACGTAAACGGACCGTATATGGTTTGTTATTTGTGTTATTACGTTACGTGTTGGACTAAATACATGTTGACATATTGAGGAAAGTATTTCGGTTTTATGGAAACGGATTTCATATTTCACAAGAATGGATACTTGGCGAGCTGTACAGAAAGTCCTGAGTCATAAGATGATCGTTGTGGATAAAGGGAAGACTTTGAAGGTATGTAGCATTATAGCTTTTCTCACTTAGCTGAGTGGCTAGCCGAGCTATTCGCTAATACTATTACGGCTGTGAGCAACCATATAATTCGTGAGTGATCTTGAATGAATCAGGAGAATCTAAGCTTTCTAACAATGTACGGCATGAATATATATGTTTAAGGGTTGGTGTTTAAAACATTCAGAAGAACGTGTGGCTACCTTCTAACATCCGGTCCGTCCCGTAGGCGGAACAGCGTGCGTTAAGAGGTTAATGCACATTAACCCTGAAACACCAATGAGTCATATTTTAATACAGGAGTTATGAGATGAGACACATGTAGTACACAGATAAACCACCAGGGGGCGTTTTATTTCAACGCTGTCAATCAGTGAGAAAAAGTTAAAGTTAGAAAAACATTAGTTACTGGATTGATGCAATGTTGAATTACTAAATATTCAGTAGGTTATCCCCCCTTCTTCCTTCTTTCTGTCCTTCCTTCCTCCCTCCCTCCCTTTTTCCTTCCCTCTTTCCTTCCTTCCTTCCTTCTGTCCTTCCTCCCTCCCTCCTTCCTTCCTTCCTTTCCTTCCTCCCTTCCTTCTTTTCTCTGTCCTTCCTTCCCTCCTTCCTCTTTTCCTTTCTCCCTCCCTCCCTCCTTTCCTTCTTCCACCCCCCTTTCTTCCTTCTTTCTGTCCTTCCTTCCTCCCTCCTTCCTTCCTTCTTTCCTCTGTCCTTCCTTCCTTCCTACCTTCCTCCCTCCCTCCCTCCCTCCTTTCCTTCCTTCCTTCCTCCCTCCCTCCCTTCCTTCCTTCCTCCTTTCCTTCTTTCCTTCCTTCCTTCCTTCCTTTCCTTCCTCCCTTCCTTCTTTTCTCTGTCCTTCCTTCCCTCCTTCCTCCTTTCCTTCTTCCATCCCCCTTTCTTCCTTCCTTCTGTTCTTCCTTCCTCCCTCCTTCCTTCCTTCTTTACTCCGTCCTTCCTTCCTTCCTCCCTCCCTCCCTCCCTCCCTCCCTCCTTTCCTTCCTTCCTTCCTTCCTTACTCCCTTCCTTCCCTCCCTCCCTTCCTCCTTTCCTTCCTTCCTTCCTCCCTCCCTTCCTTCCTTCCTTTCCTTCCTCACTTCCTTCTTTTCTCTGTCCTTCCTTCCCTCCTTCCTCTTTTCCTTTCTCCCTCCCTCTCTCCCTCCCTCCCTCCTTTCCTTCTTCCATCCCCCTTTCTTCCTTCTGTCCTTCCTCCCTCCCTCCCTCCTTTCCTTCCTTCCTTCCTTCCTCCCTTCCTTCCTTCCTTCCTTCCTCCCTCCCTCCCTTCCTTCCTTCCTTCCTTCTTTCCTTCCTTCCTTCCTTCCTTCCTTTCCTTCCTCCCTTCCTTCTTTTCTCTGTCCTTCCTTCCCTCCTTCCTCTTTTCCTTTCTCCCTCCCTCTCTCCCTCCCTCCTTTCCTTCTTCCATCCCTCTTTCTTCCTTCCTTCTGTCCTTCCTTCCTCCCTCCTTCCTTCCTTCTTTCCTCCGTCCTTCCTTCCTTCCTTCCTACCTTCCTCCCTCCCTCCCTCCTTTCCTTCCTTCCTTCCTTCCTTCCTTCCTTCCTTCCTCCCTTCCTTCCTTCCTTCCTCCCTCCCTTCCTTCCTTCCTTCCTCCCTTCCTTCTTTTCTCTGTCCTTCCTTCCCTCCTTCCTCTTTTCCTTTCTCCCTCCCTCTCTCCCTCCATCCCTCCTTTCCTTCTTCCATCCCCCTTTCTTCCTTCCTTCAGTCCTTCCTTCCTCCCTCCTTCCTTCCTTCTTTCCTCCGCCCTTCCTTTCTTCCTTCCTTCCTACCTTTCCTTCCTTCCTTCCTTCTGTCCTTCCTCCCTCCTTCCTTCCTTCCTTCCTTCCTAAAGAGCTTAATGCACATTAACCCTGAAACACCAATGAGTCATATTTTAATACAGGAGTTATGAGATGAGACACATGTAGTACACAGATAAACCACCAGGGGGCGTTTTATTAACCCTGAAACACCAATGAGTCATATTTTAATACAGGAGTTATGAGATGAGACACATGTAGTACTCAGATAAACCACCAGGGGGCGTTTTATTTCAACGCTGTCAATCAGTGAGAAAAAGTTAAAGTTAGAAAAACATTAGTTACTGGATTGATGCAATGTTGAATTACTAAATATTCAGTAGGTTATCCCCCCTTCCTTCTTTCTGTCCTTCCTTCCTCCCTCCCTCCCTTTTTCCTTCCCTCTTTCCTTCCTTCCTTCCTTCTGTCCTTCCTCCCTCCTTCCTTCCTTCCTCCCTTCCTTCTTTTCTCTATCCTTCCTTCCCTCCTTCCTCTTTTCCTTTCTCCCTCCCTCCTTTCGTTCTTCCATCCCCCTTTCTTCCTTCTTTCTGTCCTTCCTTCCACCCTCCTTCCTTCCTTCTTTCCTCCGTCCTTCCTTCCTTCCTACCTTCCTCCCTCCCTCCCTCCCTCCTTTCCTTCCTTCCTTCCTTCCTTCCTTCCTCCCTCCCTCCCTCCCTCCCTCCCTTCCTTCCTTCTTTCCTCCTTTCCTTCCTTCCTTCTTTCCTTCCTTCCTTCCTTCCTTTCCTTCCTCCCTTACTTTTTTTCTCTGTCCTTCCTGCCCTCCTTCCTTTTTTCCTTTCTCCCTCCCTCTCTCCCTCCCTCCCTCCTTTCCTTCTTCCATCCCCCTTTCTTCCTTCCTTCTGTCCTTCCTTCCTCCCTCCTTCCTTCCTTCTTTCTTCCGTCCTTCCTTCCTTCCTACCTACCTCCCTCCCTCCTTTCCTTCCTTCCTTCCTTCCTCCCTCCCTCCCTCCCTCCATTCCTTCCTTCCTTCCTTCCTTCCTTCCTTCCTTCCTTCCTTCCCTGCCTCCCTTCCTTCTTTTCTCTGTCCTTCCTTCCCTCCTTCCTCTTTTCCTTTCTCCCTCCCTCCCTCCCTTCCTTCCTCCTTTCCTTCCTTCCTTCCTTCCTTCTTTTCTCTGCCCTCCTTCCCTCCTTCCTCTTTTCCTTTCTCCCTCCCTCTCTCCCTCCCTCCTTTCCTTCTTCCATCCCCCTTTCTTCCTTCCTTCTGTCCTTCCTTCCTCCCTCCTTCCTTCCTTCTTTCCTCAGTCCTTCCTTCCTTCCTTCCTTCCTACCTTTCCTTCCTTCCTTCCTTCCTCCCTCCCTCCTTCCTCCCTCCCTCCTTCCTTCCTTCCTTTCCTTCCTCCCTTCCTTCTTTTCTCTGTCCTTCCTTCCCTCCTTCCTCTTTTCCTTTCTCCCTCCCTCCCTCTCTCCTTTCCTTCTTCCATCCCCCTTTCTTCCTTCTTTCTGTCCTTCCTTCCTCCCTCCTTCCTTCCTTCTTTCCTCCGTCTTTCCTTCCTTCCTACCTCCCTCCCTCCCTCCCTCCCTCCTTTCCTTCCTTCCTTCCTTCCTCCCTTCCTCCCTTCTTTCTTTTCTCTGTCCTTCCTTCCTTCCTTCCTCTTTTCCTTTCTCCCTCTCTCCCTCCTTCCCTTCTTCCATCCCCCTTTCTTCCTTCTTTCTGTCCTTCCTTCCTCCCTCCTTCCTTCCTTCTTTCCTCCGTCCTTCCTTCCTTCCTTCCTTCCTACCTTAAGAGCTTAATGCACATTAACCCTGAAACACCAATGAGTCATATTTTAATACAGGAGTTATGAGATGAGACACATGTAGTACACAGATAAACCACCAGGGGGCGTTTTATTTCAACGCTGTCAATCAGTGAGAAAAAGTTAAAGTTAGAAAAACATTAGTTACTGGATTGATGCAATGTTGAATTACTAAATATTCAGTAGGTTATCCCCCCTTCTTCCTTCTTTCTGTCCTTCCTTCCTCCCTCCTTCCTTCCTTCTTTCTGTCCTTCCTTCCTCCCTCCCTCCCTTTTTCCTTCCCTCTTTCCTTCCTTCCTTCCTTCTGTCCTTCCTCCCTTCCTTCCTTCCATTTGCCCTTCCTTCCTTCCCTCCATCTTTTCTTTCTGTCTTCTTTTCTTCCTTCCTTCCTTCCTTCTGTCCTTCCTCCCTCCCTCCTTCCTTCCTTTCCTTCCTCCCTTACTTCTTTTCTCTGTCCTTCCTTCCCTCCTTCCTCTTTTCCTTTATCCCTCCCTCCCTCTCTCCTTTCCTTCTTCCATCCCCCTTTCTTCCTTCTTTCTGTCCTTCCTTCCTTCCTTCTTTCCTCTGTCCATCCTTCCTTCCTACCTTCCTCCCTCCCTCCCTTCCTTCCTTCCTTTCCTTTCCTTCCTCCCTTCCTTCTTTTCTCTGTCCTTCCTTCCCTCCTTTCTCTTTTCCTTTCTCCCTCCCTCTCTCCCACCCTCCCTCCTTTCCTTCTTCCATCCCCCTTTCTTCCTTCCTTCTGTCCTTCCTTCCTTCCTTCCTTCCCTCCCTCCTTTTCTTCCTCCCTTACTTCCTCCCTCCCTCCCTCCCTCCCTTCCTCCTTTCCTTCCTTCCTTCCTTCCTTCCTTCCTTTCTTTCCTTCCTCCCTTCCTTCTTTTCTCTGTCCTTCCTTCCTTCCCTCCTTCCTCTTTTCCTTTCTCCCTTCCTCCTTTCCTCTGTCCTTCCTTCTCTCCTTCCTCTTTTCCTTTCTCCCTCCCTCCCTCTCTCCCTCCCTCCTTTCCTTCTTCCATCCCCCTTTCTTTCTTCTTTCTGTCCTTCCTTCCTCCCTCCTTTCCTTTCTTCTTCCTCCCTCCTTCCTTTCTTCTTCCTCACTTCCTTCCTTCCTTCCTCACTCCTTGACTCGAGGACAACAGGAGGGTTAAATATTTAGTATTTTATTTTATGGTAACTTCCTGTTTAAAATGTGTTTATCAGATTAGAAACAGCAGGTATAGAAACTCATTTATCTGTTCATCTGTTCATCTGATCGACGTATTAGTGAATCAGGACCTTTGTGTACTACTATTTGTATTACTTTTAGTTAATGGTAATGGTGATAATACAAATTAAAGTCAGAGACAAGCACTTTAACCTCATATTCATTCTTTTATTTCATATGTAGTTTGTTGCAGAGCAAAGTCAACACAGCAACAATGTGCATCCTTTCATATACACATGAATACTGTATGACTTGTTTATACACTATGCCAAACATTTGGGGGTAAATCAATTCTCATGTTTGAGTCTCACAGTGGAAAAAGCAGAAATCCGTTAAAGGAAGTACGATCATAAGTATCATCGTATACAGTATCGCCAGCAGCTAAAACCAGGTAGACCACATCCCCCTTTTCCAGCTGAAGAACCAGTGAATTAGAAACACTTTCGTTGCTATTTACACTGTAATTATAACTGAGCAACACTTTCTTGTCATTGTGATAGAGAAGAACATCCCTGTATACGTTACTCCGGCTATCTATTGTAGTGAATGAGAAGTAGTAGGCTCCTCTGACTGGGGCTGTGAAGTGACCTGCAACAGAGGAGAAAATGAGTGAAGCTTTTTCCTGCTGTTGAACTACCTCTTCTCTGAGTTCAGTACGCTGTTGCTTCTCAATACTTTGGTCAGGCTGCTGTAAGTGGGTTTGTCTAATCTGAAGGAATAGTTGTTCAGTGCTCTTGCTTTGTTAACATCACATTACTCAGACACTGTATAGTCTGTAAAAGTTGAGAGCTCTCAGTTACACATTCAGTGAGTCAGTTTGCATCCCATAAGGTTTATAGAAAGTGATATAACAGAGATATATAAGTGAGCACCTTAAAACAGAGCAAAAGCCTCTCAAAGCCTTTGCAGAACAAATCATTCTCTTGTGTTTTCTCTGTAACTCTGTAAATGTCTGTGCAAAGGTTTTGAAAAGGTTTCACAAAACTGCATAAACGACAAACTCACTTCATCATGAGAACCTGATCAGTCACCACATGAAATGTAATTACATAACACAAAATCACACACATGACTCAATGCTGGCAAAGAACCAACGGCCTGGCTCAAACTCTCTGAGAGGACACAGAGAAACTCCATTAAAAGTGTTATGATGTACTGTAAAAGGTCAAATGGGTGAAATCTTAAAAGGGCCAATTCAAAGAGAAATGTCTCCTCCTCAGAAAGTGTGCAGCTGGAGCCATAGTGGAGAAAAAAGTCATTACAAAAGATGGAGTGAACACTGTAACAATGAATACATATTAAAATGAGTTCATTACATTATAATAGTTCATTTGTGTGTGTAGCAGAAAGAGGTGAGTACCTGTAGTTGGACTGTAGACCTGACCAAAGTTGGTGATGACTTTACTGAACTTAAGTGTGATGTCAGTATTGAAGGGTCCAATTTGTCCGCTGTCAGTGAGACCAAGTGAGAACGCCACCTTTGGTTGGTCTGTGTGGATGTGAGAAGATTCACATAGAGGAAAAAAATAGCTCCACTTATAAACAGTTGATGAACAAATTGTATTGTGGCTTCATAGAAACTGATGTTACTCTGATCCTGTTGCATTATGACTGTTTGAACGGAGCATGGAGCTTGTGTGAGACGACAGTACAAGCAGGCTGATTACTGGATGAAGTTACTCTTTAATAATGATATAAGCAGTTTACCTGCATTCTGTCTCTTGAGCTCCTCCACCTCCTTTTCACTGATTTTCAATCTGGCCATCATATCTGTAAACACATTCAACATTTTTATTTTAAAGGAGATAATCTACATAACTGTGTAGCTAATAAAGTAGCAGCTGTGTAATTTGCAGCTTACTGCTGTTCTTAAAGACCATTCAGACATTTTCTTCTAAACACATTAAATAGGTCATAAATGTATTTCAACCATTTAGATTTGAATTGTGGAGCTAGGCTTCACAAACTGTGTTTCAAGAGTTCTATGTTCAGGATTTAGTGATTAGCATAAACCCGCCCCTGCTGCTGTAGAGGTAGAAATACATTCAGCACACACTACTACTACTACAGTCTACAGTTAGCCAGTTAGCTGAGTTAGCAGCAGAAAGCTCTAAGACATAGTGTCCATGTTTCTGGTAGAGGTGGTGACTTTGATTGACAGGTGACACTTGGTTGGGGGCGGGGCTTCAGCGTTTGGGAGCAGAGAAAGAGGCTGATTTTTACACAACTTTGAAGCCTAATTTCATATATTTGCCGATTTTTTTAATAATTCAAATTTGGCAGGGTGGTTAACAACACACTTTTCTGTGACATGTCAAACTCAGAACACATATTTATTCTTACTTTACACGGACTTTAATAATGATATAATCAGTTTACCTGCACTCTGTATCTTGAGCTCCTCCACCTCGGTTTCACTGGCGTTCATTCTGGCCTCCAACACTGTCAACACATTTAACATTAATATTATTGTGAAGTTTATGGTCAGCAGGTTTCAAGTTGTTAACATGATCACTATGGAGACTGACCTTTGTTCTTATCTTCAAATGATGTTACTCTGTCTAGAAGATCTGCAATAGAAGGCAAAATTCATAATCAGATTAATTTTAAATTTTTTTACATTTTATTGATTGTTGTAGCTTACCTGTGTTCTCCATCTTGAGCTCCTCCATCACATGTTCACTGATTTTCAATCTGGCCATCATATCTGAGAACACATTCAACATTTTTAGGAGATAATCTACATAACTGGAACTTGAAATACTTGTATGTGTAGCTAATAAACGAGCTTTGTACTTTGCAGCTAACTGTTATTCTTAATAATGATATAATCAGTTTACCTGCACTCTCTGTCTTCAGCTTCACCACCTCGTTCCTGAGCTCCTCCACCTCGTTTTCACTGGCGTTCATTCTGGCTTCCAACACTGTCAACACATTTAACATTAATATTATTGTGAAGTTTATGGTCAGCAGGTTTCATGTTGTTAACATGATCACTATGGAGACTGACCTTTGTTCTTATCTTCTCTTATCTTTAGAAGGCAAAATTAATAATCAAATTCATAATTAATCAACAGCCAGATTCAAAATCTCATATTGAATGTATCTCTCCTAAGTAGATAAATATCTTTTGACTTCTCTTCAGTCATTTTGGGAATTAAAACTGGCAAAGGTTCATCCTGAACAACACATTAATATCAGATAAATGTATTATCATTGGTAGCATACATTACAAAAGAAAAGTTTTTACATGTTATTGATTGTCGTAGCTTACCTGTGTTCTCTCTCTGGAGCTCTTTGACCACATTTTCCAAAACTGTGAAATAAGTTTTTCAGTAAAAGCTTTATTTTGAATCTTACATATGAATATCAGTAAACATGTTAAAGAAGTTTGACAAGAAAAATAACCAGAAACATAAATTAATTTTATATTATTTCATAAAATATAAATATCTACCTGCATTCTTCCATTCACTGGCTGTCAGTCTGGTCTGTATGGCTGGAATAAAAGCAGTAAATTACTCCTAAAAGTAATGTCTATGTGAACATTGAATGAATGTGTTGATCACTGTGTGAATGAACCTGTATTCTCCTGCTCCAGCTTCTCCATCTTGCTCTTGCTGTTCGTCAGCTCCACACTGTGTTGGATGGCCATGTCTCTCAGCTCCTTCAGCTCAGCCCAGATGTCAGGGGTGATGTTGGTCTGATCACTGGTTGATTTGACACCCAGGATCTCAGACTGAATCTCCGTCTGAGTGATATCATTCCCTGTCAGCCCTCCACTCTCACCCTGAGCCCCCGTCCAGTACAGACAGAGCAGCAACGCCAGAAAAGCTGCAGCACGCCTCATTGTGAAATATCACCTCTTTAGACAGCAAGATGCAGTCTGACACCACTCGTTCAGTTCCCGTCTTTATATCCACGTATAACAGGTCACTGAACTGCTGTATGAGAATTAAACAGCTGTCTTTGATAACGAATGCAAAAATAACACCAAAGATCCTTCAACACTAAAAGCAAACAACAAGTTAGAATCTTTCAAACCCATTGGCTGTGAAAGTTTGTAGAGTAAAGAGATGATAAGAGCAAAGTCAGTCATTAATACATGTTTGTCAGGTCCAGTTTGTACATTTGCATATATAAATGTGTATCAGCTGAAGAAAAATGTAAAAAATGATTGATTTTAGTTCATACTGTGGGTGGCATTAGGAAAAGTCCAGCTAAAAAGACGTGTATATGCTGTTTTTAGAGCTCTTAAATGGAAAAGTGGAGCACATTTGAACCCTGAACAGTATGTGAGGGTTAACAGGTTCTTTATGAAATGTGCAAACTGTATTGATATTTCAAGTGATAATATTCTCATCATATGCTTTGTAGGGCCGCTCCCTGAGCTACTACCTTACCGTGGTGGAGGGGTTTGCGTGTCCCAATGACCCCAGGAGCTCAGTTGTCGGGGGCTTTATGCCCCTGGTAGGGTCTCCCATGGCAAACAGGTCCGGGGGGAGGGGCCAGACAAAAGGTAGCTCAGACAACCCCAATGACGAGCAAGATAATTGGTATTTCGTGTCCCTTAATCAAGCACAGTCCCTTAATCAAGCACAGCTCAAGCACAGCTTGATTAAGGGACATGGGACCCCGCTCCCACAGACCCACCACCAGTGAGAGGGGCCAAAGGGGTCGGGTGCAGTGTGAGCTGGGCGGCAGCCGAAGGCGGGGACGTTGGCGGTTCGATCCTCAGCTGCAGAAGCTAGCTCTAGGGACGTGGAACGTGACCTCTGTGGGGAAGGAGCCTGAGCTGGTGCGTGAGGTTGAGAAGTTCCGGCTAGATATAGTCGGCCTCACCTCGACACACAGCAAGGGCTCTGGAACCAGTCTCCTCGAGAGGGGTTGGACTCTCTTCCACTCTGAAGTTGCTACTGGTGAGAGGCGCCGGGCTGGGGTGGCAATACTTATTGCCCCCCGGCTTGGTGCCTGTATGTTGGAGTTTACCCCGGTAGACGAGAGGGTAGCCTCCCTCCGCCTTCTGGTGGGGGGACGGATCCTGACTGTTGTTTGTGCCTATGGTCCAAACAGCAGCTCAGAGTATCCAGCCTTTTTGGACTCCTTGGAGGGGGTGCTGGAAAACACTCCCCCTGTGGATTCCCTCGTTCTGCTGGGGGACTTCAACGCCCATGTTGGTAGCGACAGTGAGACCTGGAAGGGTGTGATTGGGAGGAACGGCCCCCCCGATCTGAACCCGAGCGGTGTTCTGTTATTGGACTTCTGTGCTCATCATGGATTGTCCATAACGAACACCATGTTCAAGCATAAGGGTGTCCATATATGCACTTGGCACCAAGACACCCTAGGCCGCAGTTCGATGATTGACTTTGTAGTCGTGTCGTCGGACTTGCGGCCGCATGTCTTGGACACTCGGGTGAAGAGAGGGGCGGAGCTGTCAACTGATCACCACCTGGTGGTGAGTTGGCTCCGATGGTGGGGGAGGATGCGGGTCAGACCTGGCAGACCCAAACGCATTGTGAGGGTCTGCTGGGAACGTCTGGCAGAGTCTCTTGTCAGAGAGAGTTTCAACTCCCACCTCCGGGAGAGCTTCGACCACGTACCAGGGGGGGTGGGGGACATTGAGTCCAAGTGGGCCATGTTCTGTGCCTCCATTGTTAAGGCAGCTGACCGGAACTGTGGCCTAAGGTGGTCGGTGCCTGTCGGTGCGGCAATCCCCGAACCCGCTATTGGACACCGGCGGTGAGAAACCTCTGACTATTGGCTAAAAGGTTATCAACTTAATTTCACCGAATATTTCCATAGGCTCGAACAGCTGTCAATCAAAGCCATGTCATCATTGTCGTTGGTCACATGTCCTCATTGGCTTTGGAGACATGTACTGCCTAATCCTAAACACCGATTGGCTTGTGTGTGGTGTCGTCAGAAGTAGGAGAGGCTCACAGTCGTAAACATCTAGTCACGTGTACTCTGAGATGGACGTGCAGGTCAGGAAATGACCGTATATGGTTTGTTATTTGTGTTATTACGTTACGTGTTGGACTAAATACATGTTGACATATTGAGGAAAGTATTTCGGTTTTATGGAAACGTATTTCATATTTCAGCAGAATGGATACTTGGCGAGCTGTACAGAAAGTCCTGAGTCATAAGATGATCGTTGTGGATAAAGGGAAGACTTTGAAGGTATGTAGGCATTATAGCTTTTCTTACTTAGCTGAGCGGCTAGCCGAGCTAATCGGTAATACTATTACGGCTGTGAGCAACCATATAATTTGTGAGTGGTCTTGAATGAATCAGGAGAATCTAAGCTTTCTAACAATGTACGAAATGAATATATATGTTTAAGGGTTGGTGTTTAAAACATTCAGAAGAACGTGTGGCTGCCTCCCAACTTCCGGTCCGTCCCGTAGGCGGAACAGTGTGCGTTAAGAGGTTAATGCACATTAACCCTGAAACACCAATGAGCCATATTTTAATACAGGAGTTATGAGATGAGACACATGTAGTACACAGATAAACCACCAGGGGGCGTTTTATTTCAACGCTGTCAATCAGTGAGAAAAAGTTAAAGTTAGAAAAACATTAGTTACTGGATTGATGCAATGTTGAATTACTAAATATTCAGTATGTTATCCCCCCTTCTTCCTTCTTTCTGTCCTTCCTCCCTCCCTCCCTTTTTCCTTCCCTCTTTCCTTCCTTCCTTCCTTCTGTCCTTCCTCACTCCCTCCTTCCTTCCTTCCTTTCCTTCCTCCCTTCCTTCTTTTCTCTGTCCTTCCTTCCCTCCTTCCTCTTTTCCTTTCTCCCTCCCTCCCTCCCTCCCTCTTTTCCTTCTTCCATCAGCCTTTCTTCCTTCCTTCTGTCCTTCCTTCCTCCCTCCTTCCTTCCTTCTTTCCTCCGTCCTTCCTTCCTTCCTTCCTTCCTCCCTCCTTTACTTTCTTCTTCCTTCCTTCCTTCCTTCCTTCCTTGAACCTATCTTTCAATGCTGAATTATCATCAGATCATCATTTGAACTAATGAGTTGATAAATGGGATTTCAGTGTCTGATCTTTTTGTGTGTATGTGTTGGTTTTCCCAGACTCAGGTTTAAATATCCCCAAATTAAAGTCAAAGACAAGCACTTTAACCTCATATTCATTCTTTTATTTCATATGTAGTTTGTTGCAGAGCAAAGTCAACAGAGCAACAATGTGCATCCTTTCATATACACATGAATACTGTATGACTTGTTTATACACTATGCCAAACATTTGGGGGTAAATCAATTCTCATGTTTGAGTCTCACAGTGGAAAAAGCAGAAATCCATTAAAGGAAGTAGGATCATTAGCATTATCGTATACACTAGAGCCAGCTTGTAAAACCAGGTAGACCACATCCCCCTTTTCCAGCTGAAGAACCAGTGAATTAGAAACACTTTCCGTGCCATTTGCACTGAAATTACGACTCCACAACACAGTCATGTCATTGTGATAGAGATAAACACTCCTCCATGCGTTACTCCGGTAATCCAGTAGAGTGAATGAGAAGTAGTAGGCTCCTCTGACTGGGGCTGTGAAGAGACCTGCAACAGAGGAGAAAATGAGTGAAGCTTTTTCGTGCTGTTGAACTACCTCTTCTCTGAGTTCAGTACGCTGTTGCTTCTCAATACTTTGGTCAGGCTGCTGTAAGTGGGTTTGTCTAATCTGAAGGAATAGTTGTTCAGTGCTCTTGCTTTGTTAACATCAAGTCAAGTTTATTTATAAAGCACATTTAAAAACAACCTCAGTTGAGCCAAAGTGCTGCACAGTTATTAAAATACAATATAATCACACACAATATAATAATAAATAAAAACAATAAAGGAATAGTAAGAGCTCAATTTAAAAACTAAAATTAGAATAAAAAACTAATTAAAATAAATAAAATAAAATAAAAGTAGGAAGCCAAGGATTCTTGCCTAGCTGGGACTGAACACCAAGGAAAACAGATATGTTTTTAGCAGTGTTTTAAAATGCTCTACAGACTGTGCAGCTCTAACGTGGAAAGGTAGGCTGGTCCACAGCTTGGTGGCTGCCACTGAGAAGGCTCTGTCCCCCCGAGTAGAGAGTCTGGACCAAGGTTCTGAGATTCTGGACCGAGGCTCTGAGAGTCTGGACCGAGGTACAGCCAGGAGCAGCTGGTTTGGTGACCTTAGTGCTCTAGATGTACTGTGAGGCTGTACAAGCTCTGATAAGTAAGATGGTGCCAGACCATTAAAACACTTAAAAACAATTAAAACCTTGAACTGGATCCTAAAGTGAACAGGCAGCCAGTGCAGAGATGCAAGGACAGGACTGATGTGATCATGCCGTTTCTTTCCAGTCAGCAGGCGGGCGACTGCATTTTGGACCACCTGTAAACGGCGCGGTGCTGACCGGTCGAGACCAACAAACAAAGAGTTACAGTAGTCTAACCGTGAGGTAACAAAGCTGTGAATGACTTTCTCCAGATCATTCCTGGGGAGATAAGCCTTTACTTTTGCTAATAATCTTAGCTGGAAGAAGCTTGTTTTCACGATAGAGCTTATCTGCTTATCAAACTTGAAGTCACTGTCCAAGATAACACCAAGGTTCCTTGCAGATGGGTGACAGTGAGGCTTCAGGGTGCCAATGACGCTGTCATAGCCATCTAGGAGATTACTCAGAGACTGTATAGTCTGTAAAAGTTGAGAGCTCTCAGTTACACATTCAGTGAGTCAGTTTGCATCCCATAAGGTTTATAGAAAGTGATATAACAGAGAGATATAAGTGAGCACCTTAAAACAGAGCAAAAGCCTCTCAAAGCCTTTGCAGAACAAATCATTCTCTTGTGTTTTCTCTGTAACTCTGTAAATGTCTGTGCAAAGGTTTTGAAAAGGTTTCACAAAACTGCATAAACGACAAACTCACTTCATCATAAGAACCTGATCAGTCACCACATGAAATGTAATTACATAACACAAAATCACACACATGACTCAATGCTGGCAAAGAACCAACGGCCTGGCTCAAACCCTCTGAGAGGACACAGAGAAACTCCATTAAAAGTGTTATGATGTACTGTAAAAGGTCAAATGGGTGAAATCTTAAAAGGGCCAATTCAAAGAGAAATGTCTCCTCCTCAGAAAGTGTGCAGCTGGAGCCATAGTGGAGGAAAAAAGTTATTACAAAAGATGGAGTGAAAGCTGTAACAATGAATACATATTAAAATGAGTTCATTACATTATAATAGTTAATTTGTGTGTGTAGCAGAAAGAGGTGAGTACCTGTAGTTGGACTGTAGACCTGACCAAAGTTGGTGATGACTTTACTGAACTTAAGTGTGATGTCAGTATCGAAGGGTCCAATATTTCCGCTGTCAGTGAGACCAAGTGAGAACGCCACCTTTGGTTGGTCTGTGTGGATGTGAGAAGATTCACATAGAGGAAAAAAATAGCTGCACTTATAAACAGTTAATGAACAAATTGTATTGTGGCTTCATAGAAACTGATGTTACTCTGATCCTGTTGCATTATGACTGTTTGAACGGAGCATGGAGCTTGTGTGAGACGGCAGTACAAGCAGGCTGATTACTGGATGAAGTTACTCTTTAATAATGATATAAGCAGTTTACCTGCAATCTGTCTCTTGAGCTCCTCCACCTCGTTCTCACTGATTTTCAATCTGGTCATCATATCTGTAAACACATTCAACATTTTTATTTTAAAGGAGATAATCTACATAACTGTGTAGCTAATAAACTAGCAGCTGTGTAATTTGCAGCTTACTGCTGTTCTTAAATTCCGTGTAAAGTGAATTCAGACATTTTCTTCTAAACACATTAAATAGGTCATAAATGTATTTTTAAAAAAGGTGTAAAAAGCATTTCAAACATTTAGATTTGAATTGTGGAGCTAGGCTTCACAAACTGTGTTTCAACATTTCTGTGTTCAGGATTTAGTGATTAGCATAAACCTGCCCCTGCTGCTGTAGAGGTATAAATACATTCAGCACACACTACTACTACTACTACAGTCTACAGTTAGCCAGTTAGCTGAGTTAGCCGGCGAGTTAGCAGCAGAGTTAGCCGCCGAGCTAGCAGCCGAGTTAGCAGCTGAGTTAGCCGCCGAGCTAGCAGCTTAGTTAGCCGCCGAGCTAGCAGCTGGGTTAGCAGCAGAAAGCTCTCAGACATAGCGTCCATGTTTCTGGTAGAGGTGGTGACTTTGATTGACAGGTGACACTTGGTAGGGGGCGGGGCTTCAGCGTTTGGGAGCAGAGAAAGAGGCTGATTTTTACACAACTTTGAAGTAGGGCTGGGCGATATATCGAGTATACTCGATGTATCGCGGCTTGTTCTCTGTGGGATGTAGAAAATTACTATATCGTGAATACTCGAGTATACATTCAATTTACACGCAGTTTGTTTTTAGTCGCGGCCCGTTGAACTACAGGTTTTTCTCACTCTCTCATCTCTCCGCACAGAGAGATAAAACAAGCGCACCTAGTTACGTACATCACATTCTGTTGTGCGTGCAACGTCATATGCCCGGTAGCATGTAGCAGCAGTAGCAGCGATCTCAGGTCGCGGGAGCAGCAGGTGATATGGACAAGTGGAGGAGGGAGATTAATTCCCAAAAAAACAATTCAGGATCCATCATCTGGCGGTGGTTTGAGTACAAGAGGGAGGACGTTGAACAACAAACCGTAATATGTAAAGTATGCCATAAAAGCGTCACCCAGTGAGTGTGGTTAAAAGCCCGGTTTCAGAAAGATCATCGACACACTTGATCCAAGATATAATCTACCTAGCAGAGACAGCTCTACCTTTATATCCTAGTGGCATTATGCACAAAATGTGCACTTTAATTTAGTGTTATTTTGATGTGTCATATTAGTTACATCATGCATAAAAGACACTTTATTTGTTTTGAAATGACATGTTTGTGCCACTGCTTAATAGCTGTTTAATAAATACAGTTTTGATGAATTTGTTTAGTTGTGATTTACGCTTTTGGCATGAATGTTTAAAATCAGCATATATTAATGTAGTATGAACAATGTTTTAATGTAGAATCATCACACTGGCATAATTGTATGCATCAAAGTGTTAATTCAAGGCTAAGGCAAAATATCGAGATATATATCGTGTATCGTGACATGGCTTAAAAATATCGGGATATTAGTAAAAGGCCATATCACCCAGCCCTACTTTGAAGCCTAATTTCATATATTTGCCGATTTTTTTAATAATTCAAATTTGGCAGGGTGGTTAACAACACACTTTTCTGTGGTATGTCAAACTCAGAACACATATTTATTCTTACTTTACACAGACTTTAATAATGATATAATCAGTTTACCTGCACTCTCTATTTTCAGCTTCACCACCTCGTTCCTGAGCTCCTCCACCTCGTTTTCACTGGCGTTCATTCTGGCCTCCAACACTGTCAACACATTTAACATTAATATTATTGTGAAGTTTATGGTCAGCAGGTTTCAAGTCGTTAACATGATCACTATGGAGACTGACCTTTGTTCTTATCTTCAAATGATGTTACTCTGTCTAGAAGATCTGCAATAGAAGGCAAAATTCATAATCAGATTAATAATTGTTCAGCATGCAGTGCTTTTTTTTTTTTTTTTTTTTTTTTTACATTTTATTGATTGTTGCAGCTTACCTGTGTTCTCCATCTTGAGCTCCTCCATCACATGTTCACTGATTTTCAATCTGGTCATCATATCTGTGAACACATTCAACATTTTTATTTTAAAGGAGATAATGTACATAACTCTGTAGCTAATAAACTAGCAGCTATATAATTTGCAGCTTACTGCTGTTCTTAAAGACCATTCAGACATTTTCTTCTAAACACATTAAATAGGTCATAAATGTATTTCTAAAAAAGGTGTAAAAAGCATTTCAACCATTTAGATTTGAATTGTGGAGCTAGGCTTCACAAACTGTGTTTCAAGATTTCTGTGTTCAGGATTTAGTGATTAGCATAAACCCGCCCCTGCTGCTGTAGAGGTATAAATACATTCAGCACACACTACTACTACTACAGTCTACAGTTAGCCTGTTAGCTGAGCTAGCCAACGAGCTAGCCTCCGAGCTAGCAGCTGAGCTAGCAGCAGAAAGCTCTCAGACGTAGCGTCCATGTTTCTGGTAGAGGTGGTGACTTTGATTGACAGGTGACACTTGGTAGGGGGCGGGGCTTCAGCGTTTGGGAGTAGAGAAAGAGGCTGATTTTTACACAACTTTGAAGCCTAATTTCATATATTTGGTGATTTTTTTAATCATTCAAATTTGGCAGGGTGGTTAACAACACACTTTTCTGTGGTATGTCAAACTCAGAACACATATTTATTCTTACTTTACACGGACTTTAATAATGATATAATCAGTTTACCTGCACTCTGTATCTTGAGCTCCTCCACCTCGTTTTCACTGGCGTTCATTCTGGTCTCCAACACTGTCAACACATTTAACATTCATATTATTGTGAAGTTTATAGTCAGCAGATTTCAAGGTGTTAACATGATCACTATGGAGACTAACCTTTGTTCAGCATGTAGTGTTTTTTAAAGGATATTTATTTTTTACATTTTATTGATTGTTGCAGTTTACCTGCATTCTGGCTCTTGAGCTCCTCCACCTCGTTTTCACTGGCGTTCATTCTGGTCTCCAACACTGTCAACACATTTAACATTAATATTATTGTGAAGTATCTTTATGATCAGCAGGTTTCATGTGGTTAACATGATCACTATGGAGACTGAGCTTTGTTCTTATCTTCTCTTATCTTTAGAAAGCAAAATTAATAATCAAATTCATAATTAATCAACAGCCAGATTCAAAATCTCATATTGAATGTATCTCTCCTAAGTAGATAAATATCTTTTGACTTCTCTTCAGTCATTTTGGGAATTAAAACTGGCAAAGGTTCATCCTGAACAACACAATAATATCAGATAAATGTATTATCATTGGTAGCATACATAAAAAAAGCAAAGTTTTTACATGTTATTGATTGTCGTAGCTTACCTGTGTTCTCTCTCTGGAGCTCTTTGACCACATTTTCCAAAACTGTGAATACATTTAAAGTTTTTCAGTAAAAGCTTTATTTTGAATCTTACATATTAATATCAGTAGACATGTTAAAGAAGTTTGACAAGAAAAATAACCAGAAACATAAATTAATTTTATATTATTTTATTAAATATAAATATCTACCTGCATTCTTATATTCAGCATTCAGCCAGAATGCAGTTTACCTGCATTCTGGCTCTTGAGCTCCTCCACCTCGTTTTCACTGGCGTTCATTCTGGCCTCCAACACTGTCAACACATTTAACATTAATATTATTGTGAAGTTTATAGTCAGCAGATTTCAAGGTGTTAACATGATCACTATGGAGACTAACCTTTGTTCAGCATGTAGTGTTTTTTAAAGGATATTTATTTTTTACATTTTATTGATTGTTGCAGTTTACCTGCATTCTGGCTCTTGAGCTCCTCCACCTCGTTTTCACTGGCGTTCATTCTGGTCTCCAACACTGTCAACACATTTAACATTAATATTATTGTGAAGTATCTTTATGATCAGCAGGTTTCATGTGGTTAACATGATCACTATGGAGACTGAGCTTTGTTCTTATCTTCTCTTATCTTTAGAAAGCAAAATTAATAATCAAATTCATAATTAATCAACAGCCAGATTCAAAATCTCATATTGAATGTATCTCTCCTAAGTAGATAAATATCTTTTGACTTCTCTTCAGTCATTTTGGGAATTAAAACTGGCAAAGGTTCATCCTGAACAACACAATAATATCAGATAAATGTATTATCATTGGTAGCATACATAAAAAAAGCAAAGTTTTTACATGTTATTGATTGTCGTAGCTTACCTGTGTTCTCTCCCTGGAGCTCTTTGACCACATTTTCCAAAACTGTGAATACATTTAAAGTTTTTCAGTAAAAGCTTTATTTTGAATCTTACATATTAATATCAGTAGACATGTTAAAGAAGTTTGACAAGAAAAATAACCAGAAACATAAATTAATTTTATATTATTTTATTAAATATAAATATCTACCTGCATTCTTATATTCACTGGCTGTCAGTCTGGTCTGTATGGCTGGAATAAAAGCAGTAAATTACTCCTAAAAGTAATGTCTATGTGAACATTGCATGAATGTGTTGATCACTGTGTGAATGAACCTGTATTCTCCTGCTCCAGCTTCTCCATCTTGCTCTTGGTGTTCGTCAGCTCCACACTGTGTTGGATGGCCATGTCTCTCAGCTCCTTCAGCTCAGCCCAGATGTCAGGGCTGATGTTGGTCTGATCACTGGTTGATTTGACACCCAGGATCTCAGACTGAATCTCCGTCTGAGTGATGTCATTCCCTGTCAGCCCTCCACTCTCACCCTGAGCCCCCGTCCAGTACAGACAGAGCAGCAACGCCAGAAAAGCTGCAGCACGCCTCATTGTGAAATATCACCTCTTTAGACAGCAAGATGCAGTCTGACACCACTCGGTCAGTTCCCGTCTTTATATCCACGTAAAACAGGTCACTGAACTGCTGTATGAGAATTAAACAGCTGTCTTTGATAACGAATGCAAAAATAGCACCAAAGATCCTTCAACACTAAAAGCAAACAAGTTAGAATCTTTCAAACCCATTGGCTGTGAAAGTTTGTAGAGTAAAGAGATGATAAGAGCAAAGTCAGTCATTAATACATGTTTGTCAGGTCCAGTTTGTACATTTGCATATATAAATGTGTATCAGCTGAAGAATAATGTAAAAAATGATTGATTGTAGTTCATACTGTGGGTGGCATTAGGAAAGGTCCAGCTAAAAAGACGTGTATATGCTGTTTTTAGAGCTCTTAAATGGAAAAATGGGGCATATTTGAACCCTGAACAGTATGTGAGGGTTAACAGGTTCTTTATGAAATGTGCAAACTGTATTAATATTTCAAGTGATAATATTCTCATCATATGCTTTGTAGGGCCCCTCCCTGAGCTACTACCTTACCGTGGTGGAGGGGTTTGCGTGTCCCAATGACCCGAGGAGCTCAGTTGTCAGGGGCTTTATGCTCCTGGTAGGGTCTCCCATGGCAACCAGGTCTGGGGTGAGGGGTCAGACAAAAGGTAGCTCAGAAAACCCCAATGACGAGCAAGATAATTGGTTTTTCGTGTCCCTTGCCCGGACGCGGGTCACCGGGGCCCCCCCCCCTTGAGCCAGGCCTGTGAGTGGGGCTCGGAGGCGAGCGCCTGGTGGCCAGGCCTTCGCCCATGGGGCCCGGCCGGGCACAGCCCGAATAAGGGACATGGGACCCCGCTCCCACAGGCCCACCACCAGTGAGAGGGGCCAAAGGGGTCGGCTGCAGAAGCTAGCTCTAGGGACGTGGAACGTCACCTCTCTGGTGGGGAAGGAGCCTGAGCTGGTGCGTGAGGTTGAGAAGTTCCGGCTAGATATAGTCGGCCTCACCTCGACGCACAGCAAGGGCTCTGGAACCAGTCTCCTCGAGAGGGGTTGGACTCTCTTCCACTCTAGAGTTGCCACTGGTGAGAGGCGCTGGGCAGGGGTGGCAATACTTATTGCCCCCCGGCTTGGTGCCTGTATGTTGGAGTTTACCCCGGTAGACGAGAGGGTAGCCTCCCTCCGCCTTCGGGTGGGGGAACGGATCCTGACTGTTGTTTGTGCCTATGGTCCAAACAGCAGCTCAGAGTATCGACCCTTTTTGGACTCCTTGGAGGGGGTGCTGGAAAACATTCCCTCATTCTGCTGGGGGACTTCAATGCCCATGTTGGTAGCGACAGTGAGACCTGGAAGGGTGTGATTGGGAGGAACGCCCCCTCCGATCTGAACCCTGAGCGGTCTTCTGTTATTGGACTTCTGTGATCGTCATGGATTGTCCATAACGAACACCACGTTCAAGCATAAGGGGGTCCATATGTGCACTTGGCACCAGGACACCCTAGGCCGCAGTTCGATGATTGACTTTGTAGTCGTGTCGTCGGACTTGCGGCCGCATGTCTTGGACACTCGGGTGAAGAGAGGGGCAGATCTGTCAACTGATCACCATCTGGTGGTGAGTTGGCTCCGATGGTGGGGGAGAATGCCGGTCAGACCTGGCAGACCCAAACGTATTGTGAGGGTCTGCTGGGAACGTCTGGCAGAGTCTCCTGTCAGAGAGAGTTTCAACTCCCACCTCCGGGAGAGCTTCGACCATGTACCGGGGGAGGCGGAGGACATTGAGTCCAATTGGGCCATGTTCCGTGCCTCCATTGTTAAGGCGGCTGACCGGAGCTGTGGCCGCAAGGTGTTCGGTGCCTGTCGGGGCGGCAATCCCCAAACCCGCTGGTGGACACAGGCGGTGAGGGATGCCGTCAAACTGAAGAAGGAGTCCTATAGGGCCTTTTTGGCCTGTAGGACTCCGGAGGCAGCAGACAGGTACCGGCAGACCAAGCGGAGCGCAGCTAGGGCGGTCGCTGAGGCAAAGACCCGGACATGGGAGGAGTTCGGTGAGGCCATGGAAAAAGACTTCCAGAAGGCTTCGAAGAGATTCTGGACCACCATCCGGCATCTCAGGAGGGGGAAGCAGTGCGCCGTAAACACTGTGTACGGTGGGGACGGTGCGCTGCTGACTTCGACTCTGGACGTTGTGGATCGGTGGAAGGAATACTTCGAAGACCTCCTCAATCCCACCGACACGCCTTCCGGTAAGGAAGCAGGGCCGGGGGACTCGGGTGTGGGCTCTCCTATCTCTGGGGTGGAGGTCGCCGAGGTGGTTAAAAAGCTCCTTGGCGGGAGGCCCCGGGGGTGGATGAGATCCGCCCCGAGTTCCTCAAGGCCCTGGCCTGTCATGGTTGACAAGACTCTGCAACATCGCATGGACATCGGGGTCAGTGCCTCTGGATTGGCAGACTGGGGTGGTGGTCCCTCTTTTTAAGAAGGGGGACCGGAGGGTGTGTTCCAATTACAGGGGAATCACAATCCTCAGCCTCCCTGGTAAGGTCTATTCGGGGGTGCTGGAGAGGAGGGTCCGTCGGATAGTCGAACCTCGGATTCAGGAGGAGCAGTGTGGTTTTCGTCCAGGCCGTGGAACAGTGGACCAGCTCTACACCCTCTGCAGGATCCTTGAGGGTGCATGGGAGTTTGCCCAACCAGTCCACATGTGTTTTGTGGACTTGGAGAAGGCATTCGACCGTGTCCCTCAGGGAATCCTGTGGGGGGTTCTCTGGGAATACGGGGTATCGGACCCCCTGATAAGGGCCGTCCGTTCCCTGTATGACCAGTGTCAGAGCTTGGTCCGCATCGCCGGCAATAAGTCGGACTTGTTTCCCGTGAGGGTTGGACTCCGCCAGGGCTGCCCTTTGTCACCGATCCTGTTCATAATTTTTATGGACAGGATTTCTAAGCGCAGCCAGGGTGTGGAGGGGGTCCGGTTTGGTGACCTCAGGATTGGGTCACTGCTTTTTGCAGATGATGTGGTCCTGTTGGCTTTATCAGACCATGACCTCCAACTCTCACTGGATCGGTTCGCCGCCGAGTGTGAAGTGGCCGGAATGATAATCAGCACCTCCAAATTCGAGGCCATGGTCCTCAACCGGAAAAGGGTGGAGTGCACTCTTCGGGTCGGGGATGAGATTCTGCCTCAAGTGGAGGAGTTCAAGTACCTCGGGGTCTTGTTCACGAGTGAGGGAAGGATGGAGCAGGAGATCGACAGGCGGATCGGTGCAGCGCCTGCAGTAATGCGGACTCTGCACAGATCCATCGTGATGAAGAGTGAGCTGAGCCGAAAGGCGAAGCTCTCGATTTACCAGTCGATCTTCGTTCCTACCCTCACCTATGGTCATGAGCTTTGGGTAGTGACCGAAAGAACAAGATGGCGGGTACAAGCGGCCGAAATGAGCTTCCTCCGTAGGGTGGCTGGGCTCTCCCTTAGAGATAGGGTGAGAAGCTCAGTTATCAGGAGGGAGCTCGGAGTAGACCCGCTGCTCCTCTGCGTTGAGAGGAGCCAGATGAGGAGGCTCGGGCATCTAATCAGGATGCCTCCCGGACGCCTCCCTGGTGAGGTGTTCAGGGCCCGTCCCACCAGTAGGAGACCCCGGGGACGACCCAGGACATGCTGGAGAGACTATGTCTCTCGGCTGGCCTGGGAACGCCTCGGGATCCCCCGGGAAGAGCTGGACGAAGTGGCTGGGGAGAGGGAAGTTTGGACTTCCCTGCTTAGGCTGCTGCCCCCGCGACCCGACCCCGGATAAGCGGAAGAGGATGGATGGATGGATGCTTTGTGGGGCCTTGTTCATCTAACCCAGGGGTGTCAAACATGCGGCCCGTGGGCCAGAACTGGAACGCCGAGGGGTCCACTCCGGCCGACTTCCTGTCTTCTTTTCCGTCCTTCTTTTCATTCTTTGTTACTTAATTCCTTCCTTCCTTCCTTCCTTCCCTCCTTCATACCTTCCTTCCTTCCTTCCATTTGTCCTTCCTTTCTTCCTTCCATCTTTCCTTCCTGACTTCCTTCTTTCCTTCCTTCTCCTCCTTCTTTTCCTCCCTTCCTTCCATTTGTTCTTTCTTCCTTCCATCTTCCCTCCCTCCCTCACTCCTTGACTCCTTCCTCCCTCCCTCCCTCCCTCCCTCCCTTCGTTCCTTCATTCCTTCCATCTTTTTAACAATCCGGCCCACACTAGATCAAATTGGGCTGTATGTGGCCCTTGAATGAAAATGAGTTTGACACCTCTGATCTAACCAGACAAAACACACAAGTTATTTGGATTTCATGAGTGCTTATGTCTTTTTAACAGAGCAATGTTGCATCTGTGTAAAATGAACTGCATCATAGCTGCTCTCACAGAGGGAAAACCAGAAAACCATCACATTTTAAAGTCCACCTCGGCAGAGGAACCAAACCTTTACCGAGTAACGTAGTACTCATTTAAAAACTGTTTACACCTTCTACTTCAAAGCTGGGTTGGACAAAAATAGGTTTTATTAGGGCTGTCAAACGATTAATTTTTTAAATCACGATTAATCGCAGAATTTCCATAGTTAATCACGATTAATCGCAGAATTTCCATAGTTTATCATGATTAATGGCGTTTTGAATTGCATGTTTAAAATCCTGTTATTTTACATTTGAAGGCAGTTTTAAGCCCATAATGTAAAGCATTTCTTACCAGAGTGTCTTAATTGGGAATCAATCACGGCTCTGCTGCGACTCCCACACTCCAAAATGGTCCTTTGGTGGAGCTGAGGCTGGCTTGGCTGCACCTGGGTGTTTAGCGTGGAGGTGCTAACTCAAACTCCACGTACTCCGGTGGTAGTTAAACTCTGTTTGACACAGGTTGCATTTTACTTTTGACTTGTCAACTGAAGCGTCTGGAAGTGTTTTAAAGTTAAACAAGCCGTTCAAAAGTCCAGTAGCTCTCTTACTTTCCATCAGCGCGGTAGGTTTACTGCAGGAGGCCACTTCAAAGCATAGCGCTACAGCTAGAGGAGCCGTCTACGGGGGAGTAGAAGGGACAAAAAGGCTTGCAACATTAAAATGCGATTTAAAAATTTAAAAATTAACGTGTTATGGATTGCATTAATCTAATCGCGATTAATGTGTTAACGCTGACAGCCCTAGTTTTATGACTTTATTGACCAATAATTGGCAATTTGATGTTATTGACTTAAAATGTGTCTCATGACGTCATTGATTGCTTCAAGTAACCAGTGATGTCAGGTGAGATGTGACGTCAGTGTCATTGAGGATAGCAGAGAGTCAATTTAAAGATGCTGTGACACCACTGACAGTTCCTCACTCCATCTGAGTCGTGGATAATGTGACCTCATCCACTAAACATATAATATACTTTAACATTACTTTCATAGGAATTTCTAATTTTGTTATATATGTTATTTACCATATACTTCCTATTTACTCATATTATCATTATTTCTAAGCCACACATTCCTCTATTTCAGTCTAGTGTGTAAAGCATCAAGGAGCACAGCTGGTGGTCTTCTGACTCCTTTATAGAGGTGTATATTATGTAAGAGACTATAGACAACTATGGCTAAACAATTTGAGAGGAATGTATTTTTCCCTAATATATATGTTATATTTTGATATTTAATCACATAGTTTGTAGCCCATAATATAATGAGATGTCTGCTCATGTAGGATCACTGTGTATTTATCCGTCCGTCCACATGTGACATCATGTGTCACATATTTCCATGATATTACACACAGTTATGATGTAATGTCACATCATCAGTGACATAATAACGCCAGTGATGTCATAATCACAGTTCGTAATTTCATTAAATATGTGACGTCATGCACCACATACTGAAATTACACATGGATCCTCAACGGGACCAGGTGGATAGCCCTCATATGGATTGTACTTGGATTTTGAGCGTGGGTTAACATAGGTTAATATAGAGCAGGGGTGTCAAACATGCGGCCCGTGGGCCAGAACCGGCCCGCCAAGAGGTCCAATCCGGCCCGGTTCCCTTCTTCCTCATTTCCTTCCTTCCATCTGTCCTTCCTACCTTTCTTCCTTCATTCCTTCCTTCCAATTGTCTTTTCCTTCCTTCCATCTGTCCTTCCTTCCTTCCGATCTTCCCTTCCGCCCTTCTCCCTTCCTTCCTTCCTTCCTTCTTGTCTACTCTTCCTTCCATCTTTTCTTCCTCCCTTTCTTCCTTCCATCTTTCCTTCTTGTATTCTCTTCCTTCTCCTCCTTCTTTTCCTTCCGTCCTTCCTTCCTTTTAATGATTCGGCCCACATGAGATCAAATTGGGTGGTATGTGGCCCTTGAATGAAAATGAGTTTGACACCTCTGATCTCTGGTGATCATGGATGCAGAGTAGCAGTCACATGTATGCTGTGTGGAGGAATGAAGTGATGCTGTTGTTGCTATGCTGGATTCTGATTAGCTAACGTGGGTTTGAGTTGCTCTTGACGGCATATATACACGGGTTAGTGTAAACGGTGTGTAACCCTAACCCTAACTGGTGTCCACACAGTTTTTTTTTGTAAACGGAGAGGAAAATAGCCGGGCACGTCTAAACGTAGTCTTAGTGTTAATGACCAGTTTTTGCTTTTTAGATTCTGAATGTCTGCCCTAGTGATTTTGGACTTCCTGGTTTCTGACTCTTGGACTGAATTAAACGGCTTGAGAACTCTTCATCCCCGTGTCCCGTCTCTGCATCTGAGTCCACTTGGTCTGTGGCTGATAGCTGTATGAGAATTAAACAGCTGACTTTGATAACGGATGCAAAAATAACATCACAGATCCTTCAACACTAAAAGCAAACAACAAGTTAGAATCTTCATCCTAAGCACTGATGGGCTTGTGTGTGGTGTCGTCAGAAGCAGGAGAGGCTCATGGTCGTAAACATCTAGTCACGTGTACTCTGAGATGGACGTGCAGGTCAGGAAATGATCGAAAAGGGACCGTATATGGTTTGTTATTTGTGTTATTACGTTACGTGTTGGACTAAATACATGTTGACATATTGAGGAAAGTATTTCGGTTTAATGGAAACGGATTTCATATTTCAGCAGAATGGATACTTGGCGAGCTGTACAGAAAGTCCTGAGTCATAAGATGATCGTTGTGGATAAAGGGAAGACTTTGAAGGTATGTAGGCATTCTAGCTTTTCTTACTTAGCTCAGGGGCTAGCCGAGCTAATCGCTAATACTATTACGGCTGTGAGCAACCATATAATTCGTGAGTGGTCTTGAATGAATCAGGAGAATCTAAGCTTTCCAACGATGTACAGCATGAATATATATGTTTAAGGGTTGGTGTTTAAAACATTCAGAAGAACGTGTGGCTACCTCCCAACTTCCGGTCCGTCCCGTAGGCGGAACAGCGTGCGTTAAGAGCTTAATGCACATTAACCCTGAAACACCAATGAGTCATATTTTAATACAGGAGTTATGAGATGAGACACATGTAGTACACAGATAAACCACCAGGGGGCGTTTTATTTCAACGCTGTCAATCAGTGAGAAAAAGTTAAAGTTAGAAAAACATTAGTTACTGGATTGATGCAATGTTGAAATACTAAATATTCAGTAGGTTATCCTCCCTTCTTCCTTCTTTCTGTCCTTCTTTCCTCACTCCCTCCCTTTTTCCTTCCCTCTTTCCTTCCTTCCTTCTGTCCTTCCTTCCTCCCTTCTTTCCTCCGTCCATCCTTCCTTCCTACCTTCCTCCCTCCCTCCCTCCCTCCCTTCTGTCCTTCCTTCCTTACTTCCTCCCTTCCTTCCTTCCTCCCTCCCTCGCTCCCTCCCTCCCTTCCTTCCTTCCTTCTTTCCTCCGTCCTTCCTTCCTTCCTTCCTACATTTCCTTCCTTCCTTCCTTCTGTCCTTCCTCCCTCCTTCCCTCCTTCCTTCCTTCCTTAAGAGCTTAATGCACATTAACCCTGAAACACCAATGAGTCATATTTTAATACAGGAGTTATGAGATGAGACACATGTAGTACACAGATAAACCACCAGGGGGCGTTTTATTAACCCTGTAACACCAATGAGTCATATTTTAATACAGGAGTTATGAGATGAGACGCATGTAGTACACAGATAAACCACCAGGGGGCGTTTTATTTCAACGCTGTCAATCAGTGAGAAAAAGTTAAAGTTAGAAAAACATTATTTACTGGATTGATGCAATGTTGAATTACTAAATATTCAGTAGGTTATCCCCTCTTCTTCCTCCCTTCTGTCCTTCCTTCCTCCCTCCCTCCCTCCCTTTTTCCTTCCCTCTGTCCTTCCTCCCTCCCTCCTTCCTTCCTTCCTTAAATATTAAAGTTAAATATTTAGTATTTTATTTTATGATAACTTCCTGTTTAAAATGTGTTTATCAGATTAGAAACAGCAGGTATAGAAACTCATTTATCTGTTCATCTGATCGACATATTAGTGAATCAGGACCTCTGTGTACTAGTATTTGTATTACTTTTAGTTAATGGTAATGGTGATAATACAAATTAAAGTCAGAGACAGCACTTTAACCTCATATTCATTCTTTTATTTCATATGTAGTTTGTTGCAGAGCAAAGTCAACACAGCAACAATGTGCATCCTTTCATATACACATGAATACTGTATGACTTGTTTATACACTATGCCAAACATTTGGGGGTAAATCAATTCTCATGTTTGAGTCTCACAGTGGAAAAAGCAGAAATCCATTAAAGAAAGTATAATCCATAGTATCATCGTATACACTATAGCCAGTAGGTAAAACCAGGTAGACCACATCCCCCTTTTCCAGCTGAAGAACCAGTGAACTAGAACCACTTTCGTAGCCATTTGCACTGTAATTACGACTGATCATCACTCTCTTGTCATTGTGATAGAGAAAAACATGCCTGTATGAGTTAATCTTGTTATCCAATAGAGTGAATGAGAAGTAGTAGGCTCCTCTGACTGGGGCTGTGAAGACACCTGCAACAGAGGAGAAAATGAGTGAAGCTTTTTCCTGCTGTTGAACTACCTCTTCTCTGAGTTCAGTACGCTGTTGCTTCTCAATACTTTGGTCAGGCTGCTGTAAGTGGGTTTGTCTAATCTGAAGGAATAGTTGTTCAGTGCTCTTGCTTTGTTCAATCAATCAATCAATCAATCTTTATTTGTATAGCGCCAAATCACAACAAAGTTATCTCAAGGCACTTTCCACATAGAGCAGGTTCTAAACCGAACTCTTCAGGTTTTAACTTTAAAGAGACCCAACATTCCCACATGAGCAACAGTGGAGAGAAAAAACTCCCTTTTAACAGGAAGAACCCTCAGAACCAGACTCAGAGTGGGAGAACATCTGCCTCGACCGGTTGGGGTTGAGAGGAGAGAAAGGAAGGATAGAGGAGAGAGGCACAATGAAAATCAACAATGGAGCCAGATGGTCCGGGACTGGAATCCGTCATCCGGACGTCTACAGGCCCAGATTACCTGTAAGACCAGAAAGCAGAGCCAGAAAGACAACTCCGGGGAAGAAGTTTAGGTTATTGAATGCATTAATAGAACATGAGTGTTAATGGATATAGATGGATGGATAGAGAGAGAGAGAGGGAGGAGGAGAGAGAGGCCCAGTGCATCATGGGGGTGGGGGTCCTCCGGCAATCTAAGCCTATGGCAGCATAAGTTAAGAGCTCAAAGAGCCCTAACTATAAGCTTTATCAAAAAGGAAAGTTTTAAGCCTACTCTTAAATGTAGGGAGGGTGTCTGCCCCCCGGACCAAATCTGGAAGATGGTTCCACAGGAGAGGGGCCTGATAGCTGAAGGCTCTGCCTCCTGTTCTACTTTTAGAGATACTAGGAACCACAAGTAGACCTGCATGCTGGGAGCGCAGTCTTCTAGTAGGTACATAAGGTACTATCAGTTCTTTGAGATATGATGGGGCCTGACCATTAAGAGCTTTGAAGGTGAGGAGGAGGATTTTGAATTCTATTCTTCTCTTGTTAACATCAAGTCAAGTTTATTTCTAAAGCACATTTAAAAACGACCTCAGTTGAGCCAAAGTGCTGCACAGTTGTTAAAATACAATATAACCACACACAATATAATAATGAATAAAAACAATAAAGGAATAGTAAGAGCTCAATTTAAAAACTAAAATTAGAATGAAAAACAAATTAAAATAAATAAAATAAAATAAATAAAAAGTAAGAAGCCAAAGATTCTCTCCTAGCTGGGACTGAACGCCAATGAAAACAGATATGTCTTTAGTAGTGTTTTAAAATGCTCTACAGACTGTGCAGCTCTAATGTGGAAAGGTAGGCTGTTCCACAGCTTGGGGGCCGCCACTGAGAAGGCTCTGTCCCCCCAAGTAGCGAGTCTGGACCGAGGCTCTGAGAGTCTGGACCGAGTCTCTGAGAGTCTGGACCGAGGCTCTGACAGTCTGGACCGAGGTACAGCCAGGAGCAGCTGGTTTGGTGACCTTAGTGCTCTAGATGTACTGTGAGGCTGTACAAGCTCTGATAAGTAAGATGGAGCCAGAACATTAAAACACTTAAATAATTAATAAAACCTTGAACTGGATCCTAAAGTGAACAGGCAGCCAGTGCAGAGATGCAAGGACAGGACTGATGTGATCACACCGTTTCTTTCCAGTCAGCAGGCGGGCGGCTGCATTGTGAACCACCTGTAAACGGCGCAGTGCTGACTGGTCGAGACCAACAAAGAGTTACAGTAGTCTAACCGTGAGGTAACAAAGCTATGAATGACTTTCTCCAGATCATTCCTGGGGAGATAAGCCTTTGCTTTTGCTATTAATCTTAGCTGGAAGAAGCTTGTTTTCACGATAGAGCTTATCTACTTATCAAACTTGATGTCACTGTCCAAGATAACACCAAGGTTCCTTGCAGATGGGTGACAGTGAGGCTTCAGGGTGCCAATGACGCTGTCATAGCCATCTAGGAGATTACTCAGAGACTGTATAGTCTGTAAAAGTTGAGAGCTCTCAGTTACACATTCAGTGAGTCAGTTAGCATCCCATAAGGTTTATAGAAAGTGATATAACAGAGAGATATAAGTGAGCACCTTAAAACAGAGCAAAAGCCTCTCAAAGCCTTTGCAGAACAAATCATTCTCTTGTGTTTTCTCTGTAACTCTGTAAATGTCTGTGCAAAGGTTTTGAAAAGGTTTCACAAAACTGCATAAACGACAAACTCACTTCATCATGAGAACCTGATCAGTCACCACATGAAATGTAATTACATAACACAAAATCACACACATGACTCAATGCTGGCAAAGAACCAACGGCCTGGCTCAAACCCTCTGAGAGGACACAGAGAAACTCCATTAAAAGAGTTATGATGTACTGTAAAAGGTCAAATGGGTGAAATCTTAAAAGGGCCAATTCAAAGAGAAATGTCTCCTCCTCAGAAAGTGTGCAGCTGGAGCCATAGTGGAGACAAAAAGTCATTACAAAGATGGAGCTAAAGCTGTAACAATGAATACATATTAAAATGAGTTCATTGCATTATAATAGTTCATTTGTGTGTGTAGCAGAAAGAGGTGAGTACCTGTAGTTGGACTGTAGACCTGACCAAAGTTGGTGATGACTTTACTGAACTTAAGTGTGATGTCAGTATCGAAGGGTCCAATATTTCCGTTGTCAGTGAGACCAAGTGAGAACGCCACCTTTGGTTGGTCTGTGTGGATGTGAGAAGATTCACATAGAGGAAAAAAATAGCTCCACTTATAAACAGTTGATGAACAAATTGTATTGTGGCTTCATAGAAACTGATGTTACTCTGATCCTGTTGCATTATGACTGTTTGAACGGAGCATGGAGCTTGTGTGAGACGGCAGTACAAGCAGGCTGATTACTGGATGAAGTTACTCTTTAATAATGATATAAGCAGTTTACCTGCATTCTGTCTCTTGAGCTCCTCCACCTCCTTTTCACTGATTTTCAATCTGGCCATCATATCTGTGAACACATTCAACATTTTTATTTTAAAGGAGATAATCTACATAACTGTGTAGCTAATAAACTAGCAGCTGTGTACTTTGCAGCTTACTGTTGTTCTTAATAATGATATAATCAGTTTACCTGCACTCTCTATCTTCAGCTTCACCACCTCGTTCTTGAGCTCCTCCACCTCGTTTTCACTGGCGTTCATTCTGGCCTCCAATACTGTCAACACATTTAACATTAATATCATTGTGAAGTATGTTTATGGTCAGCAGGTTTCAAGTTATTAACCTGATCACTATGGAGACTGACCTTTGTTCTTATCTTCAAATGATGTTACTCTGTCTAGAAGATCTGCAATAGAAGGCAAAATTCATAATCAGATTAATAATTGTTCAGCATGCAGTGCTTTTTTTTTTTTTTTTTTTTACATTTTATTGATTGTTGCATCTTACCTGTGTTCTCCATCTTGAGCTCCTCCATCACATGTTCACTGATTTTCAATCTGGCCATCATATCTATGAACACATTCAACATTTTTATTTTAAAGGAGATAATCTACATAACTGTGTAGCTAATAAACTAGCAGCTGTGTACTTTGCAGCTTACTGCTGTTCTTAAAGACCATTCAGACATTTTCTTCTAAACACATTAAATAGGTCATAAATGTATTTCTAAAAAAGGTGTAAAAAGCATTTCAACCATTTAGATTTGAATTGTGGAGCTAGGCTTCACAAACTGTGTTTCAACATTTCTGTGTTCAGGATTTAGTGATTAGCATAAACCCGCCCCTGCTGCTGTAGAGGTAGAAATACATTCAGCTACTACTACAACTACAGTCTACAGTTAGCCAGTTAGCTGAGTTAGCAGCTGAGTTAGCCACCGAGCCAGCCGCCTAGCTAGCAGCTGAGTTAGCCACGAGCCAGCCGCTTAGCTAGCAGCCGACTTAGCCGCCGAGCTAGCAGCTGATTTAGCCGCCGAGCTAGCAGCTGATTTAGCCGCCGAGCTAGCAGCCGAGTTAGCAGCCGAGCTAGCAGCAGAAAGGGTTATGGTTTTACACAACTTTGAAGCCTAATTTCATATATTTGGCGATTTTTTTAATAATTCAAATTTGGCAGGGTGGTTAACAACACACTTTTCTGTGGTATATCAAACTCAGAACACATATTTATTCTTACTTTACACAGACTTTGATAATGATATAATCAGTTTACCTGCACTCTCTATCTTCAGCTTCACCACCTCGTTCTTGAGCTCCTCCGCCTCGTTTTCACTGGCGTTCATTCTGGCCTCCAACACTGTCAACACATTTAACATTAATATTATTGTGAAGTTTATGGTCAGCAGGTTTCAAGTTGTTAACATGATCACTATGGAGGCTAACCTTTGTTCAGCATGCAGTGTTTTATTGTTTGTTTTTTTACATTTTATTGATTGTTGCAGCTTACCTGTGTTCTCTATCTTGAGCTCGTCCATCACATGTTCACTGATTTTCAATCTGGCCATCATATCTGTGAACACATTCAACATTTTTAGGAGATAATCTACATAACTGGAACTTGAAATACTTGTATGTGTAGCTAATAAACGAGCTTTGTACTTTGCAGCTTACTGTTGTTCTTAATAATGATATAATCAGTTTACCTGCACTCTCTATCTTCAGCTTCACCACCTCGTTTTCACTGGCGTTCATTCTGGCCTCCAACACTGTCAACACATTTAACATTAATATTATTGTGAAGTTTATAGTCAGCAGGTTTCATGTTGTTAACATGATCACTATGGAGACTGACCTTTGTTCTTATCTTCTCTTATCTTTAGAAGGCAAAATTAATAATCAAATTCATAATTAATCAACAGTCAGATTCAAAATCTCATATTGAATGTATCTCTCCTAAGTAGATAAATATCTTTTGACTTCTCTTCAGTCATTTTGGGAATTAAAACTGGCAAAGGTTCATCCTGAACAACACATTAATATCAGATAAATGTATTATCATTGGTAGCATACATAAAAAAGGAAAGTTTTTACATGTTATTGATTGTCGTAGCTTACCTGTGTTCTCTCCCTGGAGCTCCTTAACCACATTTTCCAAAACTGTGAATACATTTAAAGTTTTTCAGTAAAAGCTTTATTTTGAATCTTTGATATGAATATCAGTAAACATGTTAAAGAAGTTTGACAAGAAAAATAACCAGAAACATAAATTAATTTTATATTATTTCATAAAATATAAATATCTACCTGCATTCTTGTATTCACTGATTGTCAGTCTGGTCTGTATGGCTGGAATAAAAGCAGTAAATTACTCCTCAAAGTAATGTCTATGTGAACATTGCATGAATGTGTTGATCACTGTGTGAATGAACCTGTATTCTCCTGCTCCAGCTTCCTCAGCTCCACACTGTGTTGGATGGCCATGTCTCTCAGCTCCTTCAGCTCAGCCCAGATGTCAGGGCTGATGTTGGTCTGATCACTGGTTGATTTGACACCCAGGATCTCAGACTGAATCTCCGTCTGAGTGATGTCATTCCCTGTCGGCCCTCCACTCTCACCCTGAGCCCCCGTCCAGTACAGACAGAGCAGCAACGCCAGAAAAGCTGCAGCACGCCTCATTGTGAAATATCACCTCTGTAGACAGGAGGATGCAGTCTGATACCACTCGGTCAGTTCCCGTCTTTATATCCACGTAAAACAGGTCACTGAACTGCTGTATGAGAATTAAACAGCTGTCTTTGATAACGAATGCAAAAATAGCACCAAAGATCCTTCAACACTAAAAGCAAACAACAAGTTAGAATCTTTCAAACCCATTGGCTGTGAAAGTTTGTAGAGTAAACAGATGATAAGAGCAAAGTCAGTCATTAATACATGTTTGTCAGGTCCAGTTTGTACATTTGCATATATAAATGTGTATCAGCTGAAGAAAAATGTAAAAAATGATTGATTTTAGTTCATACTGTGGGTGGCATTAGGAAAAGTCCAGCTAAAAAGACGTGTATATGCTGTTTTTAGAGCTCTTAAATGGACAAATGGGGCAAATTTGAACCCTGAACAGTATGTGAGGGTTAACAGGTTCTTTATGAAATGTGCAAACTGTATTGATATTTCAAGTGATAATATTCTCATCATGTGCTTTGTAGGGCCTTGTTCATCTAACCAGACAAAACACCCAAACTGTTTGGATTTCATGAGTGCTTATATCTTTTTAACAGAGCAATGTTGCAACTGTGTAAAATGAACTGCACCATAGCTGCTCTCACAGAGGGAAAACCAGAAAACCATCACATTTTAAAGTCCACCTCGACAGAGGAACCAAACCTTTACCGAGTAACGTAGTACTCATTTAAAAACTGTTTACACCTTCTACTACAAAGCTGGGTTGGACAAAAATGGGTTTTATGTAGTGGTGGGCATAGATTAATTGTTTTAATCTAGTTTAATCTCAATGTAATCTTGGAATTAATCTAGATTAAAATGGCTCATTTGAATTCTGCCGAAGGCATTCAGGGTATGTGTGCTACCCAAATAATGACTAAAAGTAAGTCTTTGAGAACGGGTTTCTGAAGCCAGGTGGTGCATTAGACCAGGGGCTCATCTCCTGTTCCCACAATGCATCACAAACTGCTTGAGAAGCTGTTCTATGATAACTGGTGATGAAAATAAATCATGTTCAATAAGATGTACTTGTGTTTACTAACTGTTTATTCAGTTAAACATGAATTTTGAACTGTAGGCCTCCATAAGAGGTCTTGATGAACTACAGTCAGTAGCTTTGTGTCAATCAGTCCAAGCTCTATTTCTCCTTTCTTCCACCAGTGACTCAGGCAGACCGGCACCAGTCACTCAGGCAGACCAGCACCAGTCACTCAGGCAGACCGGCACCGGTCACTCAGGCAGACCGGCACCGGTCACTCAGGCCGACCGGCACCAGTCACTCTGGCAGACCAGCACCAGTCACTCAGGCAGACCGGCACCGGTCACTCAGGCAGACCAGCACCAGTCACTCAGGCAGACCGGCAACAGTCACTCAGGCAGACCAGCACCAGTCACTCAGGCAGACCGGCTTGTTCACATTTTCTGGTGACAAACTAGCTCTCCGCGCTACCACTACATCCGCGCTAAAATACTGTAACGAGCTGGGCATGTCACTGTTTTGTGTTTTATAAATTTGAGAGTTTAAGCCAGATTCTGTTCTGTTCAGTTAAAGTGCTGGTTTTTCCGAGTGTCTGTGAACGCGTCTTGAGAGTGAGACCTGCAGCTAGCATGTAGGTGTGTTTGATGTTGTTAGCCTCGGCAGCACGTGTGTGGCTAGTGAGCTACTGATGTTAGGTTTTAGTTGTTTTGGCGTTGGCTACGGCCCACAGTAGCCTGAGTAACAGTCAAGAATAAAAAGCTAAACCGGCTAACGTCTCGGCGTGTGGTTATTGAGGGACGTTACAATATCAAGGTGAAAGTCATCATAGCTTGCGTAGTATAGACCCAGCTCCCAACCCAACTTTGAGAATAGATTAACGGCGATATTTTTTTTATCGCCCGATAAGAGTCTCACGTTAACGCCGATAACGACCCACCACTAGTTTTATGACATCATTGACCAATAATTGTCAATTTGATGTTATTGACTTAAAATGTGTCTCATGACGTCATTGATTGCTTCAAGTAACCAGTGATGTCAGGGGAGATGTGACGTCAGTGTCGTTGAGGATAGCAGAGAGTCCATTTAAAGACGCTGTGACACCACTGACAGTTCCTCACTCCATCTGAGTCGTGGATAATGTGACCTCATCCACTAAACATATCATATACTTTAACATTACTTTCATAGGAATTTCTAATTTTGTTATATATGTTATTTACCATATACTTCCTATTTACTCATATTATCATTATTTCTTAGCCACACATTCCTCTATTTCAGTCTAGTGTGTAAAGCATCAAGGAGCACAGCTGGTGGTCTTCTGACTCCTTTATAGAGGTGTATATTATGTAAGAGGCTATAGACAACTATGGCTAAACAATTTGAGAGGAACTTTTTTTTCCTAATATATATGTTATATTTTGATATTTAATCACATAGTTTGTAGCCCATAATATAATGAAATGTCTGTTCATGTAGGATCACTGTGTATCTATCCGTCCATCCACATGTGACATTATGTGTCACATATTTCCCTGATATTACACACAGTTATGATGTAATGTCACATCATCAGTGACATAATAACGCCAGTGATGTCATAATCACAGTTCGTAATTTCATTAAATATGTGACGTCATGCACCACATACTGAAATTACACATGGATCCTCAACGGGACCAGGTGGATAGCCCTCATATGGATTGTACTTGGATTTTGAGCGTGGGTTAACATAGGTTAATATAGAGCAGGGGTGTCAAACATGCGGCCCGTGGGCCAGAACCGGCCCGCCAAGAGGTCCAATCCGGCCCGGTTCCCTTCTTCCTCATTTCCTTCCTTCCGTCTGTCCTTCCTACCTTCCTTCCTTCATTCCTTCCTTCCAATCGTCTTTTCCTTCTGTCCTTGCATCTGTCCTTCCTTCCTTCCGATCTTCCCTTCCTCCCTTCCTTCCTTCTTGTATTCTCTTCCTTCTCCTCCTTCTTTTCCTTCCGTCCTTCCTTCCTTTTAATGATTCGGCCCACATGAGATCAAATTGGTCAGTATGTGGCCCTTGAATGAAAATTAGTTTGACACCTCTGATCTCTGGTGATCATGGATGCAGAGTAGCAGTCACATGTATGCTATGTGGAGGAATGAAGTGTTGTTGCTATGCAGGATTCTGATTAGCTAATGTGGGTTTGAGCTGCTCTTGACGACATATATAAACGGGTTAGTGTAAACGGTGTGTCAACCCTAACCCTAACTGGTGTCCACGCAGTTTTTTTTGTAAATGGAGAGGATGAAATGTCCAGTTATGAAAATAGCCGGGCACGTCTAAACGTAGTCTTAGTGTTATTGACCAGTTTTTAACTTTTTAGATTCTGAATTTCTGCCCTAGTGATTTTGGACTTCCTGGTTTCTGACTCTTGGACTGAATTAAACGGCTTGAGAACTCTTCATCCCCGTGTCCCGTCTCTGCATCTGAGTCCACTTGGTCTGTGGCTGATAGCTGTATGAGAATTAAACAGCTGTCTTTGATAACGGATGCAAAAATAACACCAAAGATCCTTCATCACTAAAAGCAAACAAGTTAGAATCTTTCAAACCCATTGGTCATGAAAGTTTGTAGAGTAAAGAGATGATAAGAGCAAAGTCAGTCTTTTAGTTTTCATGTGTTTGTTTTTCCAGACTCTGCTGCACTGTTTAATCTCTTAATACACGCCCCTATTTTTTATGTTGTTAGCCTAAACGACATGCCCACATAGTTAGAGACTCAGAGATGTGTCTGGTATCATTGGAAAGGAAACACTCTCAGGATTCTGTGTGATTCTGTGACTTTACTGACAAAGAGTGGCAGAGGTTACAATGATGGGGTTGTTTCCTTGCCCATAGGTTTGCCTTTACAATGACATGTGTGCAGACATTCAGGGACATCTCAGCAGGATATAGACACAATGAGGCCACAGCCACAGGTCTTGGCTTCATGCAGTCCAAATTTGGAGTCAAAAGACCAAAAGATGAATTTTTCAGAGTTATTTTTCAACAGGTATGTCCATGCGTTTTCCTTAGGTCCTTTTTGGAGACTCCAAATGGACACTTGGTTACCATGGTTACCAAAGCTGTATAACCACAATCAAACACCTATAACTTCACAACCCCTTTGCCTACATTTTTGATTTTTGATTTTTTTGATTTTTGATTTTTATTTACGTGTCTTGCACCCTGGGGTGCCCAGCCCAAATGGACTTACAAGACACTGAAACAATAGAAGAAAAGCACAAATAATAACAAAAGAAAACCAGATTACAAGAGAACAGGCATTATAGAAACTAAACATATAGATTGTCCTGACGCTTTTTCCAAGCTTCGGTTACATATTTAGCCAACTTAAAAACATTACAATTAAATAGCCAGTCCATTTTGATATCATCATAGTCCCAAAACATTTCAGGGTTTTTAACAAACATTTCAGTAAATAAAGGAGTTCTCAAATCATCATACAAAGGACAGTATAAAAGAAAGTGTGATTCGTTTTCAATTTCATTAAGTTCACATAGCTCACATAACCTTTCATCTTCTACCATATTTTTAAATCTACCAACTTCTAGCTTCAGAGGGAGGATTCCTGTTCTCAGCTGTGCTACTAAGGACCTTTGATTTCTTGATAAGTTTGCTTTAACATAAGGTTCAGGGCCATAATTATGTTTGATTTGAATATATGTTCGTAATTTGGGCTTTAATAAAATATCATTTAACCATTTTATCTTAAATAAAGCAAATAGTTTCTCACTAAATGAGGCTATTGAACAAGTTAAATTATTACTATACATAAACTGTAAATCAACCTCTTCAAACAAAGCTAATATTTCTTTAGCCCACGGAGAGCCGTTTAATTTACTCCAAATAAATATTTTCTTATTGACCCTGTCTTCTGACATATTAAGTAAACGATTCCATAATCTAATCATCTCACATTTACGTCTTATAGAACCAGGAAGCCAGCCCATGTCACCTTGAACAGCCAAAATCGGAGCAAACTTATGAACACCTAGGAAACAGCGAGCAGCTCTGTTCTCTATGGAATCTGCAGTTTTGGATTCCTTGAATCCCCAGACCCCTGATGCATAATTTAATATAGGAGAAACACAAGCATCATAAAGTTGTGAGTAGGTGGAATATCCAAGAGTTTTACATATCTTAAATTTACTGACCACAGATCCTAATGCCCTCCCAGCTGAATTTGCTAACAACTTAATTCCTGGTTCCATCATCATGAACTCGTCAAAAGTAAATCCTAAATATTTATATGTAGATGTATATTCCAATTTTACTTCCCCAAAGATAATATTTTTATTACTTCTTGGAGTGCCTTTTTTTCTAAAATGAATAATCTGGGTTTTACTTTGGTTTATTAATAATCTCCATCTGTGGCACCATGTCATGAGAAGATTCAACATTTTCTGTAAATCATCCTCTGATTCAGCTAGGAGAGCAATATCATCTGCGTACAACAGAATTCCAACAGTTAGATTGTCCATGTGTATACCCAGATTTGATTCTTTGATGTTGTGGGCCAAATCATTAACATAAATAGCAAATAGATTAGGAGAAAGAATATCACCCTGTTTAACACCAAAAGGGGTACTAAACCAATCTGTCTGCATATTATTTATCTCTATACAGGCAACAGGACAACTATACATTGATTTAAGTGCTTTATAGAATCTACCATTCACCCCCGCTTGTAAAAGTTTTAGAGCAAGTAGATCTCTATGAATCCAGTCAAAAGCTTTTTGGAAATCTATAAAACATACAAATGTTGATTTACCTGCTGAAAGTCTTGTTCTAACAATAGTAGAAACAGAATGAATATGGTCAATACAAGCTCGATTTTTCCTAAAACCATTCTGCTCATCAACTAAATATTCTACAGCTTCTATATACTGGGTCAACCGAGCATTCAATATACTAGAGTATAATTTATACACAGTACTAAGAAGGCTGATTCCCCTGTAATTTAAAGGTACCCTTGGGTCACATTTCGATGATTTTGGGATGGGCTTAATAATAGATTTATACCAAACTGAGGGAACAATACTGTAATTAAAACAAAATTGAAACAGACAAAAGAGAACATTTAAAAGTGACGGTGATTTTAATACCTCATTAGGGATTTCTTCCACACCTACAGCTTTCTTCACCTTTGACTTATGTATTACAGCTCTCACTTCCTCCAAAGAGATATCAGAATTCAAAATTATATTAAACTCATCTTGAACCATATTTCTCTCCATTTCATTTTTTAGAACACATGCTTCTCTCAGAAAATCATCATCAAAATTTGAGGAAATCTGATTTCCAGAAAATAAATCAGCAAAGTCTTGCTCCCATTTTTTAAGCACAAACTCTTTCCTGGTTTCAACCAATTCATCATTTATTATAACCTCAATAGGTATTATCTGTAATCTCTTGGGTCCTAATTTATTAATCTCTTTCCAAAATTGCTGAGGATTATTGATTTGTAAGTAATCAAATCTTAATGACTGTCCTTTCCAAAATTTCCTTTTATAAAATCGTAAAAACTTATCAAACAAAAATTGTGTTTGCCTATATTCATCTCTTATTCTCAGTTTATCAAGGGGATCTTTACACTTCAGAAAGGTCTTTTCAGCAATTTTCCTGTCATTCCACAGTTTTTTAAGATGGACATTCCAATAAGGCTTAAAACACCTTTTCTGAGGGACCTTATAAGAATTTCTAGATTGACATTTATCCATTTCTAAAGTTAACAAATTACAGAGTGAATTATAGCATCTATCAACATTATTCTGTGTACCTTGGCAAGTTTCAAGCTGTCTGGTGAGTTCCAACAGTGTAGAACAACACATATTAGAAGTCAGAAAATGCTCAGGGAAAGTTCTACATTGCCTTTTTGGATAAATGGTAGGAGTATGATCCTCTCTCACCTGGATCCCCGCCCCAAAATGCAACATCAAAAGCGAGTGATCTGGTAGGCGACATCCCTCTCCGACAAGATCTATCATGGCTGCGCCACAACTATCCATAAGATCTGTCGAAGTAATCACTTTAAAATCAACACAGGACTCTAAACAGTCATGAGGTGTTACTATATAATCAACCACAGCCTTCCCTCTCACTGATATTGATGTGAAATTATCATGTTCTTGATTAAGCCTCCCATTTAGAACACAGCATTTAGAATCTTTAAGAAAGTCTAGAAATGATTCCCCATGGCTATTATAAAACAGATCTATTGCTACTCTCTCTGGAATAATATCCACATTCTCAATAAAATCTTTTCTATCAGCAATCCGACTGTTTAGATCTCCACATATATAAATAGCGTCCACATCAAGAGAATAAACTTGAGTAAGTAAATTACCAAAAAAGATATTACAGTCTCTTCCTCTTACAGACCCTTCAGGAGATAAATAACAAGAAAAAAACCACAAAACTATAAGGCAGATGTCGGCTATCAAACAACACCCCAATAATACCGTCCATAGATTTATCCACAATTTTGATCTTGAAGTGTTCAAAAAGTTCATTTTTAATCAAAAGTCCAACTCCTCCCGATCCCTTTGGGGCTCTTATATGCCTATTTCTATTATTCCCAAACCAAACATAGCCAGCCAACTCAACTACTTTGTCTCCAGATAAGTGCGTTTCATTTAATGAAATAATGTCAGGATTAAGGGACTGTAATAGCGAGATTCTTAGCTTACAATTTGATGCAGTCCAACCATTTATATTCCAGTGAGCCAAAGATAAACAAGAAAAATTCCTTAAGTCTTCAGCTTTGGGGTGGGCTTCAACTCCTCAGCGTCTCCCTGCAGCGGCCCGCTGATCACCTGGCGCACCTGCAGCTGCCTCAGCTGATCCTCGTTTGATCAGCCTCCCATTGCCCGCCATATAGAAATCCTTTCCCAACGGCAGATCCCGAAGAAGCGTTTTAAAGTTAATCTCCATAATTCGATCCGTATGTGATTTAGCAGATCGAACGTACACCTTTGCATACTCTGGATTGGATTTCAGATTACGTTTTCCACGAAGCACATCCACTTTTTCCTTCACCGATGCAAACTCGACTCGTACCACTCCGGGTCCTGGGCCTCTGGCTCGTAACCTCTCAATTGCAGTCGGTGTCGGGATTTGTTCACAAGTACAGCACACCTCCAACACTTTACCCAATTTTTCCTCCAAATCTTCCTCTTTGTCGTACGGTAACCCCATAATGATGATCGACACATCTGGATCAAATTTGTTGGAAGGGCTAGAATTGCTTGATAGAAGTTTTTGCTCCAGCAAGTCTAAACGGGATTTTAGTGCTCCGATTTCTAAATCAATATTATCTTGAATTTCTTTAACACACTTTTTGAGCTCACTTTTCAGGATTTTTTCCAGTGATCCATACAGTCCGTCCACCTTGCTATTCAGTTGCTTTTCGATATTGTCCACCTTGGACTGAATAACTTTCATCTCCTTTAGCAGCACACCTGTTGCTTCCTCCTCTTTGTCCTGCGCACGATTGCGCGTTGGCATAGGTTTCTCACTCATTGCCTTCTCTAACAATGAACAAAGTTTGTCTTTTCTAATCCACTTAATCTCCACCAAACTAAATTTACAGCACTTTAACGAAGTGCTGCTTGGATTAGAAATTAAACGTAAATTAAATTGATTCGTATTGTCTAAGGCCTGCTCTTCTGCATGTGCTCTCTCCGGAAGTTGTCACCCGCCTACCGCTTGTACTGCTTCATGCTCTAGTGGAGAACCTGTAGCTACAATCAAAATATTGGTCTCTAATGAAAGCTGACACCATATTATTATTATTATTATTATTAAATATTATATTATTATATATAACCTTTTTTTTTGTTTGGCCATATCTATCTATCTATGTGACTGACTAACTAACTGTCTATCCATCCATCCATCCATCTATCGATTTTGGTATAAGTCATATGTCAAGTCGAAGAAGAACCAACCGTGTACCAAAATGCAGAGTGCGTAATGATATATGGTTCAACTCTTTTACGCACCGGGCGCACGCCGGTTACGCTTGGAGTTTGTTTATGGACAGCCAAACTGATAGCTTACTGGGGATTTCCACTGGGTCCGTCAGCGGCGCGGAACGGCTGTGCTACGGTTTAGCTCCGTCCTCTGCCCTGCGTCAACTCACACCGGGAGCGTTACAGCAGCGGAGCGGAGCATGCTCTGGTAGAGAAAGCTGCCTTTTAAAATGAAGTTGCACTGTTAATACAGTAATTACAGCAGCCCAATCAAATCCGAACGAGTGCCTTTAGTCTACCGTAATTACTGTAGTAGCAGCACAACTAAACGGCCCGGTTTTGTTAACTTGCTCAATTTTGGTTGATTTGGTAATTTTCTTTGATTTATGTGCTTATCCCATCTGTCAGTAGGCTACGTAGGTAGATGGTGTCTTAATCTGTCTGTTTTATTCCTGTTTGTTGCTGAAATACGATCGGGAGGCTGCAGGGGTTGTTTTATTTTGAAAAACGGAAGTTTTATTATGCCGATTCAGTGTCGGACTTCCTGTCTGGTGCAGTCTGCTCTGTTGAGCTTGTCGCGAGTTGGAAACGGCTCCGTCAAAAATAGAAATGCTACCTATCGATAGCGCTGCGGCGCGGGAGCCGCTGCTGAGCCGTTGCTGACAAGCTGCTGAAACGTTCCCGGTGGAGATACTCTCATTGATTATAGTGTTACCGATCAGCTCCGGTGACCGCGGCGCAGCTGTAACGCGCCGCTGCCGGACTCAGTGGAAATTGGGCTTTAGTGTCATACACCGTTGGAAACCTCTGACTATTGGCTAAAAGGTTATCAACTTCATTTCACCGAATACTTCCATTGGCTGGAACAGCTGTCAATCAAAGCCACGTTGTCGTTCGTCACATGTCCTGATTGGCTTTGGAGACATGTACTGCCTAATCCTACGCACCGATTGGCTGGTGTGTGGTGTCGTCAGAAGCAGGAGAGGCTCACGGTCGTAAACATCTAGTCACGTGTACTCTGAGATGGACGTGCAGGTCAGGAAATGACCGAAAGGGACCATATATGGTTTGTTATTTGTGTTATTACGTTACGTGTTGGACTAAATACATGTTGACATATTGAGGAAAGTATTTCGGTTTTATGGAAACGGATTTCATATTTCAGCAGAATGGATACTTGGCGAGCTGTACAGAAAGTCCTGAGTCATAAGATGATCGTTGTGGATAAAGGGAAGACTTTGAAGGTATGTAGCATTCTAGCTTTTCTCAATTAGCTGAGTGGCTAGCCGAGCTAATCGCTAATACTATTACTTCTGTGAGCAACCATATAAGTCGTGAGTGGTCTTGAATGAATCGGGACAATCTAAGCTTTCCAACAATGTACGGCATGAATATATATGTTTAAGGGTTGGTGTTTAAAACATTCAGAAGAACGTGTGGCTGCCTCCCAACTTCCGGTCCGTCCCGTAGGCGGAACAGCGTGCGTTAAGAGGTTAATGCACATTAACCCTGAAACACCAATGAGTCATATTTTAATACAGGAGTTATGAGATGAGACACATGTAGTACACAGATAAACCACCAGGGGGCGTTTTATTTCAACGCTGTCAATCAGTGAGAAAAAGTTAAAGTTAGAAAAACATTAGTTACTGGATTGATGCAATGTTGAATTACTAAATATTCAGTAGGTTATCCCCCCTTCTTCCTTCTTTCTGTCCTTCCTTCCTCCCTCCCTCCCTTTTTCCTTCCTTCCTTTCCTCCCTCCCTCCCTTTTTCCTTCCCTCTTTCCTTCCTTCCTTCCTTCTGTCCTTCCTCCCTTCCTTCCTTCCATTTGCCCTTCCTTTCTTCCCTCCATCTTTCCTTTCTATCTTTTTTTTCTTCCTTCCTTCCTTCCTTCCTTCTTTTCTTCCTTCCTCCCTCCCTCCTTCCTTTCCTTCCTCCCTTCCTTCTTTTCTCTGTCCTTCCTTCCCTCCTTCCTCCTTTCCTTTCTCCCTCCCTCTCTCCCTCCCTCCTTTCCTTCTTCCATCCCCCTTTCTTCCTTCCTTCTGTCCTTCCTTCCTCCCTCCTTCCTTCCTTCTTTCCTCCATCCTTCCTTCCTGCCTCCTCCCTCCCTCCTTCCCTCTCTTTCATCTTTCCTTCCTTCCTCCCTCCTTCACTTCCTTCCTTCCTTCCTTCCTTCCTTGACTCGAGGACAACAGGAGGGTTAAATATTTAGCATTTTATTTTATGGTAACTTCCTGTTTAAAATGTGTTTTTCAGATTAGAAACAGCAGGTATAGAAGCTCATTTATCTGTTCATCTGTTCATCTGATCGACGTATTAGTAAATCAGGACCTTTGTGTATTACTATTTGTATTACTTTTAGTTAATGGTAATGGTGATAATACAAATTAAAGTCAGAGACAAGCACTTTAACCTCATATTCATTCTTTTATTTCATATGTAGTTTGTTGCAGAGCAAAGTCAACACAGCAACAATGTGCATCCTTTCATATACACATGAATACTGTAGGACTTGTTTATACACTATGCCAAACATTTGGGGGTAAATCAATTCTCATGTTTGAGTCTCACAGTGGAAAAACCAGAAATCCGTTAAAGACAGTATAATCCCTATTATCATCGTATACACTAGAGCCAGCATATAAAACCAGGTAGACCACATCCCCCTTTTCCAGCTGAAGAACCAGTGAACTAGAACCACTTTCCCAGCCACTTGCACTGAAATTTCGACTCCTCAACACTCTCTTGTCATTGTGATAGAGATAAACATTCCTGTATGCGTTACTCTGGCCATCCAGTAGATTGAATGAGAAGTAGTAGGCTCCTCTGACTGGGGCTGTGAAGAGACCTGCAACAGAGGAGAAAATGAGTGAAGCTTTTTCCTGCTGTTGAACTACCTCTTCTCTGAGTTCAGTACGCTGTTGTTTCTCAATACTTTGGTCAGGCTGCTGTAAGTGGGTTTGTCTAATCTGAAGGAATAGTTGTTCAGTGCTCTTGTTTTGTTAACATCAAGTCAAGTTTATTTATAAAGCACATTTAAAAACAACCTCAGTTGAGCCAAAGTGCTGCACAGTTATTAAAATACAATATAATCACACACAATATAATAATAAATAAAAACAATAAAGGAATAGTAAGAGCTCAATTTAAAAACTAAAGAATAAAATAAGATATTAGAATAAAATAAATAAAAGTAGGAAGCCAAGGATTCTCTCCTAGCTGGGACTGAACGCCAAGGAAAACAGATATGTTTTTAGTAGTGTTTTAAAATGCTCTACAGACTGTGCAGCTCTAACGTGGAAAGGTAGGTTGTTCCACAGCTTGGGGGCCGCCACTGAGAAGGCTCTGTCCCCCCGAGTAGAGAGTCTGGACCGAGGCTCTGAGAGTCTGGACCGAGGCTCTCAGAGTCTGGACCGAGGCTCTGAGAGTCTGGACCGAGATACAGCCAGGAGCAGCTGGTTTGGTGACCTTAGTGCTCTGGAAGTACTGTGAGGCTATCCGAGCTCTGATAAGTAAGATGGTGCCAGACCATTAAAACACTTAAAAACAATTAAAACCTTGAACTGGATCCTAAAGTGAACAGGCAGCCAGTGCAGAGATGCAAGGACAGGACTGATGTGATCACGCCGTTTCGTTCCAGTCAGCAGGCGGGCGGCTGCATTTTGAACCACCTGTAAACGGCGCAGTGCTGACTGGTCGAGACCAACGAACAAAGAGTTACAGTAGTCTAACCGTGAGGTAACAAAGCTATGAATGACTTTCTCCAGATCATTCCTGGGGAGATAAGCCTTTACTTTTGCTAATAATCTTAGCTGGAAGAAGCTTGTTTACACGATAGAGCTTATCTGCTTATCAAACTTGAAGTCACTGTCCAAGATAACACCAAGGTTCCTTGCAGATGGGTGACAGTGAGGCTTCAGGGTGCCAAAGACGCTGTCATAGCCATCTAGGAGATTACTCAGAGACTGTATAGTCTGTAAAAGTTGAGAGCTCTCAGTTACACATTCAGTGAGTCAGTGTGCATCCCATAAGGTTTATAGAAAGTGATATAACAGAGAGATATAAGTGAGCACCTTAAAACAGAGCAAAAGCCTCTCAAAGCCTTTGCAGAACAAATCATTCTCTTGTGTTTTCTCTGTAACTCTGTAAATGTCTGTGCAAATGTTTTGAAAAGGTTTCACAAAACTGCATAAACGACAAACTCACTTCATCATGAGAACCTGATCAGTCACCACATGAAATGTAATTACATAACACAAAATCACACACATGACTCAATGCTGGCAAAGAACCAACGGCCTGGCTCAAACCCTCTGAGAGGACACAGAGAAACTCCATTAAAAGTGTTATGATGTACTGTAAAAGGTCAAATAGGTGAAATCTTAAAAGGGCCAATTCAAAGAGAAATGTCTCCTCCTCAGAAAGTGTGCAGCTGGAGCCATAGTGGAGACAAAAAGTCATTACAAAAGATGGAGTGAAAGCTGTAACAATGCATACATATTAAAATGAGTTCATTACATTATAATAGTTCATTTGTGTGTGTAGCAGAAAGAGGTGAGTACCTGTAGTTGGACTGTAGACCTGACCAAAGTTGGTGATGACTTTACTGAACTTAAGTGTGATGTCAGTACTGAAGGGTCCAATTAGTCCGCTGTCAGTGAGACCAAGTGAGAACGCCACCTTTGGTTGGTCTGTGTGGATGTGAGAAGATTCACATAGAGGAAAAAAATAGCTCCACTTATAAACAGTTGATGAACAAATTGTATTGTGGCTTCATAGAAACTGATGTTACTCTGATCCTGTTGCATTATGACTGTTTGAACGGAGCATGGAGCTTGTGTGAGACGGCAGTACAAGCAGGCTGATTACTGGATGAAGTTACTCTTTAATAATGATATAAGCAGTTTACCTGCATTCTGTCTCTTGAGCTCCTCCACCTCGATTTCACTGATTTTCAATCTGGCCATCATATCTGTGAACACATTCAACATTTTTATTTTAAAGGAGATAATCTACATAACTGTGTAGCTAATAAACTAGCAGCTGTGTAATTTGCATCTTACTGCTGTTCTTAAAGACCATTCAGACATTTTCTTCTAAACACATTAAATAGGCCATAAATGTATTTCTAAAAAAGGTGTAAAAACCATTTCAACCATTTAGATTTGAATTGTGGAGCTAGGCTTCACAAACTGTGTTTCAAGATTTCTGTGTTCAGGATTTAGTGATTAGCATAAACCCGCCCCTGCTGCTGTAGAGGTATAAATACATTCAGCACACACTATTACTACTACAGTCTACAGTTAGCCAGTTAGCTGAGTTAGCTGTTGAGCTAGCAGCTTAGTTAGCCGCCGAGTTAGCAGCTGAGTTAGCCGCCGAGCTAGCAGCTTAGTTAGCCGCCGAGCTAGCAGCTCGGTTAGCAGCAGAAAGCTCTTAGACGTAGCGTCCATGTTTCTGGTAGAGGTGGTGACTTTGATTGACAGGTGACACTTGGTAGGGGGCGGGGCTTCAGCGTTTAGGAGCAGAGAAAGAGGCTGATTTTTACACAACTTTGAAGCCTAATTTCATATATTTGCCGATTTTTTTAATAATTTGGCAGGGTGGTTAACAACACACTTTTCTGTGGTATGTCAAACTCAGAACACATATTTATTCTTACTTTACACAGACGTTAATAATGATATAATCCGTTTACCTGCACTCTCTATCTTGAGCTCCTCCACCTCGGTTTCACTGACGTTCATTCTGGCCTCCAACACTGTCAACACATTTAACATTCATATTATTGTGAAGTTTATGGTCAGCAGGTTTCAAGTTGTTAACACTATGGAGATTTTGTTTTTTTACATTTTATTGATTGTTGCAGCTTACCTGTGTTCTCCATCTTGAGCTCCTCCATCACATGTTCACTGATTTTCAATCTGGCCATCATATCTGTGAACACATCAACATTTTTAGGAGATAATCTACATAACTGGAACTTGAAATACTTGTATGTGTAGCTAATAAACGAGCTTTGTACTTTGCAGCTTACTGTTGTTCTTAATAATGATATAATCAGTTTACCTGCACTCTCTTTCTTCAGCTTCACCACCTCGTTCTTGAGCTCCTCCACCTCGTTTTCACTGGCGTTCATTCTGGCCTCCAACACTGTCAACACATTTAACATTAATATTATTGTGAAGTTTATAGTCAGCAGGTTTCAAGTTGTTAACATGATCACTATGGAGACTGAGCTTTGTTCTTCTCTTATCTTTAGAAGGCAAAATTAATAATCTAATTCATAATTAATCAACAGTCAGATTCAAAATCTCATATTGAATGTATCTCTCCTAAGTAGATAAATATCTTTTGACTGCTCTTCAGTCATTTTGGGAATTAAAACTGGCAAAGGTTCATCCTGAACAACACATTAGATCACATAAATGTATTATCATTGGTAGCATACATAAAAAAAGAAAAGTTTTAACATGTTATTGATTGTCGTAGCTTACCTGCGTTCTCTCCCTGGAGCTCTTTGACCACATTTTCCAAAACTGTGAATACATTTAAAGTTTTTCAGTAAAAGCTTAATTTTGAATCTTAGATATGAATATCAGTAGACATGTTAAAGATGTTTGACAAGAAAAATAACCAGAAACATAAATTAATTTTATATTATTTCATAAAATATAAATATCTACCTGAATTCTTGTATTCACTGATTGTCAGTCTGGTCTGTATGGCTGGAATAAAAGCAGTAAATTACTCCTAAAAGTAATGTCTATGTGAACATTGCATGAATGTGTTGATCACTGTGTGAATGAACCTGTATTCTCCTGCTCCAGCTTCTCCATTTTGCTGTTGGTGTTCGTCAGCTCCACACTGTGTTTGATGGCCATGTCTCTCAGCTCCTTCAGCTCAGCCCAGATGTCAGGGGTGATGTTGGTCTGATCACTGGTTGATTTGACACCCAGGATCTCAGACTGAATCTCCATCTGAGTGATGTCATTCCCTGTCAGCCCTCCACTCTCACCCTGAGTCCCCGTCCAGTACAGACAGAGCAGCAACGCCAGAAAAGCTGCAGCACGCCTCATTGTGAAATATCACCTCTTTAGACAGGAGGATGCAGTCTGACACCACTCGGTCAGTTCCCGTCTTTATATCCACGTAAAACAGGTCACTGAACTGCTGTATGAGAATTAAACAGCTGTCTTTGATAACAAATGCAAAAATAGCACCAAAGATCCTTCAACACTAAAAGCAAACAACAAGTTAGAATCTTTCAAACCCATTGGCTGAGAAAGTTTGTAGAGTAAAGAGATGATAAGAGCAAAGTCAGTCATTAATAAATGTTTGTCAGGTCCAGTTTGTACATTTGCAAATATAAATGTGTATCAGCTGAAGAAAAATGTAAAAAATGATTGATTTTAGTTCATACTGTGGGTGGCATTAGGAAAAGTCCAGTTAAAAAGACGTGTATATGCTGTTTTTAGAGCTCTTAACTGGAAAAATGGGGCACATTTGAACCCTGAACAGTATGTGAGGGTTAACAGGTTCTTTATGAAATGTGCAAACTGTATTGATATTTCAAGTGATAATATTCTCATCATATGCTTTGTAGGGCCCCTCCCTGAGCTACTACCTTACCGTGGTGGAGGAGTTTGCATGTCCCAATGACCCCAGGAGCTCAGTTGTCGGGGGCTTTATGCCCCTGGTAGGGTCTCCCATGGCAAACAGGTCCGGGGGGAGGGGCCAGACAAAAGGTAGCTCAGAAAACCCCAATGACGAGCAAGATAATTGTTTTTTTGGAGGCGAGCGCCTGGTGGCCGGGCCTTCGCCCATGGGGCCCTGCCGGGCACAGCCCGAATAAGGGACATGGGACCCCGCTCTCACAGACCCACCACCAGTGAGAGGGGCCAAAGGGGTCGGGTGCAGTGTGAGCTGGGCGGCAGCCGAAGGCGGGGACCTTGGCGGTCCGATCCTCGGTTGCAGAAGCTAGCTCTAGGGACGTGGAACGCCACCTCTCTGGTGGGGAAGGAGCCTGAGCTGGTGCGTGAGGTTGAGAAGTTCCAGCTAGATATAGTCGGCCTCACCTCGACGCACAGCAAGGGCTCTGGATCTGAACCCGAGCGGTTATTGGACTTCTGTGCTCGTCACGGATTGTCCATAACGAACACCATGTTCAAGCATAAGGGTGTCCATATGTGCAATTGGCACCAGGACACCCTAGGCCACAGTTTGATGATTGACTTCGTGTCGTCGGACTTGCGGCCGCATATCTTGGACACTCGGGTGAATAGAGGGGTGGAGCTGTCAACTGATCACCACCTGGTGGTTAGTTGGCTCCGATGGTGGGGGAGGATGTGGGTCAGACCTGGCAGACCCAAACGCATTGTGAGGGTCTGCTGGGAACGTCTGGCAGAGTCTCCTGTCAGAGAGAGTTTCAACTCCCACCTCCGGGAGAGCTTCGACCATGTACCGGGGGAGGCGGGGGACATTGAGTCCGAGTGGGCCATGTTCCGTGCCTCCATTGTTAAGGCGGCTGACCAGAGCTGTGGCCGCAGGGTGATCGGTGCCTGTCGGTGCGGCAATCCCCGAACCCGTTAGTGGACACCGGCGGTGAGGGATGCCGTCAAACTGAAGAAGAAGTCCTATAGGGCCTTTTTGGCCTGTAGGACTCCAGAGGCAGCAGACAGGTACCGGCAGACCAAGCGGAGCGCAGCTAGGGCAGTCGCTGAGGCAAAAACCCGGACATGGGAGGAGTTCGGTGAGGCCATGGAAAAAGACTTCCCGACGGCTTCGAAGAGATTCTGGACCACCATCCGGCATCTTTGGAGGGGGAAGCAGTGCGCCGTAAACAGTGTGTACGGTGGGGATGGTGCGCTGCTGACCTCGACTCTGGACGTTGTGGATCGGTGGAAGGAATACTTCGAAGACCTCATCAATCCCACCGACACACCTTAAGGAAGGAAGCAGGCCCGGGGGACTCGGGTGTGGGCTCTCCTATCTCTGGGGTGGAGGTCGGCGAGGTGGTTATAAAGCTCCTCGGTGGGAGGGCCCCGGGGGTGGATGAGATCCGCCCCGAGTTCCTCAAGGCCCTGGATGTTGTGGGGCTGTCATGGTTGACACGACTCTGAAGCATCGCATGGACATCGGGGGCAGTGCCTCTGGATTGGCAGACTGGGGTGGTGGTCCCTCTTTTTAAGAAGGGGGACTGGAGGGTGTGGTCCAATTACAGGGGAATCACACTCCTCAGTCTCCCTGGTAAGGTCTATTCGGGGGTGCTGGAGAGGAGGGTCCGTCGGATAGTGTGGTTTTCATCCGGGCCGTGGAACAGTGGACCAGCTCTACACCCTCTGCAGGATCCTTGAGGGTGCATGGGAGTTTGCCCAACCAGTCCACATGTGTTTTGTGGATTTGGAGAAGGCATTCGACCGTGTCCCTCAGGGAATCCTGTGGGGGGTTCTCCGGGAATACGGGGTATCGGACCCCCTGATAAGGGCCGTCCGTTCCCTGTATGACCGGTGTCAGAGCTTGGTCCACATCGCCGGCAATAAGTCGGACTTGTTTCCAGTGAGGGTTGGACTCCACCAGGGCTGCCCTTTGTCACCGATCTTGTTCATAATTTTCATGGACAGGATTTCTAGGCGCAGCCAGGGTGTGGAGGGGGTCCGGTTTGGTGACCTCAGGATTGGGTCACTGCTTTTTGCGGATGATGTGGTCCTGTTGGCTTCATCAGACCGTGACCTCCAGCTCTCACTGGATCGGTTTGCAGCCGAGTGTGAAGCGGCCGGGATGAGAATCAGCACCTCCAAATCCGAGGCCATGGTCCTCAACCGGAAAAGGTTGGAGTGCACTCTTTGGGTCGGGGATGAGATCCTGCCTCAAGTGGAGGAGTTCAAGTACCTCGGGGTCTTGTTCACGAGTGAGGGAAGGATGGAGCATGAGATCAACAGGTGGATCGGTGCGGCGTCTGCAGTAATGTGGACTCTGCACAGATCCGTCGTGGTGAAGAGAGAGCTGAGCCGAAAGGCGAAGCTCTCGATTTACCAGTCGATCTTCGTTCCTACCCTCACCTCTGGTCATGAGCTTTGGGTAGTGACCGAAAGAACAAGATGGCGGGTACAAGTGGCCGAAATGAGCTTCCTCCGTAGGGTGGCTGGGCTCTCCCTTAGAGATAGGGTGAGAAGCTCAGTTATCTGGAGGGAGCTCAGAGTAGACCCGCTGCTCCTCCGCGTTGAGAGGAGCCAGATGAGGTGGTTCGGGCATCTAATCAGGATGCCTCCCGGACGCCTCCCTGGTGAGGTGTTCACCGGTAGGAGACCCAGAGGAAGACCCAGGACATGCTAGAGAGACTATGTCTCTCGGCTGGCCTGAGAACGCCTCGGGGTCCCCCGGGAAGAGCTGGACGAAGTGGCTGGGAAGAGGGAATTCTGGGCTTCCTGCTTAGGCTGCTGCCCCCGCGACCCGACCCCGGATAAGCGGAAGAGGATGGATGGATACATATTTACTCATATTATCATTATTTCTAAGCCACACATTCCTCTATTCAACATCAAGGAACACAGCTGGTGGTCTTCTGACTCCTTTATAGAGGTGTATATTATGTAAGAGACTATAGACAAATATGGCTAAACAATTTGAGAGCAACATATTTTTCCCTAATATATATGTTATATTTTGATATTTAATCACATAGTTTGTAGCCCATAATATAATGAGATGTCTGTTCATGTAGGATCACTGTGTATTTATCCGTCCGTCCACATGTGACATCATGTGTCACATATTTCCCTGATATTACACACAGTTATGATGTAATGTCACATCATCAGTGACATAATAACGCCAGTGATGTCATAATCACAGTTTGTAATTTCATTAATTATGTGACGTCATGCACCACATACTGAAATTACACATGGATCCTCAACGGGACCAGGTGGGTAGCCCTCATATGGATTGTACTTTGATTTTGAGCGTGGGTTAACATAGGTTAATATAGAGCAGGGGTGTCAAACATGCGGCCCGTGGGCCAGAACCGGCCCGCCAAGAGGTCCAATCCGGCCCGGTTCCCTTCTTCCTCATTTCCTTCCTTCCGTCTGTCCTTCCTACCTTTCTTCCTTCATTCCTTCCTTCCAATCCTCTTTTCCTTCCTTCCTTCCATCTGTCCTTCCTTCCGATCTTCCCTTCCGCCCTTCCTCCCTTCCTTCCTTCCTTCCTTCCTTCCTTCTTGTCTACTCTTCCTTCCATCTTTTCTTCCTCCCTTTCTTCCTTCCATCTTTCCTTCTTGTCTACTCTTCCTTCTCCTCCTTCTTTTCCTTCCGTCCTTCCTTCCTTTTAATGATTCAGCCCACATGAGATCAAATTGGGCAGTATGTGGCCCTTGAATGAAAATGAGTTTGACACCTCTGATCTCTGGTGATCATGGATGCAGAGTAGCAGTCACATGTATGCTATGTGGAGGAATGAAGTGATGTTGCTATGCAGGATTCTGATTAGCTAACGTGGGTTTGAGCTGCTCTTGACGGCATATATACATGGGTTAGTGTAAACGGTGTGTAACCCTAACTGGTGTCCACGCAGGTTTTTTTGTAAATGGAGAGGATGAAATGTCCAGTTATGAAAATAGCCGGGCACGTCTAAACGTAGTCTTAGTGTTATTGACCAGTTTTTGCTTTTTAGATTCTGAATTTCTGCCCTAGTGATTTTGGACTTCCTGGTTCCTGACTCTTGGACTGAATTAAAGGGCTTGAGAACTCTTCATCCCCGTGTCCCGTCTCTGCATCTGAGTCCACTTGGTCTGTGGCTGATAGCTGTATGAGAATTAAACAGCTGTCTTTGATAACGGATGCAAAAATAACACCACAGATCCTTCAACACTAAAAGCAATGTCATCATTGTCGTCGGTCACATGTCCTCATTGGCTTTGGAGGCATGTACTGCCTAATCCTAAGCACTGATTGGCTGGTGTGTGGTGTCGTCAGAAGCAGGAGAGGCTAACGGTCGTAAACATCTAGTCACGTGTACTCTGAGATGGACGTGCAGGTCAGGAAATGACCAAAAGGGACCATATATGGTTTGTTCCGTGTGTGTTGCATTACGTGTTGGACTGAATCCATGGACATATTGAGGAAAGTATTTCATTACTTATTGACCAGTTTTTGCTTTTTAGATTCTGAATTTCTGCCCTAGTGATTTTGGACTTCCTGGTTTCTGACTCTTGGACTGAATTAAACGGCTTGAGAACTCTTCATCCCCGTGTCCCGTCTCTGCATCTGAGTCCACTTGGTCTGTGGCTGATAGCTGTATGAGAATTAAACAGCTGTCTTTGATAACGGATGCAAAAATAACACCAACGTTCCTTCAACACTAAAAGCAAACAACAAGTTAGAATCTTTCAAACCCATTGGTCATGAAAGTTTGTAGAGTAAAGAGATGATAAGAGCAAAGTCAGTCTTTTAGTTTTCATGTGTTTGTTTTTCCAGACTCTGCTGCTCTGTTTAATCTCTTAATACACGCCCCTATTTTTTATGTTGTTAGCCTAAACGACATGCCCACATAGTTAGAGACTCAGAGATGTGTCTGGTATCAGTGGAAAGGAAACACTCTCAGGATTCTGTGTGATTCTGTGACTTACTGACAAAGAGTGGCAGAGGTTACAATGATGGGGTTGTGTCCTCGCCCATAGGTTTGCCTTTACAATGACATGTGTACAGACATTCAGGGACCTCTCAGCAGGATATAGACACAATGAGGCCACAGCCACAGGTCTTGGCTTTATGCAGTCCAAATTTGGAGTCAAAAGACCAAACGATGAATTTTTCAGAGTTATTTTTCAACAGGTATGTCCATGCGTTTTCCTTAGGTCCTTTTTGGAGACTCCAAATTGACACTTGGTTACCATGGTTACCAAAGCTATATAACCACAATCAAACACCTATAACTTCACAACCCCTTTGCCTACAATCAAAATCTTGGTCTCTAATGAAAGCTGACACCATATTATTATTATTATTATTATTATTATTATTATATATTATATTATTATATATAACCTTTTTTTTGTTTGGCCATATCTATCTATCCATCCATCCATCCATCCATCTACCTATCTACATATCTATCTATCTAACTGACTTTTTTTTGTTTGGCCATATCTATCTATCTATGTATGTATCTGTTTATTTTGCTATAAGTCATATGTCAAGTCTGTCAGGATCCAGTTCGCCGCTGCTCCTTTTTTCTGTCCATGTTTTCTTTCCTCCAGGGCTGGGCGGGGCCTTCTGGGAACTTCTGCAGCCACCCTCTTCTGCACACCTGAGATTCATCACCTCGTTTCCTGCTCTACAGCATTTATAAGCCGGTCTCTTCCTCCACTCATCGCCAGTTCGTTGTTTCACCCACAGTGGTAACGCTCACGGCTCTTTGATCTAGTATTTTGTAAACCTTGACCCCGTTTTGGATGTTTTTGGATTTACCTTGCTTTTGACTTGTTTTTCTCCTCTCTTCCCAGCCATTTGCCTGCCCTCAGCCTCGCCTCGCCCAGCCCTGTCTTCTCCTGCTGCATTTTTGCTTCTGTTTTTGTTGCCTGAATAAACCATCATCGGTTTCAGATCTGCATTGTGGGTCCAGTCTTTTTGTTCTGTTTAGTAAACTCCTGACAAAGTCGAAGAAGAACCAACCGTGTACCAAAATGCCGAGTGCGTAATGATATATGGTTCAACTCTTTTACGCACCGGGCGCACGCCGGTTACGCTTGGAGTTTGTTTATGGACAGCCAAACTGATAGCTTAGTGTCATACACCGTTGGAAACCTCAGACTATTGGCTAAAAGGTTATCAACTTCATTTCACCAAATACTTCCATTGGCTGGAACAGCTGTCAATCAAAGCCACGTTGTCGTTGGTCACATGTCCTGATTGGCTTTGGAGGCACGTGCTGCCTCATCCTAAGCACGGATTGGCTGGTGTGTGCTGTCGTCAGAAGCAGGAGAGGCTCACGGTCGTAAACATCTAGTCAACTAAACAAAAACAAAATAACCTTCGTGGTTTCTGGAAATTAAATAATGATATATTTTGTGATGTTGTTAAAAGAACAGCGAAACAAATATTCAGTGATCCTAATATGAATCACACACAAAAATGGGAATATTTTAAATTTAAGAGAAGCAGCAATGAGACGTATTAAAGAAATAAAAAATAATAACGCCTCTAAAGAAATAAATATCATGAACGAATTGAATACTCTATTGAAAAAAGATACTCTATTAGAGGACGAAGAAATTAAATTGAAGAGACTAAAAGAAGAAATAGACAACACATATATTAACATGGCTAAAGGAGCCTTCATAAGGTCAAGAGCAAAATGGTTGGAATTAGGCGAAAAGAACTCTAGCTATTTTTTTGCCCTTGAGAAACGAAGCCAAAAAAGAAACAATATTTCTGCACTCAAGATTAATGATAGCATAACCACCAATCATCTGGACATTTCAAAGTATGTTGGTTCATTTTATAGTAACATATACAGGTCATATTCTCATATCAATGATTGTGATAAATTTATTGAATCAATTAAAAAATATACACCAACCATTTCGGAACACTTCAAAACCAATTGTGAACAACCCATCACAAAATCTGAAATAGAAGCAATTCAATCAATGAAAAAGGGCAAATCTCCAGGCAACGACGGCCTCTCGGTTGAATTCTATTTGCATTTTTGGAATATTATTGTAGATCCTTTATTGGAATTATTTAAAGAATGTCAAAATAGAAAGGAAATGTCCACAAGTATGAAGCATTGTATTATAACATTAATTCCTAAACCGGAAAAAGATCACCTTCTGATAGAAAATTGGCCCATTTTCTATCATTACACTCTTAAATATAGATTATAAAATTATCTCATTAGTATTTGCTAAAAGGTTGAAAAAAGATCTTGGAGAGATTATTGCCGAAACACAAACTGGATTTATGTCCAATCGTCATATCAGCTCCAACATAAGACTTGTTCTTGATTTATTAGACTACTCTGACAACATTGATAATGACTCCCTTATAGTTTTTCTTGACTTTTATAAAGCTTTTGATACGGTGGAACATCATTTTTTATTTAAAGCACTACATACTTTTGGTTTTGGTCTAAACTTTATTTCAACAATTGAAATGTTTTATAAAAATATTGACAGTTGTGTCATACTATATCCAAACACTACTAAAAGATTTCCAGTCCTGAGATCTGTCCGTCAAGGCTGTCCGATATCGCCCTTTTTATTTTTGATTGTTGTCGAATTGCTCTCATTACATATTTTAAATAATCCTGTAATTGAAGGTTTGTCTATTTTTGGTAAGGAAATTAAACTGACCCAACTAGCTGATGATACAGCATTGTTCTTAAAGGACAAACACCAGATTGAAAATGCTGTTGCATTAATAGATGAATTCTCAGCTGCTTCTGGATTAAAATTAAATAAATCTAAATGCGAAATTTTATGTCTATTTGAAACGAATGTTAAAACCATTTGTAATATACCTGTTAAAAATTGTATTAGATATCTTGGAGTTTTTGTTTGTAAGAATGTTTCAGAACGTCAACAACTCAACTTCTCCCCCAAAATGAAAAAAACTAAAAGTATACTGAACTTATGGCTTCAAAGAGATTCATCAATCTTAGGTAAGATCCTTTTGACTAAAGCTGAAGGTATTTCTAGATTTGTGTATCCAGCACTCTCCCTTAATGTCTGTGACTCTACATGTAAAGAAATCAATGATATGTTTGTTAAATGTGTATGGAAGAATAAGCACCATCACTTGAAAAAAACTTTGCTTTCTGGCCCTAAAGCCAAAGGTGGTTTTGATTTACTTGATTTTATGGATTTAAATTATACATTTAAAGTTAAATGGTTAAAGGAATGCTTAAAAGCTCCAGATTCATTATGGAATTTTATTCCACATAATATATTCAAGAAGGTTGGAGGTCTCAAGTTCTTACTGTCTTGTAATTACAGTATATCTAAATTACCAATTAAGATGTTGAAATTTTATCAACAAGCTCTGCTAGCCTGGAAGCTATGTTTTTCACATAACTTTTCACCACATAAATCTATCATTTGGAACAATGAATGCATTATCAAAACAAATCATTGTATTTACAAAATTGGATAGACAAAAATATTATTTATATGAAAGACTTATTTAGTCCTAATGGCCAACTTCTTAGCTATGAGGAATTTCTTATGCAGAAAACTTTCCCTGTAAAATTTAAAGAATTTAGCTCAGTAATTAACTCTTTTCCTAGCGGCATTATAGAACTGATGAAAAGTTATGAAGAACAAAATGTACAACCCACAACATCCAACATTCTTTACATAAATGGTATTGATATTCTGAGTAAAAAATGTACTAATAAACATATCAGAGAATGTTTCTACAATGCTAAGAAAATAACACCCAGAGGGAAATGCTTTTGGAACGCTATTTTTACAGATATTAATTGGCGCAAGGCTTGTTCCTTTTAAATTTTGTATCACAAATAAAATTAGAGAATTGCATTTAAAAATACTACATAACATATATCCATCTAAAATGTTTATTTCACGATTCCTTGACATCGATAACAAATGTACTTTTTGTGAAATTGAACTTGAAAATGTAACCCATTTGTTTTATGGTTGTTCACATAGTATTACATTTTGGAAAGAACTTGAGAATTATATATTATGCAAAACAAAATACAAAATCAACATCGAGGGGAAGGACATTATCACTTATTTTGATTTCAAAGAAAAGAAACTATGTACTATAGTAAACCTTGTTTATTTTATTAGGAAAGTTTCATATTCATTAATGTAAATTTCAAAATTCTGCACCTTTTATTTAAATTATTTCTGATTGAACTTGATTTTTATTTCAAGTCTCTAGATTTAATTTCAAATAAGAAATGTATATCTACGATGAATATATATTTAAAAATGTTTAAATAATCTAATCCGTGTATCATTCGTTCTTTCTATTTTCGATTGGAAATCAAAAATCAAAAAAGGAAAAAGTGACACATTCTCTTGTTTTTTGTTTTTAAACCTAACACAAAAAAAGAAAAAATGTCTGTTTTTTCATATTTCAATTTTAGGCTCAGATAAAAAATACGAAATGGAAAAACGGGCCACAGGACTGAATTTTCCTCCCTCCTTCCTTCCTTCTTTCCTTCGTCCTTCCTTCCTTCCTACCTTTCTCCCTCCCTCCCTTCCTTCCTTCCTTCCTCCCTTCCTTCCTTCCTTCCTCCCTCCCTCCCTCCCTCCCTCCTTTCCTTCCTCCCTTCCTTCCTTTCTCCCTCCCTCCCTCCTTTCCTTCTTCCATCCCCCTTTCTTCCTTCCTCCATCCATCCTTCCTTCATTCCTTCTTTCCTCCGTCCTTCCTTCCTTCCTTCCTTCCTATCTTTCCTTCCTTCCTTTCTTCTGTCCTTCCTCCCTCCTTCCTTCCTTCCTTCCTTAAGAGCTTAATGCACATTAACCCTGTAACACCAATGAGTCATATTTTAATACAGGAGTTATGAGATGAGACACATGTAGTACACAGATAAACCACCAGGGGGCGTTTTATTAACCCTGAAACACCAATGAGTCATATTTTAATACAGGAGTTATGAGATGAGACACATGTAGTACACAGATAAACCACCAGGGGGCGTTTTATTTCAACGCTGTCAATCAGTGAGAAAAAGTTAAAGTTAGAAAAACATTAGTTACTGGATTGATGCAATGTTGAATTACTAAATATTCAGTAGGTTATCCCCCTTTTTCCTTCCCTCTTTCCTTCCTTCCTTCCTTCCTTTCCTTCCCTCCATCTTTCCTTTCTGTCTACTTTTCTTCCTTCCTTCCTTCCTTCTGTCCTTCCTCCCTCCCTCCTTCCTTCTTCCATCCCCCTTTCTTCCTTCCTTCTGTCCTTCCTTCCTCCCTCCTTCCTTCCTTCTTTCCTCCGTCCTCCTTCCCTTCCTTCCTTCCTTCCTTCCTTCCTTCCTCCCTTCTTTCCTTTCTTCTTCCTCACTTCCTTCATTCCTTCCTTGACTCGAGGACAACAGAAGGGTTAAATATTTAGCATTTTATTTTATGGTAACTTTAAAATGTGTTTATCGGATTAGAAACAGCAGGTATGGAAGCTCATTTATCTGTTCATCTGATCGACGTATTAGTAAATCAGGACCTTTGTGTATTACTATTTGTATTTCTTTTAGTTAATGGTAATGGTGATAATACAAATTAAAGTCAGAGACAGCACTTTAACCTCATATTCATTCTTTTATTTCATATGTAGTTTGTTGCAGAGCAAAGTCAACACAACAACAATGTGCATCCTTTCATATACACATGAATACTGTATGACTTGTTTATACACTATGCCAAACATTTGGGGGTAAATCAATTCTCATGTTTGAGTCTCACAGTGGAAAAAGCAGAAATCCGTTAAAGGAAGTAAAGTCGTGACTATTATCGAATAAACTAGAGCCAGCATATAAAACCAGGTAGACCACATCCCCCTTTTCCAGCTGAAGAACCAGTGAATTAGAAACACTTTCCAGGCTATTTGCACTGAAATTATAACTCCACAGCACCCTCTTGTCATTGTGATAGAGAAGAACACTCCTGTATACGTTACTCTGGTTATCCATTGTAGTGAATGAGAAGTAGTAGGCTCCACTGACTGGGGCTGTGAAGAGACCTGCAACAGAGGAGAAAATCAGTGAAGCTTTTTCCTGCTGTTGAACTACCTCTTCTCTGAGTTCAGTACGCTGTTGCTTCTCAATACTTTGGTCAGGCTGCTGTAAGTGGGTTTGTCTAATCTGAAGGAATAGTTGTTCAGTGCTCTTGCTTTGTTAACATCACGTTACTCAGAGACTGTATAGTCTGTAAAAGTTGAGAGCTCTCAGTTACACATTCAGTGAGTCAGTTTGCATCCCATAAGGTTTATAGAAAATGATATAACAGAGAGATATAAGTGAGCACCTTAAAACAGAGCAAAAGCCTCTCAAAGCCTTTGCAGAACAAATCATTCTCTTGTGTTTTCTCTGTAACTCTGTAAATGTCTGTGCAAAGGTTTTGAAAAGGTTTCACAAAACTGCATAAACGACAAACTCACTTCATCATGAGAACCTTATCAGTCACCACATGAAATGTAATTACATAACACAAAATCACACACATGACTCAATGCTGGCAAAGAACCAACGGCCTGGCTCAAACCCTCTGAGAGGACACAGAGAAACTCCATTAAAAGTGTTATGATGTACTGTAAAAGCTCAAATAGGTGAAATCTTAAAAGGGCCAATTCAAAGAGAAATGTCTCCTCCTCAGAAAGTGTGCAGCTGGAGCCATAGTGGAGAAAAAAAGTCATTACAAAAGATGGAGTGAAAGCTCTAACAATGAATACATATTAAAATGAGTTCATTACATTATAATAGTTCATTTGTGTGTGTAGCAGAAAGAGGTGAGTACCTGTAGTTGGACTGTAGACCTGACCAAAGTTGGTGATGACTTTACTGAACTTAAGTGTGATGTCAGTATTGAAGGGTCCAATTAGTCCGTTGTCAGTGAGACCAAGTGAGAACGCCACCTTTGGTTGGTCTGTGTGGATGTGAGAAGATTCACATAGAGGAAAAAAATAGCTCCACTTATAAACAGTTGATGAACAAATTGTATTGTGGCTTCATAGAAACTGATGTTACTCTGATCCTGTTGCATTATGACTGTTTGAACGGAGCATGGAGCTTGTGTGAGACGGCAGTACAAGCAGGCTGATTACTGGATGAAGTTACTCTTTAATAATGATATCAGCAGTTTACCTGCATTCTGTCTCTTGAGCTCCTCCACCTCGTTTTCACTGGCGTTCATTCTGGCCTCCAACACTGTCAACACATTTAACATTCATATTATTGTGAAGTTTATGGTCAGCAGGTTTCAAGTTGTTAACATGATCACTATGGAGACTGACCTTTGTTCTTATCTTCAAATGATGTTACTCTGTCTAGAAGATCTGCAATAGAAGGCAAAATTCATAATCAGATTAATAATTGTTCAGCATGCAGTGCTTTTTTTTTCTTTTTTTTTTACATTTTATTGATTGTTGCAGCTTACCTGTGTTCTCCATCTTGAGCTCCTCCATCACATGTTCACTGATTTTCAATCTGGCCATCATATCTGTAAACACATTCAACATTTTTATTTTAAAGGAGATAATCTACATAACTGTGTAGCTAATAAACTAGCAGCTGTGTAATTTGCAGCTTACTGCTGTTCTTAAAGACCATTCAGACATTTTCTTCTAAACACATTAAATAGGTCATAAATGTATTTCTAAAAAAGGTGTAAAAAGCATTTCAACCATTTAGATTTGAATTGTGGAGCTAGGCTTCACAAACTGTGTTCAAGATTTCTGTGTTCAGGATTTAGTGATTAGCATAAACCCTCCCCTGCTGCTGTAGAGGTATAAATACATTCAGCACACACTACTACTACTACAGTCTACAGTTAGCCAGTTAGCTGAGTTAGCCGCCGAGCTAGCAGCAGAAAGCTCTCAGACGTAGCGTCCATGTTTCTGGTAGAGGTGGTGACTTTGACTGACAGGTGACACTTGGTAGGGGGCGGGGCTTCAGCGTTTGGGAGCAGAGAAAGAGGCTGATTTTTACACAACTTTGAAGCCTAATTTCATATATTTGGCGATTATTTTAATCATTCAAATTTGGCAGGGTGGTTAACAACATACTTTTCTGTGGTATGTCAAACTCAGAACACATTTATTCTTACTTTACACAGACTTTAATAATGATATAATCAGTTTACCTGCACTCTCTATCTTCAGCTTCACCACCTCGTTCTTGAGCTCCTCCACCTCGTTTTCACTGGCGTTCATTCTGGCCTCCAACACTGTCAACACAACATTAATATTATTGTGAAGTTTATGGTCAGCAGGTTTCAAGTTGTTAACATGATCACTATGGAGACTGACCTTTGTTCAGCATGTAGTGTTTTTTTTTTTATTTCATTGATTGTTGCAGCTTACCTGTGTTCTCCATCTTGAGCTCCTCCATCGCATGTTCACTGATTTTCAATCTGGCCATCATATCTGTGAACACATTCAACATTTTTAGGAGATAATCTACATAACTGGAACTTGAAATACTTGTATGTGTAGCTAATAAACGAGCTTTGTACTTTGCAGCTTACTGTTGTTCTTAATAATGATATAATCAGTTTACCTGCACTCTCTATCTTCAGCTTCACCACCTCGTTTTCACTGGCGTTCATTCTGGCCTCCAACACTGTCAACACATTTAACATTCATATTATTGTGAAGTTTATAGTCAGCAGGTTTCATGTTGTTAACATGATCACTATGGAGACTGAGCTTTGTTCTTATCTTCTCTTATCTTTAGAAGACAAAATTATAATCAAATTCATAATTAATCAACAGCCAGATTCAAAATCTCATATTGAATGTATCTCTCCTAAGTAGATAAATATCTTTTGACTTCTCTTCAGTCATTTTGGGCATTAAAACTGGCAAAGGTTCATCCTGAACAACACATTAATATCAGATAAATGTATTATCATTGGTAGCATACATAAAAAAAGAAAAGTTTTTAGTAGTTATTGATTGTCGTAGCTTACCTGTGTTCTCTCTCTGGAGCTCCTTGACCACATTTTCCAAAACTGTGAATACATTTAAAGTTTTTCAGTAAAAGCTTTATTTTGAATCTTACATATGAACATCAGTAGACATGTTAAATAAGTTTGACAAGAAAAATAACCAGAAACATAAATTAATTTTATATTATTTCATAAAATATAAATATCTACCTGCATTCTTCCATTCACTGGCTGTCAGTCTGGTCTGTATGGCTGGAATAAAAGCAGTAAATTACTCCTAAAAGTATTGTCTATGTGAACATTGCATGAATGTGTTGATCACTGTGTGAATGAACCTGTATTCTCCTGCTCCAGCTTCTCTATCTTGCTCTTGGTGTTCGTCAGCTCCAAACTGTGTTGGATGGCCATGTCTCTCAGCTCCTTCAGCTCAGCCCAGATGTCAGGGGTGATGTTGGTCTGATCACTGGTTGATTTGACACCCAGGATCTCAGACTGAATCTCCGTCTGAGTGATGTCATTCCCTGTCAGCCCTCCACTCTCACCCTGAGCCCCCGTCCAGTACAGACAGAGCAGCAACGCCAGAAAAGCTGCAGCACGCCTCATTGTGAAATATCACCTCTTTAGACAGGAGGATGCAGTCTGACACCACTCGGTCAGTTCCCGTCTTTATATCCACGTAAAACAGGTCACTGAACTGCTGTATGAGAATTAAACAGCTGTCTTTGATAACGAATGCAAAAATAGCACCAAAGATCCTTCAACACTAAAAGCAAACAACAAGTTAGAATCTTTCAAACCCATTGGCTGTGAAAGTTTGTAGAGTAAAGAGATGATAAGAGCAAAGTCAGTCATTAATAAATGTTTGTCTTCTCTTCCTTCTCCTCCTTCTTTTCCTTCCGTCCTTCCTTCCTTTTAATGATTCGGCCCAAATGAGATCAAATTGGGCAGTATGTGGCCCTTGAATGAAAATGAGTTTGACACCTCTGATCTCTGGTGATCATGGATGCAGAGTAGCAGTCACATGTATGCTATGTGGAGGAATGAAGTGATGTTGCTATGCAGGATTCTGATTGACTAACGTGGGCTTGAGCTGCTCTTGACAACATATATACACGGGTTAGTGTAAACGGTGTGTAACCCTAACCCTAACTGGTGTCCACGCAGTTTTTTTTGTAAATGGAGAGGATGAAATGTCCAGTTATGAAAATAGCCGGGCATGTCTCAACGTAGTCTTAGTGTTATTGACCAGTTTTTGCTTTTTAGATTCTGAATTTCTGCCTAGTGATTTTGGACTTCCTGGTTTCTGACTCTTGGACTGAATTAAACAGCTTGAGAACTTTTCATCCCCGTGTGCCGTCTCTGCATCTGAGTCCACTTGGTCTGTGGCTGATAGCTGTATGAGAATTAAACAGCTGTCTTTGATAACGGATGCAAAAATAACACCACAGATCCTTCAACACTAAAAGCAAACAACAAGTTAGAATCTTTCAAATCCATTGGTCATGAACGTTTGTAGAGTAAAGAGATGATAAGAGCAAAGTCAGTCTTTTAGTTTTTATGTGTTTGTTTTTCCAGACTCTGCTGCTCTGTTTAATCTCTTAATACACGCCTTTATTTTTTATGTTGTTAGCCTAAACGACATGCCCACATAGTTAGAGACTCAGAGATGTGTCTGGTATCAGTGGAAAGGAAACACTCAGGATTCTGTGTGATTCTGTGACTGACTGACAAAGAGTGGCAGAGGTTACAATGATGGGGTTGTTTACTCGCCCATAAGTTTGCCTTTACAATGACATGTGTACAGACATTCAGGGACCTCTCAGCAGGATATAGACACAATGAGGCCACAGCCACAGGTCTTGGCTTCATGCAGTCCAAATTTGGAGTCAAAAGACCAAACGATGAATTTTTCAGAGTTATTTTCCAACAGGGATGTCCATGCGTTTTCCTTAGGTCCTTTTTGGAGACTCCAAATGGACACTTGGTTACCATGGTTACCAAAGCTGTATAACCACAATCACACACCTATAACTTCACAACCCCTTTGCCTACAATCAAAATCTTGGTCTCTAATGAAAGCTGACACCTTATTATTATTATTATTATTATTATTATTATTATTATTATATATTATATTATTATATATAACCTTTTTTTTTGTTTGGCCATATCTATCTATCTATCCATCCATCCATCCATCCATCCATCTACCTATCTATCTATCTATCTATCTGACTGACTAACTAACTGTCTATCTATCTATCTATCTATCTATCTATCTATCTATCTATCCATCTATCTATCTATCCATCCATCCATCTATCTATTTTGCTATAAGTCATATGTTAAGTCGAAGAAGAACCAACCGTGTACCAAAATGCCGAGTGCGTAATGATATATGGTTCAACTCTTTTACGCACCGGGCGCACGCCGGTTACGCTTGGAGTTTGTTTATGGACAGCCAAACTGATAGCTTAGTGTCATACACCGTTGGAAACCTCAGACTATTGGCTAAAAGGTTATCAACTTCATTTCACCGAATATTTCCATTGGCTAAAACAGCTGTCAATCAAACCCACGTTGTCGTTGGTCACATGTCCTGATTGGCTTTGGAGGCACGTGCTGCCTCATCCAAAGCACCGATTGGCTGGTGTGTGGTGTCGTCAGAAGCAGGAGGCTCACGGTCGTAAACATCTAGTCACGTGTACTCTGAGATGGACGTGCAGGTCAGGAAATGACGTAAACGGACCGTATATGATTTGTTGTTTGTGTTATTACGTTACGTGTTGGACTAAATACATGTTGACATATTGAGGAAAGTATTTCGGTTTTATGGAAACGGATTTCATATTTCAGCAGAATGGATACTTGGCGAGCTGTACAGGAAGTCCTGAGTCATAAGATGATCGTTGTGGATAAAGGGAAGACTTTGAAGGTATGTAGGCATTCTAGCTTTTCTCACTTAGCTGAGTGGCTAGCCAAGCTAATCGGTAATACTATTACGGCTGTGAGCAACCATATAATTCGTGAGTGGTCTTGAATGAATCTGGAGAATCTAAGCTTTCTAACAATGTACGGTATGAATATATATGTTTAAGGGTTGGTGTTTAAAACATTCAGAAGAACGTGTGGCTGCCTCCCAACTTCCGGTCCGTCCCGTAGGCGGAACAGCGTGCGTTAAGAGGTTAATGCACATTAACCCTGAAACACCAATGAGTCATATTTTAATACAGGAGTTATGAGATGAGACACATGTAGTACACAGATAAACCACCAGGGGGCGTTTTATTTCAACGCTGTCAATCAGTGAGAAAAAGTTAAAGTTAGAAAAACATTAGTTACTGGATTGATGCAATGTTGAATTACTAAATATTCAGTAGGTTATCCCCCCTTCTTCCTTCTTTCTGTCCTTCCTTCCTCCCTCCCTCCCTGTTTCCTTCCCTCTTTCCTTCCTTCCTTCCATTTGCCCTTCCTTTCTTCCCTCTATCTTTCCTTTCTCTCTTCTTTTCTTCCTTCCTTCCCTCCTTCCTCTTTACCTTTCTCCCTCCCTCCCTCTCTCCTTTCCTTTCTCCCTCCCTCTCTCCCTCCCTCCTTTCCTTCTTCCATCCCCCTTTCTTCCTTCCTTCTGTCCTTCCTTCCTCCCTCCTTCCTTCCTCCCTCCCTCCCTCCTTCCTTCCTTCCTTCCTTTCCTTCCTCCCTCCCTCCCTCCCTTCTTTCCTTCCTCCCTTCCTTCCTTCCTCCCTCCCTCCCTCCCTTCCTTCCTTCCTCCCTCCCTTCCTTCCTTCCTTCCTTTCCTTCCTCCCTTTTTCTTTTCTCTGTCCTTCCTTCCCTCCTTCCTCTTTTCCTTTCTCCCTCCCTCTCTCCCTCCCTCCCTCCTTTCCTTCTTCCACCCCCCTTTCTTCCTTCCATTCTGTCCTTCCTCCCTCCCTCCTTCCTTCCTTCTTTCCTCCGTCCTTCCTTCCTTCCTTCCTTCCTACCTTTCCTTCCTTCTGTCCTTCCTCCCTCCCTCCTTCCTTCCTTCCTTAAGAGCTTAATGCACATTAACCCTGTAACACCAATGAGTCATATTTTGATACAGGAGTTATGAGATGAGACACATGTAGTACACAGATAAACCACCAGGGGGCGTTTTATTTCAACGCTGTCAATCAGTGAGAAAAAGTTAAAGTTAGAAAAACATTAGTTACTGGATTGATGCAATGTTGAATTACTAAATATTCAGTAGGTTATCCCCCCTTCTTCCTTCTTTCTGTCCTTCCTTCCTCCCTCCCTCCCTCCCTTTTTCCTTCCCTCTTTCCTTCCTTCTGTCCTTCCTCCCTCCCTCCTTCCTTCCTTCCTTTCCTTCCTCTCTTCCTTCTTTTCTCTGTCCTTCCTTCCCTCCTTCCTCTTTTCCTTTCTCCCTCCCTCCCTCTCTCCTTTCCTTCTTCCATCCCCCTTTCTTCCTTCTTTCTGTCCTTCCTTCCTCCCTCCTTCCTTCCTTCTTTCCTCCGTCCTTCCTTCCTTCCTTCCTTCCTCCCTCCTTTACTTTCTTCTTCCTTCCTTCCTTCCTTCCTTCCTTGAACCTATCTTTCAATGCTGAATGATCATCAGATCATCATTTGAACTAATGAGTTGATAAATGGGATTTCAGTGTCTGATCTTTTTGTGTGTATGTGTTGGTTTTCCTAGACTCAGGTTTAAATATCCCCAAATTAAAGTCAGAGACAAGCACTTTAACCTCATATTCATTCTTTTATTTCATATGTAGTTTGTTGCAGAGCAAAGTCAACACAGCAACAATGTGCATCCTTTCATATACACATGAATACTGTATGACTTGTTTATACACTATGCCAAACATTTGGGGGTAAATCAATTCTCATGTTTGAGTCTCACAGTGGAAAAAGCAGAAATCCGTTAAAGAAAGTAAAATCACTACTAGTATCGTATACACTATAGCCAGCAGGTAAAACCAGGTAGACCACATCCCCCTTTTCCAGCTGAAGAACCAGTGAATTAGAAGCACTTTCCAGGCCATTTGAACTGTAATTATGACTGAACAACACTCTCTTGTCATTGTGATAGAGATAAACACTCCTGAATGCGTTACTCTGGCCATCCAGTAGAGTGAATGAGAAGTAGTAGGCTCCTCTGACTGGGGCTGTGAAGAGACCTGCAACACAGGAGAAAATGAGTGAAGCTTTTTCCTGCTGTTGAACTACCTCTTCTCTGAGTTCAGTACGCTGTTGCTTCTCAATACTTTGGTCAGGCTGCTGTAAGTGGGTTTGTCTAATCTGAAGGAATAGTTGTTCAGTGCTCTTGCTTTGTTAACATCACATTACTCAGAGACTGTATAGTCTGTAAAAGTTGAGAGCTCTCAGTTACACATTCAGTGAGTCAGTTAGCATCCCATAAGGTTTATAGAAAGTGATATAACAGAGAGATATAAGTGAGCACCTTAAAACAGAGCAAAAGCCTCTCAAAGCCTTTGCAGAACAAATCATTCTCTTGTGTTTTCTCTGTAACTCTGTAAATGTCTGTGCAAAGGTTTTGAAAAGGTTTCACAAAACTGCATAAACGACAAACTCACTTCATCATGAGAACCTGATCAGTCGCCACATGAAATGTAATTACATAACACAAAATCACACACATGACTCAATGCTGGCAAAGAACCAACGGCCTGGCTCAAACCCTCTGAGAGGACACAGAAAAACTCCATTAAAAGTGTTATGATGTACTGTAAAAGGTCAAATGGGTGAAATCTTAAAAGGGCCAATTCAAAGAGAAATGTCTCCTCCTCAGAAAGTGTGCAGCTGGAGCCATAGTGGAGAAAAAAAGTCATTACAAAAGATGGAGTGAAAGCTGTAACAATGAATACATATTAAAATGAGTTCATTACATTATAATAGTTCATTTGTGTGAGTAGCAGAAAGAGGTGAGTACCTGTAGTTGGACTGTAGACCTGACCAAAGTTGGTGATGACTTTACTGAACTTAAGTGTGATGGCAGTATTGAAGGGTCCAATTTGTCCGCTGTCAGAGAGACCAAGTGAGAACGCCACCTTTGGTTGGTCTGTGTGGATGTGAGAAGATTCACATAGAGCAGGGGTGTCAAACTCATTTTCACCAAGGGCCACATGAGCATAATGGTTGCCCTCAAAGGGCCACATGTAGCGGTAAGACAGTATAAATGTGACTAAATGTAACCAAATGTAATGTAAAATAAATGTAACTACTCCTTAATGTTAAATAACTCTGAATTTATTAATTATTCAAATTACCAATATTACATATGTACATATGATGTAAAAACAATGTTTACTATGTTTCTTGCTGTGTTAAAACATAAATCCTTTTAAATTGTCAGGTTAAGAAACCCACATTACTCCATCAATCAATGATCAAACTATCCAAGTGAATAAAGAAAAATATCATCCAACTCTAGTTATGACATTAACTTTGTTCAAAACCTTTTTGTCACAGGACAGAATAACAGAATAACAGAATAACAGAATAACAGAATAAGTACAACCAACAATTGTGAGTTGCTAAGAACATGTGTGACAGATGTAGCATTTTACAAAAACAAATGGCTGCACACAGCCTTGCAGATTTGTCTGCATAAACACATAAACCTTAAAACACTAAATACATTGCTACACATATAAAGTAGTATATGTAATAAACTCAAAATAACAAAATCAGGGTTGTCTCAATTCACAACTGTATTGGTCAAGTTTTTAGGTGAAGTTGATGAGAAGATGCTCCCTGTCATTGAACACACCAAGTCGATCCCCTCTCCACCATCCTCATCCACTGATCATGGTCTGAAAATAAACAAAACAAAATGCAAGCACAATCATTAAATTGCACTCAGTTTAACTATTCTTCATGGTTGAAATACATTTTATTAAATTTTAATTAGATTTTTAAAAATGCTTACCTATGCGTTTTCTGGCCGGATGTCTGACACCTTTTTTCTGTGACCAGTGTGTCTATGTCTGGTTTTAGGTCTTGTGCTGAGGCAATCCGTAGAACAGCATGGAGGTTATCATCAGTGATGCGGGATCTGTGCTTGTTTTTGTTTAGACTCATTAAGGAAAACATCTGTTCGCACAGATAGGTGCTCCCAAACATAGACAGAACACGCGCAACCTTTCATCCACAGCTAATGAAAAAGCTATGTAGCTGCGTGTCTCTTCTGCCAGCTGTGTTGCCAGGTTTCCTGCTAGTTCAGTAACTCGGTCCGCGATGGTGTTTCTTGATAAACTGACATTTTTAAAAGTCTGTATCTGGTCGGGACACACCTGCTCACACACCTTCAGCATACACTGCTTCAAAAAGGCACCGTCTGCAAAAGACTTTGAAGCTCGGGCGATTTCTTCAGCCACAATATAGCTAGCTTTCACTGCCGCAGTGTTTTTGGCTGTGCCTTTCATGAACACATTCTGCTGCAATTGTAATTTGCGTTTTAATTCTTGGACAGTTTGTTGTTTTTCTCCAAGGCTAACTTTGGCATACTTAGCTCCGTGTTTGGTGTCAAAATGCCGACGTAGATTGTACTCTTTGACAACTGACACTGCCTCATAACACAAAAGACATACCGGTTTTTCTCCTTGAAGCACAAACATGTATTCTCCTTCCCATCTTTCTTGAAACAGTCTTCCATCTGCATCAACTTTTCTCTTCTTGGACATTTTGATGATATTTGTATTTCTCGATTGAAAATTGCATTGATGTTGGTACACTGCGTTCTAGTGGCGGGATGCCGTCACTTCGCGGGTAACATGATCGGCATGAATTGTGGGTAATGTAGTTTATGGTCAATGCACACTTTTGACTTATTTATTTTAAGACAATTAGACCTTTTAAGTTCTCGCGGGCCACATAAAATGACGTGGCGGGCCACATCTGGCCCGCGGGCCTTGAGTTTGACACCTATGACATAGAGGAAAAAAATAGCTCCACTTATAAACAGCTGATGAACAAATTGTATTGTGGCTTCATAGAAACTGATGTTACTCTGATCCTGTTGCATTATGACTGTTTGAACGGAGCATGGAGCTTGTGTGAGACGGCAGTACAAGCAGGCTGATTACTGGATGAAGTTACTCTTTAATAATGATATAAACAGTTTACCTGCATTCTGTCTCTTGAGCTCCTCCACCTCGTTCTTTAGCTCCTCCACCTCGTTTTCACTGGCGTTCATTCTGGTCATCATATCTGTGAACACATTCAACATTTTTATTTTAAAGGAGATAATCTACATAACTGTATAGATAATAAACTAGCAGCTGTATAATTTGCAGCTTACTGTTGTTCTTAAAGACCATTCAGACATTTTCTTCTAAGCACATTAAATAGGTCATAAATGTATTTCTAAAAAAGGTGTAAAAAGCATTTCAACCATTTAGATTTGAATTGTGGAGCTAGGCTTCACAAACTGTGTTTCAACATTTCTGTGTTCAGGATTTAGTGATTAGCATAAACCCGCCCCTGCTGCTGTAGAGGTAGAAATACATTCAGCACACACTACTACTACTACAGTCTACAGTTAGCCAGTTAGCTGAGTTAGCCGCCGAGCTAGCAGCTGAGTTAGCAGCAGAAAGCTCTCAGACATAGCGTCCATGTTTCTGGTAGAGGTGGTGACTTTGATTGACAGGTGACACTTGGTAGGGGGCGGGGCTTCAGTGTTTGGGAGCAGAGAAAGAGGCTGATTTTTACACAACTTTGAAGCCTAATTTCATATATTTGACGATTTTTTTAATAATTCAAATTTGGCAGGGTGGTTAACAACACACCTTTCTGTGGTATGTCAAACTCAGAACACATATTTATTCTTACTTTACACAGACTTTAATAATGATATAATCAGTTTACCTGCACTCTGTCTCTTGAGCTCCTCCACCTCGGTTTCACTGGCGTTCATTCTGGCCTCCAACACTGTCAACACATTTAACATTCATATTATTGTGAAGTTTATGGTCAGCAGGTTTCAAGTTGTTAACATGATCACTATGGAGACTGACCTTTGTTCTTATCTTCAAATGATGTTACTCTGTCTAGAAGATCTGCAATAGAAGGCAAAATTCATAATCAGATTAATAATTGTTCAGCATTGCAGTGCTTTTATTTTTTTTTATTTATTTTTTTTACATTTTATTGATTGTTGCAGCTTACCTGTGTTCTCCATCTTGAGCTCCTCCATCACATGTTCACTGATTTTCAATCTGGTCATCATATCTGTGAACACATTCAACATTTTTATTTTAAAGGAGATAATCTACATAACTGTGTAGCTAATAAACTAGCAGCTGTGTAATTTGCAGCTTACTGCTGTTCTTAAAGACCATTCAGACATTTTCTTATAAACACATTAAATAGGTCATAAATGTATTTCTAAAAAAGGTGTAAAAAGCATTTCAACCATTTAGATTTGAATTGTGGAGCTAGGCTTCACAAACTGTGTTTCAAGAATTCTTTGTTCAGGATTTAGTGATTAGCATAAACCCGCCCCTGCTGCTGTAGAGGTATAAATACATTCAGCACACACTACTACTACTACAGTCTACAGTTAGCCGAGTTAGCTGCCGAGCTAGCAGCTAAGTTAGCAATTAATAATCAAATTCATAATTAATCAACAGCCAGATTCAAAATCTTATATTGAATAGCCGCCGAGCTAGCAACCGAGTTAGCCACCAAGCTAACCGCCGAACTAGCAGCTGAGTTAGCAGCAGAAAGCTCTCAGACGTAGCGTCCATGTTTCTGGTAGAGGTGGTGACTTTGATTGACAGGTGACACTTGGTAGGGGGCGGGGCTTCAGCGTTTGGGAGCAGAGAAAGAGGCTGAGTTTTACACAACTTTGAAGCCTAATTTCATATATTTGGCGATTTTTTTAATAATTCAAATTTGGCAGGGTGGTTAACAACACACTTTTCTGTGGTATGTCAAACTCAGAACACATATTTATTATTACTTTACACAGACTTTAATAATGATATAACCAGTTTACCTGCACTCTCTATCTTCAGCTTCACCACCTCGTTTTCACTGGCGTTCATTCTGGTCTCCAACACTGTCAACACATTTAACATTAATATGATTGTGAAGTTTATGGTCAGCAGGTTTCATGTTGTTAACATGATCACTATGGAGACTGACCTTTGTTCAGCATGTAGTGTTTTTTTGGGGTTTTTTTTACATTTTATTGATTGTTGCAGCTTACCTGTGTTCTCCATCTTGAGCTCCTCCATCACATGTTCACTGATTTTCAATCTGGCCATCATATCTGTGAACACATTCAACATTTTTAGGAGATAATCTACATAACTGGAACTTGAAATACTTGTATGTGTAGCTAATAAATGAGCTTTGTACTTTGCAGCTTACTGTTGTTCTTAATAATGATATAATCAGTTTACCTGCACTCTCTATCTTCAGCTTCACCACCTCGTTCCTGAGCTCCTCCACCTCGTTTTCACTGGCGTTCATTCTGGCCTCCAACACTGTCAACACATTTAACATTCATATTATTGTGAAGTTTATGGTCAGCAGGTTTCAACTTGTTAACATGATCACTATGGAGACTGAGCTTTGTTCTTATCTTCTCTTATCTTTAGAAGGCAAAATTAATAATCAAATTCATAATTAATCAACAGCCAGATTCAAAATCTCATATTGAATGTATCTCTCCTAAGTAGATAAATATCTTTTGACTTCTCTTCAGTCAGTTTGGGAATTAAAACTGGCAAAGGTTCATCCTGAACAACACATTAATATCAGATAAATGTATTATCATTGGTAGCATACATAAAAAAGAAAAGTTTTTACATGTTATTGATTGTCGTAGCTTACCTGTGTTCTCTCCCTGGAGCTCTTTGACCACATTTTCCAAAACTGTGAATACATTTAAAGTTTTTCAGTAAAAGCTTTATTTTGAATCTTACATATGAATATCAGTAGACATGTTAAAGAAGTTTGACAAGAAAAATAAGAAACATAAATTAATTTTATATTATTTTATTAAATATAAATATCTAACTGCATTCTTGCATTCACTGGCTGTCAGTCTGGTCTGTATGGCTGGAATAAAAGCAGTAAATTACTCCTAAAAGTAATGTCTATGTGAACATTGCATGAATGTGTTGATCACTGTGTGAATGAACCTGTATTCTCCTGCTCCAGCTTCTCCATCTTGCTCTTGGTGTACGTCAGCTCCACACTGTGTTTGATGGCCATGTCTCTCAGCTCCTTCAGCTCAGCCCAGATGTCAGGGGTGATGTTGGTCTGATCACTGGTTGATTTGACACCCAGGATCTCAGACTGAATCTCCGTCTGAGTGATGTCATTCCCTGTCAGCCCTCCACTCTCACCCTGAGTCCCCGTCCAGTACAGACAGAGCAGCAACGCCAGAAAAGCTGCAGCACGCCTCATTGTGAAATATCACCTCTTTAGACAGGAGGATGCAGTCTGACACCACTCGGTCAGTTCCCGTCTTTATATCCACGTAAAACAGGTCACTGAACTGCTGTATGAGAATTAAACAGCTGTCTTTGATAACGAATGCAAAAATAGCACCAAAGATCCTTCAACACTAAAAGCAAACAACAAGTTAGAATCTTTCAAACCCATTGGCTGTGAAAGTTTGTAGAGTAAAGAGATGATAAGAGCAAAGTCAGTCATTAATAAACGTTTGTCAGGTCCAGTTTGTACATTTGCATATATAAATGTGTATCAGCTAAAGAAAAATGTAAAAAATGATTGATTTTAGTTCATACTGTGGGTGGCATTAGGAAAAGTCCAGCTAAAAAGATGTGTATATGCTGTTTTTAGAGCCCTTAAATGGAAAAATGGGGCACATTTGAACCCTGAACAGTATGTGAGGGTTAACAGGTTCTTTATGAAATGTGCAAACTGTATTGATATTTCAAGTGATAATATTCTCATCATATGCTTTGTAGGGCCCCTCCCTGAGCTACTACCTTACCGTGGTGGAGGGCTTTGCGTGTCCCAATGACCCCAGGAGCTCAGTTGTCGGGGGCTTTATGCCCCTGGTAGGGTCTCCCATGGCAAACAGGTCCGGGGGGAGGGGCCAGACAAAAGGTAGCTCAGAAAACCCCAATGACGAGCAAGATAATTGTTTTTTTGGAGGGACATGGGACAGTGAGAGGGGCCAAAGGGGTCGGGTGCAGTGTGAGCTTGGCGGCAGCCGAAGGCGGGGACCTTGGCGGTCCGATCCTCGGTTGCAGAAGCTAGCTCTAGGGACGTGGAACGCCACCTCTCTGGTGGGAAAGGAGCCTGAGCTGGTGCGTGAGGTTGAGAAGTTCCGGCTAGATATAGTTGGCCTCACCTCGACGCACAGCAAGGGCTCTGGATCTGAACCCGAGCGGTGTTCTGTTATTGGACTTCTGTGCTCGTCACGGATTGTCCATAACGAACACTGTGTTCAAGCATAAGGGGGTCCATATGTGCACTTGGCACCAGGACACCGTTGGCCGCAGTTTGATGATTGACTTCGTAGTCGTGTCGTTGGACTTGCGGACGCATATCTTGGACACTCGGGTGAATAGAGGGGCGGAGCTGTCAACTGATCACCACCTGGTGGTGAGTTGGTGAGTTGGCTCCGATGGTGGGGGAGGACGCCGGTCAGACCTGGCAGACCCAAACGTATTGTGAGGGTCTGCTGGGAAAGTCTGACAGAGTCTTCTTTCAGAGAGAGTTTTAACTCCCACCTCCGGGAGAGCTTCGACCATGTACCAGGGGAGGCGGGGGACATTGAGTCCGAGTGGGCCATGTTCCGTGCCTCCATTGTTAAGGGTTAGGGTTAGGGTGACCAGAGCTGTGGCCGCAGGGTGGTCGGTGCCTGTCGGGGCGGCAATCCCCGAACCCGCTAGTGGACACCGGCGGTGAGGGATGCCGTCAAACTGAAGAAGAAGTCCTATAGGGCCTTTTTGGCCTGTAGGACTCCAGAGGCAGCAGACAGGTACCGGCAGACCAAGCGGAGCGCAGCTAGGGCAGTCGCTGAGGCAAAAACCCGGACATGGGAGGAGTTCGGTGAGGCCATGGAAAAAGACTTCCCGACGGCTTCGAAGAGATTCTGGACCACCATCCGGCATCTTCGGAGGGGGAAGCAGTGCGCCGTAAACAGTGTGTACGGTGGGGACGGTGCGCTGCTGACCTCGACTCTGGACGTTGTGGATCGATGGAAGGAATACTTCGAAGACCTCATCAATCCCACCGACACACCTTAAGGAAGGAAGCAGGGCCGGGGGACTCGGATGTGGGCTCTCCTATCTCTGGGGTGGAGGTCGGCGAGGTGGTTATAAAGCTCCTCACTGGGAGGGCCCCAGGGGTGGATGAGATCCGCCCCGAGTTCCTCAAGGCCCTGGATGTTGTGGGGCTGTGGAACAGTGGACCAGCTCTACACCCTCTGCAGGATCCTTGAGGGTGCATGGGAGTCTTCCCAACCAGTCCACATGTGTTTTGTGGACTTGGAGAAGGCATTCGACCGTGTCCCTCGGGGAATCCTGTGGGGGGTTCTCTGGGAATACGGGGTATCAGACCCCCTGATAAGGGCCGTCCGTTCCATGTATGACCGGTGTCAGAGCTTGGTGCGCATTGCCGGCAATAAGTTGGACTTGTTTCCAGTGAGGGTTGGACTCCGCCAGGGCTGCCCTTTGTCACCGATCCTGTTCATAATTTTCATGGACAGGATTTCTAGGCGCAGCCAGGGTGTGGAGGGGGTCCGGTTTGGTGACCTCAGGATTGGGTCACTGCTTTTTGCGGATGATGTGGTCCTGTTGGCTTCATCAGACCGTGACCTCCAGCTCTCACTGGATCGGTTCGCAGCCGAGTGTGAAGCGGCCGGGATTATAATCAGCACCTCCAAATCCGAGGCCATGGTCCTCAACCGGAAAAGGTTGGAGTGCACTCTTCGGGTCGGGGATGAGATTCTGCCTCAAGTGGAGGAGTTCAAGTTCCTCGGGGTCTTGTTCACGAGTGAGGGAAGGATGGAGCATGAGATCGACAGGCGGATCGGTGCGGCGTCTGCAGTAATGCGGACTCTGCACGGATCCGTCGTGGTGAAGAGAGCTGAGCCGAAAGGCGAAGCTCTCTATTTACCAGTCGATCTTCATTCCTACCCTCACCTCTGGTCATGAGCTTTGGGTAGTGACCGAAAGAACAAGATCGCGGGTACAAGCGGCCGAAATGAGCTTCCTCCGTAGGGTGGCTGGGCTCTCCCTTAGAGATAGGGTGAGAAGCTCAGTTATCCGGAGGGAGCTCGGAGTAGACCCGCTGCTCCTCCGCGTTGAGAGGAGCCAGATGAGGTGGTTCGGGCATCTAATCAGGATGCCTCCCGGACGCCTCCCTGGTGAGGTGTTCACCGGTAGGAGACCCAGAGGAAGACCCAGGACACGCTGGAGAGACTATGTCTCTCAGCTGGCCTGGGAACGCCTCGGGGTCCCCCGGGAAGAGCTGGACGAAGTGGCTGGGGAGAGGGAATTCTGGGCTTCCTGCTTAGGCTGCTGCCCCCGCGACCCGACCCCGGATAAGCGGGAGAGGATGGATGGATGGATGGATAAATATTTACTCATATTATCATTATTTCTAAGCCACACATTCCTCTATTCAGCATCAAGGAACACAGCTGGTGGTCTTCTGACTCCTTTATAGAGGTGTATATTATGTAAGAGGCTATAGACAAATATGGCTAAACAATTTGAGAGGAACGTATTTTTCCCTAATATATATGTTATATTTTGATATTTAATCATCAATCACCTGATATTACACACAGTTATGATGTAATGGCACATCATCAGTGACATAATAACGCCAGTGATGTCATAATCACAGTTCGTAATTTCATTAAATATGTGACGTCATGCACCACATACTGAAATTACACATGGATCCTCAACGGGACCAGGTGGTTAGCCCTCATATGGATTGTACTTGGATTTTGAGCGTGGGTTAACATAGGTTAATATAGAGCAGGGGTGTCAAACATGCGGCCCGTGGGCCAGAACCGGCCCGCAAAGAGGTCCAATCCGGCCCGGTTCCCTTCTTCCTCATTTCCTTCCTTCCATCTGTCCTTCCTACCTTTCGTCCTTCATTCCTTCCTTCCAATCTTCTTTTCCTTCCTTCCTTCCATCTGTCCTTCCTTCCTTCCGATCTTCCCTTCCTCCCTTCCTTCCTTCCTTCTTGTCTACTCTTCCTTCCATCTTTTCTTCCTCCCTTTCTTCCTTCCATCTTTCCTTCTTGTATTCTCTTCCTTCTCCTCCTTCTTTTCCTTCCGTCCTTCCTTCCTTTTAATGATTCGGCCCAAATGAGATCAAATTGGGCAGTATGTGGCCCTTGAATGAAAATGAGTTTGACACCTCTGATCTCTGGTGATCATGGATGCAGAGTAGCAGTCACATGTATGCTATGTGGAGGAATGAAGTGATGTTGCTATGCTGGATTCTGATTAGCTAACGTGGGTTTGAGTTGCTCTTGACGGCATATATACACGGGTTAGTGTAAACTTGTGTGTAACCCTAACCCTAACTGGTGTCCACGCAGTTTTTTTGTAAATGGAGAGGATGAAATGTCCGTTTATGAAAATAGCCGGGCACGTCTAAACGTAGTCTTAGTGTTATTGACCAGTTTTTGCTTTTTAGATTCTGAATTTCTGCCTAGTGATTTTGGACTTCCTGGTTTCTGAGTCTTGGACTGAATTAAAGGGCTTGAGAACTCTTCATCCCCGTGTCCCGTCTCTGCATCTGAGTCCACTTGGTCTGTGGCTGATAGCTGTATGAGAATTAAACAGCTGTCTTTGATAACGGATGCAAAAATAACACCACAGATCCTTCATCACTAAAAGCAATGTCATCATTGTCGTCGGTCACATGTCCTCATTGGCTTTGGAGACATGTACTGCCTAATCCTAAGCACTGATTGGCTGGTGTGTGGTGTCGTCAGAAGCAGGAGAGGCTCACGGTCGTAAACATCTAGTCACGTGTACTCTGAGATGGACGTGCTGGTCAGGAAATGATCGAAAGGGACCGTATATGGTTTGTTCCGTGTGTGTTGCATCACGTGTTGGACTGAATCCATGGACATATTGAGGAGAGTATTTCATTACTTATTGACCAGTTTTTGCTTTTTAGATTCTGAATTTCTGCCCTAGTGATTTTGGACTTCCTGGTTTCTGACTCTTGGACTGAATTAAACGGCTTGAGAACTCTTCATCCCCGTGTCCCGTCTCTGCATCTGAGTCCACTTGGTCTGTGGCTGATAGCTGTATGAGAATTAAACAGCTGTCTTTGATAACGGATGCAAAAATAACACCAAAGATCCTTCAACACTAAAAGCAAACAACAAGTTAGAATCTTTCAAACCCATTGGTCATGAAAGTTTGTAGAGTAAAGAGATGATAAGAGCAAAGTCAGTCTTTTAATTTTCATGTGTTTGTTTTTCCAGACTCTGCTGCTCTGTTTAATCTCTTAATACACGCCCCTATTTTTTTATGTTGTTAGCCTAAACGACATGCCCACATAGTTAGAGACTCAGAGATGTGTCTGGTATCAGTGGAAAGGAAACACTCTCAGGATTCTGTGTGATTCTGTGACTTACTGACAAAGAGTGGCAGAGGTTACAAAGATGGGGTTGTTTACACGCCCATAGGTTTGCCTTTACAATGACATGTGTACAGACATTCAGGGACCTCTCAGCAGGATATAGACACAATGAGGCCATAGCCACAGGTCTTGGCTTCATGCAGTCCAAATTTGGAGTCAAAAGACCAAAAGATGAATTTTTCAGAGTTATTTTTCAACAGGTATGTCCATGCGTTTTCCTTAGGTCCTTTTTGGAGACTCCAAATGGACACTTGGTTACCATGGTTACCAAAGCTGTATAACCACAATCAAACACCTATAACTTTACAACCCCTTTGCCTACAATCAAAATCTTGGTCTCTAATGAAAGCTGACACCATATTATTATTATTATTATTATTATTAAATATTATATTATTTTATATATATAACCTTTTTTTTTTTGTTTGGCCATATCTATCTATCTATCTATCTATCCATCCATCTATCCATCCATCCATCCATCTATCTACCTATCTACCTATCTATCTAACTGACCGACTAAATATCTATCTATCTATCTATCCATCCATCCATCCATCTATCTACCTATCTATCTGTTTATTTTGATATAAGTCATATGTCAAGTCGAAGAAGAACCAACCGTGTACCAAAATGCCGAGTGCGTAATGATATATGGTTCAACTCTTTTACGCACCGGGCGCACGCCGGTTACGCTTGGAGTTTGTTTATGGACAGCCAAACTGATAGCTTAGTGTCATACACCGTTGGAAACCTCAGACTATTGGCTAAAAGGTTATCAACTTCATTTCACCGAATATTTCCATTGGCTAAAACAGCTGTCAATCAAACCCACGTTGTCGTTGGTCACATGTCCTGATTGGCTTTGGAGGCACGTACTGCCTCATCGAAAGCACCGATTGGCTGGTGTGTGGTGTCGTCAGAAGCAGGAGGCTCACGGTCGTAAACATCTAGTCACGTGTACTCTGAGATGGACGTGCAGGTCAGGAAATGACGTAAACGGACCGTATATGGTTTGTTATTTGTGTTATTACGTTACGTGTTGGACTAAATACATGTTGACATATTGAGATAAGTATTTCGGTTTTATGGAAACGGATTTCATATTTCAGCAGAATGGATACTTGGCGAGCTGTACAGAAAGTCCTGAGTCATAAGATGATCGTTGTGGATAAAGGGAAGACTTTGAAGGTATGTAGCATTCTAGCTTTTCTCACTTAGCTGAGTGGCTAGCCGAGCTAATCGCTAATACTATTACGGCTGTGAGCAACCATATAATTCGTGAGTGGTCTTGAATGAATCGGGAGAATCTAAGCTTTCTAACAATGTACGGCATGAATATATATGTTTAAGGGTTGGTGTTTAAAACATTCAGAAGAACGTGTGGCTACCTTCTAACATCCGGTCCGTCCCGTAGGCGGAACAGCGTGCGTTAAGAGGTTAATGCACATTAACCCTGAAACACCAATGAGTCATATTTTAATACAGGAGTTATGAGATGAGACACATGTAGTACACAGATAAACCACCAGGGGGCGTTTTATTTCAACGCTGTCAATCAGTGAGAAAAAGTTAAAGTTAGAAAAACATTAGTTACTGGATTGATGCAATGTTGAATTACTAAATATTCAGTAGGTTATCCCCCCTTCTTCCTTCTTTCTGTCCTTCCTTCCTCCCTCCCTCCCTTTTTCCTACCCTCTTTCCTTCCTTTCTTCCTTCTTTTCTCTGTCCTTCCTTCCCTCCTTCCTCTTTTCCTTTCTCCCTCCCTCCCTCTCTCCTTTCCTTCTTCTATCCCCCTTTCTTCCTTCTTTCTGTCCTTCCTTCCTCCCTCCTTCCTTCCTTCTTTCCTCTGTCCTTCCTTTCTTCCTACCTTACTCCCTTCCTTCCTCCCTTCCTTCCTCCCTTCCTTCCTTCCTCCCTCCCTTCCTTCCTTCCTCCTTTCCTTCCTTCCTTCCTTCCTTTCTTCCTTCCTTTCTTCCTTCCATTTGCCCTTCCTTTCTTCCCTCCATCTTTCCTTTCTGTCTTCTTTTCTTCCTTCCTTTCTTCCTTCTGTCCTTCCTCCCTCCCTCCTTCCTTCCTTCCTTTCCTTCTTTTCTCTGTCCTTCCTTCCCTCCTTCCTCTTTTCCTTTCTCCCTCCCTCTCTCCCTCCTTTCTTTCTTCCATCCCCCTTCCTTCCTTCCTTCTGTCCTTCCTCCCTCCTTCCTTCCTTCCTTCCTTAAGAGGTTAATGCACATTAACCCTGAAACACCAATGAGTCATATTTTAATACAGGAGTTATGAGATGAGACACATGTAGTACACAGATAAACCACCAGGGGGTGTTTTATTTCAACGCTGTCAATCAGTGAGAAAAAGTTAAAGTTAGAAAAACATTAGTTACTGGATTGATGCAATGTTGAATTACTAAATATTCAGTGGGTTATCCCCCCTTCTTCCTTCTTTCTGTCCTTCCTTCCTCCCTCCCTCCCTTTTTCCTACCCTCTTTCCTTCCTTTCTTCCTTCTTTTCTCTGTCCTTCCTTCCCTCCTTCCTCTTTTCCTTTCTCCCTCCCTCCCTCTCTCCTTTCCTTCTTCTATCCCCCTTTCTTCCTTCTTTCTGTCCTTCCTTCCTCCCTCCTTCCTTCCTTCTTTCCTCTGTCCTTCCTTTCTTCCTACCTTACTCCCTTCCTTCCTCCCTTCCTTCCTCCCTTCCTTCCTTCCTCCCTCCCTTCCTTCCTTCCTCCTTTCCTTCCTTCCTTCCTTCCTTCCATTTGCCCTTCCTTCCTTTCTTCCTTCCTTTCTTCCTTCCATTTGCCCTTCCTTTCTTCCCTCCATCTTTCCTTTCTGTCTTCTTTTCTTCCTTCCTTTCTTCCTTCTGTCCTTCCTCCCTCCCTCCTTCCTTCCTTCCTTTCCTTCTTTTCTCTGTCCTTCCTTCCCTCCTTCCTCTTTTCCTTTCTCCCTCCCTCTCTCCCTCCTTTCTTTCTTCCATCCCCCTTTCTTCCTTCCTTCTGTCCTTCCTTCCTCCCTCCTTCCTTCCTTCCTTTCCTTCCTCCCTTCCTTCTTTTCTCTGTCCTTCCTTCCCTCCTTCCTCTTTTCCTTTCTCCCTCCCTCCCTCCTTTCCTTCTTCCATCCCCCTTTCTCCCTCCCTCCCTCCCTTCTTTCTTCCCTTCCTTCCTTCCTCCCTCTTTCCTTCCTTCTTTCCTCCGTCCTTCCTTCCTTCCTTCTGTCCTTCCTCCCTCCTTCCTTCCTTCCTTCCTTAAGAGGTTAATGCACATTAACCCTGAAACACCAATGAGTCATATTTTAATACAGGAGTTATGAGATGAGACACATGTAGTACACAGATAAACCACCAGGGGGCGTTTTATTAACCCTGAAACACCAATGAGTCATATTTTAATACAGGAGTTATGAGATGAGACACATGTAGTACACAGATAAACCACCAGGGGGCGTTTTATTAACCCTGAAACACCAATGAGTCATATTTTAATACAGGAGTTATGAGATGAGACACATGTAGTACACAGATAAACCACCAGGGGGCGTTTTATTTCAACGCTGTCAATCAGTGAGAAAAAGTTAAAGTTAGAAAAACATTAGTTACTGGATTGATGCAATGTTGAATTACTAAATATTCAGTAGGTTATCCCCCCTTCTTCCTTCTTTCTGTCCTTCCCTCCTCCTTCCCTCCCCTTTTCCTTCCCTCCTTCCTTCCTTCCTTTCCTTCCTCCCTTCCTTCTTTTCTCTGTCCTTCCTTCCCTCCTTCCTCTTTTCCTTTCTCCCTCCCTCCCTCTCTCCTTTCCTTCTTCCATCCCCCTTTCTTCCTTCTTTCTGTCCTTCCTTCCTCCCTCCTTTCTTCCTTCTTTCCTCCGTCCTTCCTTCCTTCCTACCTTCCTCCCTCCCTCCTTCCCTCCTTTCCTTCCTTCCTTCCTTCCATCCTTCCTCCCTCCCTCCCTCCCTCCCTCCCTTCCTTCCCTCCTCCTTTCCTTCCTTCCTTCCTTCCTTTCCTTCCTCCCTTCCTTCTTTTCTCTGTCCTTCCTTCCCTCCTTCCTCTTTTCCTTTCTCCCTCCCTCTCTCCCTCCCTCCCTCCTTTCCTTCTTCCATCCCCCTTTCTTCCTTCCTTCTGTCCTTCCTTCCTTCCTTCCTTTCCTTCCTTCTTTCCTCCGTCCTTCCTTCCTTCCTACCTCCCTCCTTTCCTTCCTCCCTTCCTTCCTCCCTCCCTCCCTCCCTCCCTACCTCCCTTCCTCCCGCCATCCCTTCCTTCCTTCCTTCCTTCTTTCCTTCCTTCCTTCCTTCCTTTCCTTCCTCCCTTCCTTCTTTTCTCTGTCCTTCCTTCCCTCCTTCCTCTTTTCCTTTCTCCCTCCCTCCCTCTCTCCTTTCCTTCTTCCATCCCCCTTTCTTCCTTCTTTCTGTCCTTCCTTCCTCCCTCCTTCCTTCCTTCTTTCCTCCGTCCTTCCTTCCTTCCTACCTTCCTCCCTCCCTCCTTTCCTTCCTTCCTTCCTTCCTTCCTTCCTTCCTTCCTTCCTCCTTTCCTTCCTTCTGTCCTTCCTTTCCTTCCTCCCTTCCTTCTTTTCTCTGTCCTTCCTTCCTTCCTTCCTTCCTTCCTCCCTCCCTCCTTCCTTCCTCCTTTCCTCCGTCCTTCCTTCCTTCCTTCCTTCCTACCTTTCCTTCCTTCCTTCCTTCTGTCCTTCCTTCCTTCCTTCCTTAAGAGGTTAATGCACATTAACCCTGAAACACCAATGAGTCATATTTTAATACAGGAGTTATGAGATGAGACACATGTAGTACACAGATAAACCACCAGGGGGCGTTTTATTTCAACGCTGTCAATCAGTGAGAAAAAGTTAAAGTTAGAAAAACATTAGTTACTGGATTGATGCAATGTTGAATTACTAAATATTCAGTAGGTTATCCCCCCTTCTTCCTTCTTTCTGTCCTTCCTTCCTCCCTCCCTCCCTTTTCCTACCCTCTTTCCTTCCTTTCTTCCTTCTTTTCTCTGTCCTTCCTTCCCTCCTTCCTCTTTTCCTTTCTCCCTCCCTCCCTCTCTCCTTTCCTTCTTCTATCCCCCTTTCTTCCTTCTTTCTGTCCTTCCTTCCTCCCTCCTTCCTTCCTTCTTTCCTCTGTCCTTCCTTTCTTCCTACCTTACTCCCTTCCTTCCTCCCTTCCTTCCTTCCTCCCTCCCTTCCTTCCTTCCTCCCTCCCTTCCTTCCTTCCTCCTTTCCTTCCTTCCTTCCTTCCTTCCATTTGCCCTTCCTTCCTTTCTTCCTTCCTTTCTTCCTTCCATTTGCCCTTCCTTTCTTCCCTCCATCTTTCCTTTCTGTCTTCTTTTCTTCCTTCCTTTCTTCCTTCTGTCCTTCCTCCCTCCCTCCTTCCTTCCTTCCTTTCCTTCTTTTCTCTGTCCTTCCTTCCCTCCTTCCTCTTTTCCTTTCTCCCTCCCTCTCTCCCTCCTTTCTTTCTTCCATCCCCCTTTCTTCCTTCCTTCTGTCCTTCCTTCCTCCCTCCCTCCCTCTCTTCCTTCCTTCCTTTCCTTCCTCCCTTCCTTCTTTTCTCTGTCCTTCCTTCCTCCCTCCTTCCTTCCTTCTTTCCTCCGTCCTTCCTTCCTACCATCCTCCCTCCCTCCCTCCTTTCCTTCCTTCCTTCCTTCCTTCCTGCCTTCCTCCCTCCCTTTCTTCCTTCCTCCCTTTCTTCTTTTCTCTGTCCTTCCTTCCCTCCTTCCTCTTTTCCTTTCTCCCTCCCCCCCTCCCTCCCTTCCTCCTCGCCTTCTTCCATCCCCCTGTCTTCCTCCCTCCTTCCTTCCTTCTTTCCTCCGTCCTTCCTTCCTTCCTACCTTCCTCCCTCCCTCCTTTCCTTCCTTCCTTCCTTCCTTCCTTCCTTCCTTCCTCCTTTCCTTCCTTCTGTCCTTCCTTTCCTTCCTCCCTTCCTTCTTTTCTCTGTCCTTCCTTCCTTCCTTCCTTCCTTCCTCCCTCCCTCCTTCCTTCCTCCTTTCCTCCGTCCTTCCTTCCTTCCTTCCTTCCTACCTTTCCTTCCTTCCTTCCTTCTGTCCTTCCTTCCTTCCTTCCTTAAGAGGTTAATGCACATTAACCCTGAAACACCAATGAGTCATATTTTAATACAGGAGTTATGAGATGAGACACATGTAGTACACAGATAAACCACCAGGGGGCGTTTTATTTCAACGCTGTCAATCAGTGAGAAAAAGTTAAAGTTAGAAAAACATTAGTTACTGGATTGATGCAATGTTGAATTACTAAATATTCAGTAGGTTATCCCCCCTTCTTCCTTCTTTCTGTCCTTCCTTCCTCCCTCCTTCCTTCCTTCTTTCCTCCGTCCTTCCTTCCTCCCTCCCTTCCTTCCTTCCTCCTTTCCTTCCTTCCTTCTTTCCTTCCTTCCTTCCTTCTGCTCTCCCTCCCTCCTTCTTTCCTTCCTTTCCTTCCCTCTTTCCTTCCTTCCTTCCTTCCTCCCTCCCTCCTTCCTTCCTTCTGTCCTTCCTTCCTCCCTCCCTCCTTCCTTCCTTCCTTTCCTTCCTCCCTTCCTTCTTTTATTTGTCCTTCCTTCCTTTCCTTCTTCTTTTCCTACTCCCTCCCTCCCTCCTTTCCTTCTACCATCCCCCTTTCTTCCTTCCTTCTGTCCTTCCTTCCTCCCTCCTTCCATCCTTCTTTCCTCCGTCCTCCCTCCTTCCTTCCTTCCTTTCCTTCCTCCCTTCCTTCTTTTGTCTGTCCTTCCTTCCCTCCTTCCTCTTTTCCTTTCTCCCTCCCTCTCTCCCTCCCTCCCTCCTTTCCTTCTTCCATCCCCCTTTCTTCCTTCCTTCTGTCCTTCCTTCCCCCATCCTTCCATCCTTCCTTCCTTCTTTCCTCCGTCCTTCCTTCCTTCTTTCCTTCCTACCTTTTTCCTTCCTTCCTTCTTTTCTCTGTCCTTCCTTCCCTCCTTCCTCTTTTCCTTTCTCCCTCCCTCCCTCCCTCCCCCCCTTCCTTCCTTCCTCCCTCCCTCCCTTCCTTCCTTCCTTCCTTCCTTCCTTTCCTTCCTCCCTTCCTTCTTTTCTCTGTCCTTCCTTCCTTCCTCCCTCCCTCCTTTCCTTCTTCCATCCCCCTTTCTTCCTTCCTCCTTCCTTCCTTCTTTCCTCCGTCCTTCCTTCCTTCCTACCTCCCTCCTTTCCTTCCTCCTTTCCTTCCTCCCTCCCTCCCTCCATCCCTTCGTTCTTTCCTCCGTCCTTCCTTCCTTCCTTCCTACCTTTCCTTCCTTCCTTCCTTCTGTCCTTCCTCCCTCCTTCCTTCCTTCCTTCCTTAAGAGGTTAATGCACATTAACCCTGAAACACCAATGAGTCATATTTTAATACAGGAGTTATGAGATGAGACACATGTAGTACACAGATAAACCACCAGGGGGCGTTTTATTTCAACGCTGTCAATCAGTGAGAAAAAGTTAAAGTTAGAAAAACATTAGTTACTGGATTGATGCAATGTTGAATTACTAAATATTCAGTAGGTTATCCCCCCTTCTTCCTTCCTTCTGTCCTTCCTTCCTCCCTCCCTCCCTTTTTCCTTCCCTCTTTCCTTCCTTCCTTCCTTCTGTCTTTTCTCCCTCCCTCCTTTCCTTCTTCCATCCGCCTTTTTTCCTTCCTTCTGTCCTTCCTTCCTCCCTCCTTCCTTCCTTCTTTCCTCCGTCCTCCCTTCCTTTTTTTCTCTGTCCCTCCTTCCCTCCTTCCTCTTTTCCTCCCTCTCTCCCTCCCTCCCTCCTTTCCTTCTTCCATCCCCCTTTCTTCCTTCTTTCTGTCCTTCCTTCCTCCCTCCTTCCTTCCCTCTTTCCTCCGTCCTTCCTATCTCCCTCCCTCCTTTCCTTCCTTCCTTCCTTCCTTCCTTCCTCCCTTCCTTCCTTTCCTTCCTCCCTTCCTTCTTTTCTCTGTCCTTCCTTCCCTCCTTCCTCTTTTCCTTTCTCCCTCCCTCCCTCTCTCCTTTCCTTCTTCCATCCCCCTTTCTTCCTTCTTTCTGTCCTTCCTTCCTCCCTCCTTCCTTCCTTCTTTCCTCCGTCCTTCCTTCCTTCCTACCTTCCTCCCTCCCTCCCTCCCTCCTTTCCTTCCTTCCTTCCTTCCTCCCTTCCTCCCTCCCTCCCTTCCTTCCTTCCTCCTTTCCTTCCTTCCTTCTTTCCTTCCTTCCTTTCCTTCCTCCCTTCCTTCTTTTCTCTGTCCTTCCTTCCCTCCTTCCTCTTTTCCTTTCTCCCTCCCTCCCTCCTTTCCTTCTTCCATCCCCGTCTTCCTTCCTTCTTTCCTTCCTTTCCTTCCTCCCTTCATTCTTTTCTCTGTCCTTCCTTCCTTCCCTCCTTCCTCTTTTCCTTTCTCCCTCCCTCTCTCCCTCCCTCCCTCCTTTCCTTCTTCCATCCCCCTTTCTTCCTTCCTTCTGTCCTTCCTTCCTCCCTCCTTCCTTCCTTCTTTCCTCCGTCCTTCCTTCCTTCCTACCTTTCCTTCCTTCCTTCCTTCCTTCCTCCTTCCTTTCTTCCTTCCTTCCTTAAGAGCTTAATGCACATTAACCCTGAAACACCAATGAGTCATATTTTAATACAGGAGTTATGAGATGAGACACATGTAGTACACAGATAAACCACCAGGGGGCGTTTTATTTCAACGCTGTCAATCAGTGAGAAAAAGTTAGTTAGAAAAACATTAGTTACTGGATTGATGCAATGTTGAATTACTAAATATTCAGTAGATTATCCTCCCTTCTTCCTTCTTTCTGTCCTTCCTTCCTCCCTCCCTTTTTCCTTCCCTCTTTCCTTCCTTCCTTCCTTCCTTCTGTCCTTCCTCCCTCCTTCCTTCCTTCTTTCCTTTCTTCCTTCCATCTTTCCTTTCTGTCTTCTTTTCCCCCTTTCTTCCTTCCTTCTGTCTTTCCTTCCTCCCTTCTTTCCTCCATCCTTCCTTCCTTCCTTCCTCCCTCCTTCACTTTCTTTTTCCTTCCTTCTGTCCTTCCTTCCTCCCTCTTTCCTTCCTTCTTTCCTCCGTCCGTCCTTCCTTCCTTTATTCCTTCCTTCCTCCCTCCTTTACTTTCTTCTTCCTTCCTTCCTTCCTTCCTTCCTTCCTTCCTTGAACCTATCTTTCAATGCTGAATTATCATCAGATCATCATTTAAACTAATGAGTTGATAAATGGGATTTCAGTGTCTGATCTTTTTGTGTGTATGTGTTGGTTTTCCCAGACTCAGGTTTAAATATCCCCAAATTAAAGTCAGAGACAAGCACTTTAACCTCATATTCATTCTTTTATTTCATATGTAGTTTGTTGCAGAGCAAAGTCAACACAGCAACAATGTGCATCCTTTCATATACACATGAATACTGTATGACTTGTTTATACACTATGCCAAACATTTGGGGGTAAATCAATTCTCATGTTTGAGTCTCACAGTGGAAAAAGCAGAAATCCGTTAAAGGAAGTAAAGTCGTGACTATTATCGAATACACTAGAGCCAGCATATAAAACCAGGTAGACCACATCCCCCTTTTCCAGCTGAAGAACCAGTGAATTAGAAACACTTTCCAGGATATTTGCACTGTAATTATAACTCCACAACACTCTCTTGTCATTGTGATAGAGAAGAACACTCCTGTAAACGTTACTCCGGTCATCCAGTAGAGTGAATGAGAAGTAGTAGGCTCCTCTGACTGGGGCTGTGAAGAGACCTGCAACAGAGGAGAAAATGAGTGAAGCTTTTTCCTGCTGTTGAACTACCTCTTCTCTGAGTTCAGTACGCTGTTGCTTCTCAATACTTTGGTCAGACTGCTGTAAGTGGGTTTGTCTAATCTGAAGGAATAGTTGTTCAGTGCTCTTGCTTTGTTAACATCACATTACTCAGAGACTGTATAGTCTGTAAAAGTTGAGAGCTCTCAGTTACACATTCAGTGAGTCAGTTTGCATCCCATAAGGTTTATAGAAAGTGATATAACAGAGAGATATAAGTGAGCACCTTAAAACAGAGCAAAAGCCTCTCAAAGCCTTTGCAGAACAAATCATTCTCTTGTGTTTTCTCTGTAACTCTGTAAATGTCTGTGCAAAGGTTTTGAAAAGGTTTCACAAAACTGCATAAACGACAAACTCACTTCATCATGAGAACCTGATCAGTCACCACATGAAATGTAATTACATAACACAAAATCACACACATGACTCAATGCTGGCAAAGAACCAACGGCCTGGCTCAAACCCTCTGAGAGGACACAGAGAAACTCCATTAAAAGTGTTATGATGTACTGTAAAAGGTCAAATGGGTTAAATCTTAAAAGGGCCAATTCAAAGAGAAATGTCTCCTCCTCAGAAAGTGTGCAGCTGGAGCCATAGTGGAGACAAAAAGTCATTACAAAAGATGGAGTGAAAGCTGTAACAATGAATACATATTAAAATGAGTTCATTACATTATAATAGTTCATTTGTGTGTGTAGCAGAAAGAGGTGAGTACCTGTAGTTGGACTGTAGACCTGACCAAAGTTGGTGATGACTTTACTGAACTTAAGTGTGATGTCAGTATTGAAGGGTCCAATTAGTCCGCTGTCAGTGAGACCAAGTGAGAACGCCACCTTTGGTTGGTCTGTGTGGATGTGAGAAGATTCACATAGAGGAAAAAAATAGCTCCACTTATAAACAGTTGATGAACAAATTGTATTGTGGCTTCATAGAAACTGATGTTACTCTGATCCTGTTGCATTATGACTGTTTGAACGGAGCATGGAGCTTGTGTGAGACGGCAGTACAAGCAGGCTGATTACTGGATGAAGTTACTCTTTAATAATGATATAAACAGTTTACCTGCATTCTGTCTCTTGAGCTCCTCCACCTCGTTTTCACTGACGGTCATTCTGGCCTCCAACACTGTCAACACATTTAACATTCATATTATTGTGAAGTTTATGGTCAGCAGGTTTCAAGTTATTAACATGATCACTATGGAGACTGACCTTTGTTCAGCATGCAGTGTTTTTTTTAATTTTTTAATTTTTTACATTTTATTAGTGCCACGGGTTCTCAGCTCCGAGGAACTCCATTCTAGTAACTATTAATCTTCTCCATACTTATTCTTATTCTTCCGCCGTTTTTCGGCGCATAACTCCTCCCGCAGCTTTGAGAAAACCCCGACAATATATACATCAAAACATGCGGCTCGATCGGGACAGAGGTGCTATGACATTTGGTGTTGAAATTCCAATTGTTCTCAACGTTATTCCCAAAAAAACGGGAGATTTCTCCATTGAAAATGAATGGGAATTTTTTTTTAAAAACACAAAATTTCACCTTTTTTCTGAGTCACGTAGCTCTCTCATACGTGCACGTAGAAACGTGATTCAAACTTTAAAACGGAGGAAAATTTGTCCTCTCTGGAAAAATACCAAACTATTTTGACATAACATGTAAACTTTTCAAACTATGAGCAGTCAAACGAGGAGTGGAAATCACTTTTTCTTCACAGTTACAGTGGAAGCGGCAGTTAGAGTGTGAGAAGCAGTAAAAAATAAACTTAATTTTTATTTTTAATTCGAGCTCACGGCCAAACCGTAAAAAGTAGACATATAATTTTTCGTCAAAATGTAGACATAGGTGTTGGGATTCATAAAATGTGACGTTGACAGGCGGGGTCTGCACAACATTTAAACGGGGGCCGAGACCGGCACCAATACCTGTCTCGCTCCCCATTGACCTTAATGTAATAGTCTTCTTTTTTCAAAAGAATCTCACTCTGTGTTCACACTGAGCTTACTCGCTCATTTTAATGAATATCTGAATAAAATAAACACTGTCAGAATCTGCCGGCTTCTGCGTCTCTCACAGTGTTTTCGGTTTTTGGACAGGAGTTACGGTTTTCTCACAGTTTGCAATTGTTCGGGACCTTGTCAGAAGCCAAATTCTTCAGATTTTTGAGAATGTTTTCCAAGCAGATTCTCACACATCGCCATAGCAACCATAGGGCCTTAGCTGACCTTAGCAACCGCAGGGCCTTGGCTGCCCCTTAGCAACCTGTTGCTGGGCAGAAATTAAGCTACTTTTTTGTGATTGGCTAATTCCTGTCTGTCTGTTTTGCCAGTTAACCGAGCTAATTCATTTGAATGGAGATTAATTCATGTTTACTGTGGACAAAATAAATAGTTTTATTGTTTTGTATTGTGGTTATATGATTTGTGGTGTATAAAAAGATTCAACATTTATCAATAGAAGATGAAAAAAATGTACATAATATAATTTCATACAACCAAGAAATTTAAAATAAAAAGTATCTGTCTGTGGATAAAATGAAGTAAACTTTAATTAATAGGTTTAAATAAATATTATTTATGCTTAAATATGATTAACATTCACTTAATATTTTCAAGGATGTTAAGTTGAGAAAAAAGTACATTCATAAGGAAAAAATAAATGGTGTACTCGTCCCGGCAGCAGCCCCGTGGCACTCAAAATGTACCTGGTATTTTCTAGTTGATTGTTGCAGTTTACCTGCATTCTGTCTCTTGAGCTCCTCCACCTCGTTTTCACTGGCGTTCATTCTGGCCTCCAACACTGTCAACACATTTAACATTAATATTATTGTGAAGTTTATAGTCAGCAGGTTTCAAGTTGTTAACATGATCACTATGGAGACTGACCTTTGTTCAGCATGCAGTGTTTTTTTGTGTTTTTTTTTTTACATTTTATTGATTGTTGTAGCTTACCTGTGTTCTCCATCTTGAGCTCCTCCATCACATGTTCACTGATTTTCAATCTGGCCATCACATCTGTGAACACATTCAACATTTTTAGGAGATAATCTACATAACTGGAACTTGAAATACTTGTATGTGTAGCTAATAAATGAACTTTGTACTTTGCAGCTCACTGTTGTTCTTAATAATGATATAATCAGTTTACCTGCACTCTCTATCTTCAGCTTCACCACCTCGTTTTCACTGGCGTTCATTCTGGCCTCCAACACTGTCAACACATTTAACATTAATATTATTGTGAAGTTTATGGTCAGCAGGTTTCAATGGAGGTCTCTATGGAGACCTTTGTTCTTATCTTCTCTTATCTTTAGAAGGCAAAATTAATAATCAAATTCATAATTAATCAACAGCCAGATTCAAAATCTCATATTGAATGTATCTCTCCTAAGTAGATATCTTTTGACTGCTCTTCAGTCATTTTGGGAATTAAACCTGGCAAAGGTTCATCCTGAACAACACATTAATATCAGATAAATGTATTATCATTGGTAGCATACATAAAAAAGCAAAGTTTTTACATGTTATTGATTGTCGTAGCTTACCTGTGTTCTCTTTCTGGAGCTCTTTGACCACATTTTCCAAAACTGTGAATACAAGTTTTTTAGTAAAAGCTTTATTTTGAATCTTACATATGAATATCAGTAGACATGTTAAAGAAGTTTGACAAGAAAAATAACCAGAAACATAAATTAATTTTATATTATTTCATAAAATATAAATATCTACCTGCATTCTTGCATTCACTGGCTGTCAGTCTGGTCTGTATGGCTGGAATAAAAGCAGTAAATTACTCCTAAAAGTAATGTCTATGTGAACATTGCATGAATGTGTTGATCACTGTGTGAATGAACCTGTATTCTCCTGCTCCAGCTTCTCCATCTTGCTCTTGCTGTTCGTCAGCTCCACACTGTGTTGGATGGCCATGTCTCTCAGCTCCTTCAGCTCAGCCCAGATGTCAGGGGTGATGTTGGTCTCATCACTGGTTGATTTGACACCCAGGATCTCAGACTGAATCTCCGTCTGAGTGATGTCATTCCCTGTCAGCCCTCCACTCTCACCCTGAGCCCCCGTCCAGTACAGACAGAGCAGCAACGCCAGAAAAGCTGCAGCACGCCTCATTGTGAAATATCACCTCTTTAGACAGGAGGATGCAGTCTGACACCACTCGGTCAGTTCCCGTCTTTATATCCACGTAAAACAGGTCACTGAACTGCTGTATGAGAATTAAACAGCTGTCTTTGATAACGAATGCAAAAATAACACCAAAGATCCTTCAACACTAAAAGCAAACAACAAGTTAGAATCTTTCAAACCCATTGGCTGTGAAAGTTTGTAGAGTAAAGAGATGATAAGAGCAAAGTCAGTCATTAATAAATGTTTGTCAGGTGCAGTTTGTACATTTGCATCTATAAATGTGTATCAGCTGAAGAAAAATGTAAAAAATGATTGATTTTAGTTCATACTGTGGGTGGCATTAGGAAAAGTCCAGCTAAAAAGACGTGTATATGCTGTTTTTAGAGCTCTTAAATGGAAAAATGGGGCACATTTGAACCCTGAACAGTATGTGAGGGTTAACAGGTTCTTGTATAACCACAATCAAACACCTATAACTTCACAACCCCTTTGCCTACAATCAAAATCTTAATGAAAGCTGACACCTTATTATTACTATCATTATTATTATTATTATTATTATTATTATCATTATTATTATTATTATTATTATATATTATATTATTATATATAACCTTTTTTTTGTTTGGCCATATCTATCTATCTATCTGACTGACTAACTAACTGTCTATCTATTTATCTATCTATCTATCTGTTTATTTTGCTATAAGTCATATGTCAAGTCGAAGAAGAACCAACCGTGTACCAAAATGCAGAGTGCGTATTGATATATGGTTCAACTCTTTTACGCACCGGGCGCACGCCGGTTACGCTCGGAGTTTGTTTATGGACAGCCAAACTGATAGCTTAGTGTCATACACCGTTGGAAACCTCAGACTATTGGCTAAAAGGTTACCAACTTCATTTCACCGAATATGTCCATTGGCTGGAACAGCTGTCAATCAAAGCCTTGTCGTCATTGTCGTTGGTCACATGTCCTCATGTACTGCCTCATCCTCAGCACCGATTGGCTGATGTGTGGTGTCGTCAGAAGCAGGAGAGGCCAGGGGTTAATTTGAGCCGGATCCTACCGGAACAAGATCCGGCACCTCTCAATTTTGGCCTCCCTGTGTTCCGGTACTTATTTGGGCAGATCCGGTACCTCTCATTAAAAAAAAAACAGAAACAAAAAAAACAAAAACATATAAAAATGTTTAAAATAAAATAATAATATGCATATATTAATTTACAGAACAAAACCCAAGAATTTCATGTTGTTTATTAAGATTTAACGTCATTTGAAAGAGTCCTGTTGACGCACTGAAAAACTGGGCCAACAAACCACAACCCTGACACACATGTTAGGAGCAAGCAGAGAGGAAAAAACTGTTGCCATTTCAACGCAAACATGTCAACATGTCGCTACCTCCTCCCGTCCCGTAGGCGGAACAGCGTGCATTAAGAGGTTAAATTTACTTTTCTTTTTTCAAAAAGAAGGAAGAGTTGCATGACACTTCAAAACGAGTCAGAAAAGCCTCCACAAGCGGCGACGAGGGCAGCTGCAGCGGTCATGTCGACGGTCAAAACCGGCTGCAGCAGGAGGCTAGCACCGCAACAGCTAGCCAGGTTCACTAACGGCTATCCGGGTTCACCAACGGCTATCCGAGTTCACCAACGGCTATCCGGGTACACCAACGGCTAGCCTGGTTCACCAACGGCTAGCCCGGTTCACCGACAGCTAGCCTGGTTCACCAACGGCTATCCGGGTACACCAACGGCTATCCGGGTACACCAACGGCTAACCTGGTTGACCAACGGCTATCCGAGTTCACCAACGGCTATCCGGGTACACCAACGGCTATCCTGGTTCACCAACGGCTAGCCAAGCCGGGACAAGAGGCTGGCACCATGGCAACAGCTAGCCGGGTTCACCAACGGCTAGCCAAGCCGGGACAAGAGGCTGGCACCATGGCAACAGCGAGCCCGATTCACCGACAGCTAGCCAAGCCGGGACAGGAGGCTGGCACCGGGGCAGCAGCTGGTCAGGTTCACCGCCAGCCGGAGCAGGAGCCAGCTACAGTGCTAGCAGTCAGCCAGGTGGACCACCAACAGCCGGAGCAACAGGTGGGAACCCTGGCATCAGCTGGCTTGGAGCAGGAAGATTGAGAAGGGGAAGAGAGGCATTGAGCGGAGAGGAGTGTGGGACGTCCAGCGTCATGCTCGTGATGTGGAGTGTTTTGGACAACTAAATATGGTGAGTGTACTGTCTATTAATAGGCCGCCGTGCCAGTCTTTGAATAATAATAATGGAAGATGATATTATGTATGATTTAGTAAAAGCTTTGTTTTACACGTTAGACCTGTTGACTATATAGTACTGTAAGTCCCACCTGTGGTGATGTGGGCATTGGCCTGTGCTGGTCGGAGTATAGCCTAAAATAATTGTAAATTATCGTCATAACATTTATACCATGGATATTATTTGAAGTTGAGGCTTGTAAGTCCCACAGCGTGGTGAGTGGGCATTTTCATGTTGTTTTCAGCACGTTGTCTGTATATGTTCCGGGACCTGTGCCCGTCTCGTCATCCCTGAGCTGTCATATGTACTTTGCGTTCCGGCACCTTATGATTTACAAATTAAGCACTGGGAGAGGCTCACGGTCGTAAACATCTAGTCACGTGTACTCTGAGATGGACGTGCAGGTCAGGAAATGACGTAAACGGACCGTATATGGTTTGTTATTTGTGTTATTACGTTACGTGTTGGACTAAATACATGTTGACATATTGAGGAAAGTATTTCGGTTTTATGGAAACGGATTTCATATTTCAGCAGAATGGATATTTGGCGAGCTGTACAGAAAGTCCTGAGTCATAAGATGATCGTTGTGGATAAAGGGAAGACTTTGAAGGTATGTAGCATTATAGCTTTTCTCACTTAGCTGAGTGGCTAGCCGAGCTAATCGCTAATACTATTACTGCTGTGAGCAACCATATAATTGGTGAGTGGTCTTGAATGAATCAGGAGAATCTAAGCTTTCTAACAATGTACGGCATGAATATATATGTTTAAGGGTTGGTGTTTAAAACATTCAGAAGAACGTGTGGCTGCCTCCCAACTTCCGGTCCGTCCCGTAGGCGGAACAGCATGCGTTAAGACGTTAATGCACATTAACCCTGAAACACCAATGAGTCATATTTTAATACAGGAGTTATGAGATGAGACACATGTAGTACACAGATAAACCACCAGGGGGCGTTTTATTAACCCTGAAACACCAATGAGTCATATTTTACAGTTTTTTTCTATTGGTTTGGCTCATTTCTTGAAACAGAAATTACATTCTCAAAACTCTAAGATCATTTGGCAGAACAGTCTTACAGTTCAGCACAACAACATAGTTCACTTGCAAAAGCTCATATCTCTCCCAAAACTGTTCACTCATGCTTCAATAGTAAATTCCTTTCCCATATAAATAGTCAGTGCCACCAAAAGGCAAAAGATCCTTCTCAATTGCTTTGGCTCATTTCTCGAAACAGACTGGACGTTCTCAACACTCTTGGTGCTTGGTGCTAAAAGAACCTGGATGGTTCAGCACAACAACATGGTTCACCTCCAAAAGCTCATATCTCTCCCAAAACAGTTCACTCCTGTGTCAAAACTAAATTTCTTTCTCATATAAACAGTCAGTGCCCCCAAAATGCATCGTCCCTTTGGCATTGTGTGAGCACTGCAAGTCAAAATGGTTAGATGTTTTGTCACTATGGCAGAGGACCGTTGAAATATCCCTTATGTCCACCTCTCAGTCTTAGCACAGTCCTTCATTCACAATGGTTACTGTACTAGTTGTTTTGTCTAGCTAACAGAATACAATTGTGTATAAAACTGAAAAAAGAAAAGAAAAAAAGGACTTTACGGGAAGAGTACCCTCCAAACACATTGCACTCATACTGCCAAGGAAATTGTAACCATTTTTATTCATACACACGAAGTAACTTCCATACATCAGAGTTACTAAAAGAAAATGTATACAGCACAATATACTGTAATATAAACATATACACAAAAAACAAGGAAAATTATATGTAGTCTACAGTGCTGTAAATAAAGCCGGAGATTCAAAACTAACATTTCTTCACTGGTCGCTGTCCTCACCCTCCCTCTCCTGGTCATCATCCTCACCCTCCTGGCCATCCACATGCTGCTATCTGTCTGGCCACATATTCTTGTCCACATCACAGTGTATAACGGCGTGCGTGTCGCAACCATCCCCTGCACTGATCTCCTGTAATATCATCACACACAGTGTCCATTGCATGGAGCAAGGACCTCTGATTTTGAGTCTGATGTTCATACACTCTCCACCTCCAAGCGGAGAAAAACTCCTCAATAGGATTGAGGAAAGGAGAGTAAGGTGGTAGGAACACCATGACCATCCTTGGATGAGTAGTGAACCAGGCTCTGATGAGCGGGCCATGGTGGAAATTCTCATTGTCCCATACAATTACATACTTTGGTAGGTGAGGCCCTACGAGACCTCTCTCATTTTCAGGGATCAAATCAGAGCCGCTGGTTGATAATATGGTCTATAAGTGTGGCCTGAATTTCATCTGGAACAGCATGGTGTCTTCTTGCTCCTCGACCTCTTCCCCCTATTCTACCACCACGCACCCTTACTCCTCCTCCTCTTCTTCTTCCTCTTCCTCGAGCAGGCAGTTGCCCTTGTTCATTTACTTGGCCAGGTGCCTCCATGTTCACAAATTGTACTAGTCCTGGTCAAGCTCTATATATACATGTTTGGCAGCATTCACAATCATGGACAGCACCTGTCAGGTAACTAAACATATTCTTTGATTGGTCATCTGAGATGTGTGAAACTCCTCCTTCCTTAGTCAAGTTCTATTTTCACCTGACTGTCAATTAATCAATTTATCAAATGTTCCAAGAGATTCATATATGATATTCATGGTATTAGGTTCTTGACTTATTTTGACAATTGAACAGACTATTTTGCATGTGATGACTTATAGAATGAAATGATGCTGACATGTTTTGGAGAGAACAACCATTAGACTGAGAATCACTCAATCAGTTTAGATCAACAGGATCTATTCATTTGGAAATTGTGCTAAATGTAGGCTAACTGTGCTAACTGTAGGCTACCTGTACTTATTCATTTGCAAGGATGTACAAAGACATTTGCAAAGTGATGAAATCAATGAGAAATACAATTCTGTTGTGAACAATTGCCAAGTAGTTTGGAGGTTTGTCCATGGTGTTTTGAGAATGTAATTTCTGTTTCAAGAAATGAGCCAAACCAATGGGAAAAAACTGTAATACAGGAGTTATGAGATGAGACACATGTAGTACACAGATAAACCACCAGGGGGCGTTTTATTTCAACGCTGTCAATCAGTGAGAAAAAGTTAAAGTTAGAAAAACATTAGTTACTGGATTGATGCAATGTTGAATTACTAAATATTCAGTAGGTTATCCCCCCTTCTTCCTTCCTTCTGTCCTTCCTTCCTCCCTCCCTCCCCTTTTCCTTCCTTCCTTTCCTTCCTCCCTTCCTTCTTTTCTCTGTCCTTCCTTCCTTCCTTCCTCTTTTCCTTTCTCCCTCCCTCCCTCCCTCTCTCCTTTCCTTCTTCCATCCCCCTTTCTTCCTTCTTTCTGTTCGTCCTCCCTCCCTCCTTCCTTCCTTCTTTCCTCCGCCCTTCCTCCCTCCCTCCCTCCCTCCTTTCCTTCCTTCCTTCCTTCCTTCCTTCCTCCCTCACTCCCTCCCTTCCTTTCTTCCTCCTTTCCTTCCTTCCTTCCTTCCTTCCTTTCCTTCCTCCCTTCCTCTCTTCCTTCTTTTCTCTGTCCTTCCTTCCCTCCTTCCTCCCTTCCTTCCTCCCTCCCTTCCTTGCTTCCTTCCTTTCCTTCCTCCCTTCCTTCTTTTCTCTGTCCTTCCTTCCCTCCTTCCTCTTTTCCTTTCTCCCTCCCTCTCTCCCTCCCTCCCTCCTTTCCTTCTTCCACCCCCCTTTCTTCCTTCCTTCTGTCCTTCCTTCCTCTCTCCTTCCTTCCTTCTTTCCTCCGTCCTTCCTTCCTTCTCACCTTTCTTTCCTTCCTTCCTTCTGTCCTTCCTCCCTCCCTCCCTCCTTCCTTCCTTCCTTCCTTCCTTAAGAGCTTAATGCACATTAACCCTGAAACACCAATGAGTCATATTTTAATACAGGAGTTATGAGATGAGACACATGTAGTACACAGATAAACCACCAGGGGGCGTTTTATTAACCCTGAAACACCAATGAGTCATATTTTACAGTTTTTTTCTATTGGTTTGGCTCATTTCTTGAAACAGAAATTACATTCTCAAAACTCTAAGATCATTTGGCAGAACAGTCTTACAGTTCAGCACAACAACATAGTTCACTTGCAAAAGCTCATTTCTCTCCCAAAACTGTTCACTCATGCTTCAATACTAAATTCCTTTCCCATATAAATAGTCAGTGCCACCAAAAGGCAAAAGATCCTTCTCAATTGCTTTGGCTCATTTCTCGAAACAGACTGGACGTTCTCAACACTCTTGGTGCTTGGTGCTAAAATAACCTGGATGGTTCAGCACAACACCATGGTTCACCTCCAAAAGCTCATATCTCTCCCAAAACAGTTCACTCATGTGTCAAAACTAAATTTCTTTCTCATATAAACAGTCAGTGCCCCCAAAATGCATTGTCCCTTTGGCATTGTGTGAGCACTGCAAGTCAAAATGGTTAGATGTTTTGTCACTATGGCAGAGGACCATTGAAATATCCCTTATGTCCACCTCTCAGTCTTAGCCCAGTCCTTCATTCACAATGGTTACTGTACTAGTTGTTTTGTCTAGCTAACAGAATACAATTGTGTTTAAAACTGAAAAAAGAAAAGAAAAAAAGGACTTTACGGTAAGAGTACCCTCCAAACACATTGCACTCATACTGCCAAGGAAATTGTAACCATTTTTATTCATACACACGAAGTAACTTCCATACATCAGAGTTACTAAAAGAAAATGTATACAGCACAATATACTGTAATATAAACATATACACAAAAAACAAGGAAAATTATATGTAGTCTACAGTGCTGTAAATAAAGCTGGAGATTCAAAACTAACATTTCTTCACTGGTCGCTGTCCTCACCCTCCCTCTCCTGGTCATCATCCTCACCCTCCTGGCCATCCACATGCTGCTATCTGTCTGGCCACAGATTCTTGTCCACATCACAGTGTATATTCTCCCTTGCGATGCAACGAAGGAAGAAACGGCGTGCGTGTCGCAACCATCCCCTGCACTGATCTCCTGTAATATCATCACATGCAGTGTCCATTGCATGGAGCAAGGACCTCTGATTTTGAGTCGGATGCTCATACACTCTCCACCTCCAAGCGGAGAAAAACTCCTCAATAGAATTGAGGAAAGGAGAGTAAGGTGGTAGGAACACCATGACCATCCTTGGATGAGTAGTGAACCAGGCTCTGATGAGCGGGCCACGGTGGAAATTCTCATTGTCCCATACAATTACATACTTTGGTAGGTGAGGCCCTACGAGACCTCTCTCATTTTCAGGGATCAAATCAGAGCCGCTGGTTGATAATATGGTCTATAAGTGTGGCCTGAATTTCATCTGGAACAGCATGGTGTCTTCTTGCTCCTCGACCTCTTCCCCCTATTCTACCACCACGCACCCTTACTCCTCCTCCTCTTCTTCTTCCTCTTCCTCGAGCAGGCAGTTGCCCTTGTTCATTTACTTGGCCAGGTGCCTCCATGTTCACAAATTGTACTAGTCCTGGTCAAGCTCTATATATACATGTTTGGCAGCATTCACAATCATGGACAGCACCTGTCAGGTAACTAAACATATTGTTTGATTGGTCATCTGAGATGTGTGAAACTCCTCCTTCCTTAGTCAAGTTCTATTTTCACCTGACTGTCAATTACTGTAATCAATTTATCAAATGTTCCAAGAGATTCATATATGATATTCATGGTATTAGGTTCTTGACTTATTTTGACAATTGAACAGACTATTTTGCATGTGATGACTTATAGAATGAAATGATGCTGACATGTTTTGGAGAGAACAACCATTAGACTGAGAATCACTCAATCAGTTTAGATCAACAGGATCTATTCATTTGGAAATTGTGCTAAATGTAGGCTAACTGTGCTAACTGTAGGCTACCTGTACTTATTCATTTGCAAGGATGTACAAAGACATTTGCAAAGTGATGAAATCAATGAGAAATACAATTCTGTTGTGAACAATTGCCAAGTAGTTTGGAGGTTTGTCCATGGTGTTTTGAGAATGTAATTTCTGTTTCAAGAAATGAGCCAAACCAATGGGAAAAAACTGTAATACAGGAGTTATGAGATGAGACACATGTAGTACACAGATAAACCACCAGGGGGCGTTTTATTTCAACGCTGTCAATCAGTGAGAAAAAGTTAAAGTTAGAAAAACATTAGTTACTGGATTGATGCAATGTTGAATTACTAAATATTCAGTAGGTTATCCCCCCTTCTTCCTTCTTTCTGTCCTTCCTTCCTCACTCCCTCCCATTTTCCTTCCCTCTTTCCTTCCTTCCTTCCTTCTATCCTTCCTCCTTCCCTCCTCCCTTCCTTTCCTTCCTCCCTTCCTTCTTTTCTCTGTCCTTCCTTCCCTCCTTCCTCTTTTCCTTCCTCCCTCCCTCCTTCCCTCCCTTCCTTCCTTCCTTCCTTCTTTCCTTCCTTCCTTCCTTCCTTCCTTCCTTCCTTCCTTCCTTTCCTTCCTCCCTTCCTTCTTTCCTACCTCCCTTCCTTCCTTCTGTCCTTCCTTCCTTTCCTTCCTCCCTTCCTTCTTTTCTCTGTCCTTCCTTCCCTCCTTCCTCTTTTCCTTTCTCCCTCCCTCTCTCCCTCCCTTCCTCCTTTCCTTCTTCCATCCCCCTTTCTTCCTCCCTCCTTCCTTCCTTCTTTCCTCCGTCCTTCCTTCCCTCCTTCCTCTTTTCCTTTCTCCCTCCCTCCCTCCCTCCCTCCTTCCTTCCTTCTTTCCTCCGTCCTTCCTTCCTTCCTACCTCCCTCCCTTCCTTCCTTCCTTCTTTCCTTCCTTCTTTCCTTCCTTCCTTCCTTCCTTTCCTTCCTCCCTTCCTTCTTTTCTCTGTCCTTCCTTCCCTCCTTCCTCTTTTCCTTTCTCCCTCCCTCTCTCCCTCCCTCCCTCCTTTCCTTCTTCCATCCCCCTTTCTTCCTTCCTTCTGTCCTTCCTTCCTCCCTCCTCCCTTCCTTCTTCCCTCCCTTCCTTCCTTCCTTCCTTCTGTCCTTCCTCCCTCCTTCCTTCCTTCCTTCCTTAAGAGCTTAATGCACATTAACCCTGAAACACCAATGAGTCATATTTTAATACAGGAGTTATGAGATGAGACACATGTAGTACACAGATAAACCACCAGGGGGCGTTTTATTTCAACGCTGTCAATCAGTGAGAAAAAGTTAAAGTTAGAAAAACATTAGTTACTGGATTGATGCAATGTTGAATTACTAAATATTCAGTAGGTTATCCCCCCTTCTTCCTTCTTTCTGTCCTTCCTTCCTCCCTCCCTCCCTTTTTCCTTCCCTCTTTCCTTCCTTCCTTCCTTCCTTCTGTCCTTCCTTCCTCCCTCCCTCCCTCCCTTTTTCCTTTCCTCCCTCCCTTCCTTCCTTCCTCCTTTCCTTCCTTCCTTCTTTCCCTCTTTCCTTCCTTCCTTTCCTTCCTCCCTTCCTTCTTTTCTCTGTCCTTCCTTTCCTCCTTCCTCTTTTCCTTTCTCCCTCCCTCCCTCTCTCCCTCCCTCCTTTCCTTCTTCCACCCCCCCTTCTTCCTCCCTTCTTCCTTCTTCCTGTCCTTCCTTCCTCCCTCCCTCCCTTTTTCCTTCCCTCTTTCCTTCCTTCCTTCCTTCTGTCCTTCCTCCCTTCCTTCCTTCCATTTGCCCTTCCTTTCTTCCCTCCAATCTTTCCATTCAGTCTTCTTTTCTTCCTTCCTTCCTTCCTTCCTTCCATTTGCCCTTCCTTCCTTCCTTCCATCTGCCCTTCCTTTCTTCCCTCCATCTTTCCTTTCTGTCTTCTTTTCTTCCTTCCTTCTTTCCTTCCTTCCTCCCTCCCTCCCTTCTTCCTTCCTTCCTTTCCTTCCTCCCTTCCTTCTTTTCTCTGTCCTTCCTTCCTTCCTTCCTTCTTTCCTTCCTTCCTTCCTCCCTTCCTCCCTTCCTTCTTTTCTCTGTCCTTCCTTCCTTCCTTCCTCTTTTCCTTTCTCCCTCCCTCTCTCCCTCCCTCCCTCCCTTCCTTCCTTCCTCCCTTCCTTCCTCCCTCCCTTCCTTCCTTCCTTCCTTCCTTAAGAGCTTAATGCACATTAACCCTGAAACACCAATGAGTCATATTTTAATACAGGAGTTATGAGATGAGACACATGTAGTACACAGATAAACCACCAGGGGGCGTTTTATTTCAACGCTGTCAATCAGTGAGAAAAAGTTAAAGTTAGAAAAACATTAGTTACTGGATTGATGCAATGTTGAATTACTAAATATTCAGTAGGTTATCCCCCCTTCTTCCTTCTTTCTGTCCTTCCTTCCTCCCTCCCTCCCTTTTTCCTTCCCTCTTTCCTTCCTTCCTTCCTTCTGTCCTTCCTCCCTCCCTCCTTCCTTCCTTCCTTTCCTTCCTCCCTTCCTTTTTTCTCTGTCCTTCCTTCCCTCCTTCCTCTTTTCCTTTCTCCCTCCCTCCCTCTCTCCCTCCCTCCTTTCCTTTTTCCACCCCCCTTTCTTCCTTCTTTCTGTCCTTCCTTCCTCCCTCCTTCCTTCCTTCTTTCCTCCGTCCTTCCTTCCTTCCTACCTTCCTCCCTCCCTCCCTCCTTTCCTTCCTTCCTCCCTCCCTTCCTTCCTCCATCCCTCCCTTCCTTCCTTCCTTCCTCCTTTCCTTCCTTCCTTCCTTTCCTTCCTCCCTTCCTTCTTTTCTCTGTCCTTCCTTCCCTCCTTCCTCTTTTCCTTTCTCCCTCCCTCTCTCCCTCCCTCCCTCCTTTCCTTCCTTCCTTCTGTCCTTCCTTCCCACCTCCTTCTTTCCTCCGTCCTTCCTTCCTTCCTACCTTCCTCCCTCCCTCCATCATTTCCTTCCTTCCTCCCTTCCTTCCTTTCTCCCTCCCTTCCTTCCTTCCTCCTTTCCTTCCTTCCTTCTCTCCTTCCTTCCTTCCTTTCCTTCCTTCTTTTCTCTGTCCTTCCTTCCCTCCTTCCTCTTTTCCTTTCTCCCTCCCTCCCTCCTTTCCTTCTTCCATCCCCCTTTCTTCCCTCCTTCCTCTTTTCCTTTCTCCCTCCCTCCCTCCTTTCCTTCTTCCATCCCCCTTTCTTCCTTCCTTCCTACCTTTCCTTCCTTCTGTCCTTCCTCCCTCCTTCCTTCCTTCCTTCCTTAAGAGCTTAATGCACATTAACCCTGAAACACCAATGAGTCATATTTTAATACAGGAGTTATGAGATGAGACACATGTAGTACACAGATAAACCACCAGGGGGCGTTTTATTTCAACGCTGTCAATCAGTGAGAAAAAGTTAAAGTTAGAAAAACATTAGTTACTGGATTGATGCAATGTTGAATTACTAAATATTCAGTAGGTTATCCCCTCTTCTTCCTCCCTTCTGTCCTTCCTTCCTCCCTCCCTCCCTCCCTTTTTCCTCCCCTCTGTCCTTCCTCCCTCCCTCCTTCCTTCCTTCCTTAAATATTAAAGTTAAATATTTAGCATTTTATTTTATGGTAACTTCCTGTTTAAAATGTGTTTATCAGATTAGAAACAGCAGGTATAGAAACTCATTTATCTGTTCATCTGTTCATCTGATCGACGTATTAGTAAATCAGGACCTTTGTGTACTACTATTTGTATTACTTTTAGTTAATGGTAATGGTGATAATACAAATTAAAGTCAGAGACAGCACTTTAACTTAGTGCTAGTAGTTTGTTGCAGAGCAAAGTCAATACAGCAACAATGTGCATCCTTTCATATACACATGAATACTGTATGACTTGTTTATACACTATGCCAAACATTTGGGGGTAAATCAATTCTCATGTTTGAGTCTCACAGTGGAAAAAGCAGAAATCCGTTAAAGAAAGTAGGATCATAAGTACTATCGTATACACTAGAGCCAGCATATAAAACCAGGTAGACCACATCCCCCTTTTCCAGCTGAAGAACCAGTGAACTAGAAACAGTTTCCGAGCCATTTGCATTGTAATTTTGACTGAACAACACTCTCTTGTCATTGTGATAGAGATAAATCTGCCTCCATGTGTTACTCCGGATATCCATTGTAGTGAATGAGAAGTAGTAGGCTCCACTGACTGGGGCTGTGAAGAGACCTGCAACAGAGGAGAAAATGAGTGAAGCTTTTTCGTGCTGTTGAACTACCTCTTCTCTGAGTTCAGTACGCTGTTGCTTCTCAATACTTTGGTCAGGCTGCTGTAAGTGGGTTTGTCTAATCTGAAGGAATAGTTGTTCAGTGCTCTTGCTTTGTTAACATCACGTTACTCAGAGACTGTATAGTCTGTAAAAGTTGAGAGCTCTCAGTTACACATTCAGTGAGTCAGTTTGCATCCCATAAGGTTTATAGAAAGTGATATAACAGAGAGATATAAGTGAGCACCTTAAAACAGAGCAAAAGCCTCTCAAAGCCTTTGCAGAACAAATCATTCTCTTGTGTTTTCTCTGTAACTCTGTAAATGTCTGTGCAAAGGTTTTGAAAAGGTTTCACAAAACTGCATAAACGACAAACTCAACTCAACACATGAAATGTAATTACATAACACAAAATCAAACACATGACTCAATGCTGGCAAAGAACCAACGGCCTGGCTCAAACCCTCTGAGAGGACACAGAGAAACTCCATTAAAAGTGTTATGATGGACTGTAAAAGGTCAAATGGGTGAAATCTTAAAAGGGCCAATTCAAAGAGAAATGTCTCCTCCTCAGAAAGTGTGCAGCTGGAGCCATAGTGGAGACAAAAAGTCATTACAAAAGATGGAGTGAAAGCTGTAAGAATGAATACATATTAAAATGAGTTCATTACATTATAATAGTTCATTTGTGTGTGTAGCAGAAAGAGGTGAGTACCTGTAGATGGACTGTAGACCTGACCAAAGTTGGTGATGACTTTACTGAACTTAAGTGTGGTGTCAGTATCGAAGGGTCCAATACGTCCGCTGTCAGTGAGACCAAGTGAGAACGCCACCTTTGGTTGGTCTGTGTGGATGTGAGAAGATTCACATAGAGGAAAAAAATAGCTCCACTTATAAACAGTTGATGAACAAATTGTATTGTGGCTTCATAGAAACTGATGTTACTCTGATCCTGTTGCATTATGACTGTTTGAACGGAGCATGGAGCTTGTGTGAGACGGCAGTACAAGCAGGCGGATTACTGTATGAAGTTACTCTTTAATAATGATATAAACAGTTTACCTGCATTCTGTCTCTTGAGCTCCTCCACCTCGTTTTCACTGATTTGCAATCTGGTCATCATATCTGTAAACACATTCAACATTTTTATTTTAAAGGAGATAATCTACATAACTGTGTAGCTAATAAACTAGCAGCTGTGTATTTTGCAGCTTACTGCTGTTCTTAAAGACCATTCAGACATTTTCTTCTAAACACATTAAATAGGTCATAAATGTATTTCTAAAAAAGGTGTAAAAAGCATTTCAACCATTTAGATTTTAATTGTGGAGCTAGGCTTCACACACTGTGTTTGAAGATTTCTGTGTTCAGGATTTAGTGATTAGCATAAACCCGCCCCTGCTGCTGTAGAGGTATAAATACATTCAGCGCACACTACTACTACAGTCTACAGTTAGCCAATTAGCTGAGTTAGCCACAGAGCTAGCAGCAGATAGCTCTCAGACGTAGCGTCCATGTTTCTGGTAGAGGTGGTGACTTTGATTGACAGGTGGCACTTTGTAGGGGGCGGGGCTTCAGCATTTTGGAGCAGAGAAAGAGGATCATTTTTACACAATTTTGAAGCCTAATTTCATATATTTGGCAATGTTTTTAATCATTCAAATTTGGCAGGGTGGTTAACAACACACTTTTGTGTGGTATGTCAAACTCAGAACACATATTTATTCTTACTTTACACAGACTTTAATAATGATATAATCAGTTTACCTGCACTCTGGCTCTTGAGCTGCTCCACCTTGTTTTCACTGGCGTTCATTCTGGCCTCCAACACTGTCAACACATTTAACATTAATATTATTGTGAAGTTTATGGTCAGCAGGTTTCAAGTTGTTAACATGATCACTATGGAGACTGACCTTTGTTCAACATGTAGTGTTTTTTTAATTTTTTTTTTAATTTTTACATTTTATTAGTGCCACGGGTTCTCAGCTCCGAGGAACTCCATTCCAGTAACTATTAATCTTCTCCATACTTATTCTTATTATTCTGCCAAATTTCGGCGCGTAACTCCTCCCCCAGCTTTGAGAAAACCCCGACAATATATACATCAAAACGTGCGGCTCGGTCGGGAAAGACGTGCTATGAATTTTGGTGTTGATATTCCAATTTTTCCCAAAGTTATTCCCAAAAAACCGGGAGATTTCTCCACTGAAAATGAATGGGAATTTTTTTTTAAAAACACAAAATTTCACCTTTTTTCAGAGTCACCTAGCTCGCTCATACGTGCACATAGAAACGTGATTCAAACTTATAAAGGAGGAAAACTTGTGCTCTCTCGAAAAATACCAAACTATTTTCACATAACATGTAAACTTTTCAAACTATGAGCAGTCAAACGAGGAGTGGAAATCACTTTTTCGTGAAAGTTAGAGTGGAAGCGGCAGTTAGCTAGAGTGTGAGAAGCAGTAAAAAATAACCTTAATTTTTATTTTTAACTCGAGCTCACGGCCAATCCGTAAAAAGTAGACATATAATTTTTTGTCAAAATGTAGACATAGGTGTTGGGATTCATAAAATGTGACGTTGACAGGTGGGGTCTGCACAAAATTTAAACGGGGGGCCGAGACCGGCACCAATACGTGTCTAGCTCCCCATTGACTGTAATGTAATCATCTTCTTTTTTCTAAATAATCTCACTCTGTGTTCACACTGAGCTTACTCGCTCATTTTAAGGAATATCTGAATAAAATAAACTCTGTCAGAATCTGCCGGCTTCTGTGTCTCTCACAGTGTTTTCGGTTTTTGGACAGGAGTTACGGTTTTCTCATAGTTTGCAATTGTTCGGGACCTTGTCAGAAGTCAAATTCTTCAGAATTTTGAGAATTTTTTCCAAGCAGATTCTCAAATCGCCGTAGCAACCGCAGGGCCTTAGCTGCCCTTAGCAACCACAGGGCCGTAGCAACCTGTTGCTGGGCAGAAACTGAGCTACTTTTTTGTGATTGGCTAATTCTACCTGTCTGTCTGTTTTGCCAGTTAACTGAGCTAATTCATTTGAATGGAGATTAATTCATGTTTACTGTGGACACAATAAATAGTTTTATTGTTTTGTATTGTGGTTATATGATTTGTGGTGTATAAAAAGATTCAACATTTATCAGTAGAAGATGAAAAAATGTACATAATATAATTTCATACAACCAAGTAATTTAAAATAAAAAGTATAATAAAATCTACTCTCTAAATTATTTGAAGAATTACTTAATAATTTCATAACAGCGATGTTCCTGTCTGTGGAAAAAATGAAGTAGACTTTAATTAATAGATTTAAATAAATATTATTTATGTTTAAATATGATTAACTTTCACTTAATATTTTCAAGGATGATAAGTTGAGAATAAAGTACATTCATGAGGAAAAAATAAATTGTGTACTCGTCCCGGCAGCAGCCCCGTGCCCGTGGCACTCAAAATTTACCTGGAATTTTCTAGTTGATTGTTGCAGTTTACCTGCATTCTGTCTCTTGAGCTCCTCCACCTCGTTTTCACTGGCGTTCATTCTGGCCTCCAAAACTGTCAACACATTTAACATTAATATTATTGTGAAGTATCTTTATGATCAGCAGGTTTCATGTTGTTAACATGATCACTATGGAGACTGAGCTTTGTTCTTATCTTCTCTTATCTTTAGAAGGCAAAATTAATAATCAAATTCATAATTAATCAACAGCCAGATTCAAAATCTCATATTGAATGTATCTCTCCTAAGTAGATAAATATCTTTTGACTTCTCTTTAGTTATTTTGGGAATTAAAACTGGCAAAGGTTCATCCTGAACAACACATTAATATCAGATAAATGTATTATCATTGGTAGCATACATAAAAAAAGAAAAGTTTTTACATGTTATTGATTGTCGTAGCTTACCTGTGTTCTCTCCCTGGAGCTCTTTGACCACATTTTCCAAAACTGTGAATACATTTAAAGTTTTTCAGTAAAAGCTTTATTTTGAATCTTACATATGAATATCAGTAGACATGTTAAAGAAGTTTGACAAGAAAAATAACCAGAAACATAAATTAATTTTATATTATTTTATAAAATATGAATATCTACCTGCATTCTTGTATTCACTGATTGTCAGTCTGGCCTGTATGGCTGGAATAAAAGCAGTAAATTACTCCTAAAAGTAATGTCTATGTGAACATTGCATGAATGTGTTGATCACTGTGTGAATGAACCTGTATTCTCCTGCTCCAGCTTCTCCATCTTGCTCTTGCTGTTCGTCAGCTCCACACTGTGTTGGATGGCCATGTCTCTCAGCTCCTTCAGCTCAGCCCAGATGTCAGGGGTGATGTTGGTCTGATCACTGGTTGATTTGACACCCAGGATCTCAGACTGAATCTCCGTCTGAGTGATGTCATTCCCTGTCAGCCCTCCACTCTCACCCTGAGCCCCCGTCCAGTACAGACAGAGCAGCAACACCAGAACAGCTGCAGCACGACTCATTGTGAAATATCACCTCTTTAGACAGGAGGATGCAGTCTGACACCACTCGTTCAGTTCCCGTCTTTATATCCACGTAAAACAGGTCACTGAACTGCTGTATGAGAATTAAACAGCTGTCTTTGATAACGAATGCAAAAATAACACCAAAGATCCTTCAACACTAAAAGCAAACAACAAGTTAGAATCTTTCAAACCCATTGGCTGAGAAAGTTTGTAGAGTAAAGAGATGATAAGAGCAAAGTCAGTCATTAATAAATGTTTGTCAGGTCCAGTTTGTACATTTGCATATATAAATGTGTATCAGCTGAAGAAAAATGTAAGAAATTATTGATTTTAGTTCATACTGTGGGTGGCATTAGGAAAAGTCCAGCTAAAAAGACGTGTATATGCTGTTTTTAGAGCTCTTAAATGGAAAAATGGGGCACATTTGAACCCTGAACAGTATGTGAGGGTTAACAGGTTCTTTATGAAATGTGCAAACTGTATTGATATTTCAAGTGATAATATTCTCATCATATGCTTTGTAGGGCCCCTCCCTGAGCTACTACCTTACCGTGGTGGAGGGGTTTGCGTGTCCCAATGACCCCAGGAGCTCAGTTGTCGGGGGCTTTATGCCCCTGGTAGGGTCTCCCGTGGCAAACAGGTCCGGGGGGAGGGGCCAGACAAAAGGTAGCTCAGAAAACCCCAATGACGAGCAAGATAATTGGTATTTCGTGTCCCTTAATCAAGCACAGTCCCTTAATCAAGCACAGCTCAAGCACAGCTTGATTAAGGGACATGGGACCCCGCTCCCACAGACCCACCACCATTGAGAGGGGCCAAAGGGGTTGGGTGCAGTGTGAGCTGGGCGGCAGCCGAAGGCGGGGACGTTGGCGGTTCGATCCTCAGCTGCAGAAGCTAGCTCTAGGGACGTGGAGCGTCACCTCTCTGGTGGGGAAGGAGCCTGAGCTGGTGCGTGAGGTTGAGAAGTTCCGGCTAGATATAGTCGGCCTCACCTCGACACACAGCAAGGGCTCTTCAACGCCCATGTTGGTAGCAACAGTGAGACCTGGAAGGGTGTGATTAGGAGGAACGGCCCCCCCGATCTGAACCCGAGCGGTGTTCTGTTATTGGACTTCTGTGCTCATCATGGATTGTCCATAACGAACACCATGTTCAAGCATAAGGGTGTCCATATATGCACTTGGCACCAAGACACCCTAGGCCGCAGTTCGATGATTGACTTTGTAGTCGTGTCGTCGGACTTGCGGCCGCATGTCTTGGACACTCGGGTGAAGAGAGGGGCGGAGCTGTCAACTGATCACCACCTGGTGGTGAGTTGGCTCCGATGGTGGGGGAGGATGCGGGTCAGACCTGGCAGACCCAAACGCATTGTGAGGGTCTGCTGGGAACATCTGGCAGAGTCTCTTGTCAGAGAGAGTTTCAACTCCCACCTCCGGGAGAGCTTCGACCACGTACCAGGGGGGGTGGGGGACATTGAGTCCAAGTGGGCCATGTTCTGTGCCTCCATTGTTAAGGCAGCTGACCGGAGCTGTGGCCTAAGGTGGTCGGTGCCTGTCGGTGCGGCAATCCCCGAACCCGCTATTGGACACTGGCGGTGAGAAACCTCTGACTATTGGCTAAAAGGTTATCAACTTAATTTCACCGAATATTTCCATAGGCTCGAACAGCTGTCAATCAAAGCCATGTCATCATTGTCGTCGGTCACATGTCCTCATTGGCTTTGGAGACATGTACTGCCTAATCCTAAACACCGATTGGCTTGTGTGTGGTGTCGTCAGAAGTAGGAGAGTCTCACGGTCGTAAACATCTAGTCACGTGTACTCTGAGATGGACGTGCAGGTCAGGAAATGACCGTATATGATTTGTTATTTGTGTTATTACGTTACGTGTTGGACTAAATACATGTTGACATATTGAGGAAAGTATTTCGGTTTTATGGAAACGGATTTCATATTTCAGCAGAATGGATACTTGGCGAGCTGTACAGAAAGTCCTGAGTCATAAGATGATCGTTGTGGATAAAGGGAAGACTTTGAAGGTATGTAGGCATTATAGCTTTTCTTACTTAGCTGAGCGGCTAGCCGAGCTAATCGGTAATACTATTACGGCTGTGAGCAACCATATAATTTGTGAGTGGTCTTGAATGAATCAGGAGAATCTAAGCTTTCTAACAATGTACGGCATGAATATATATGTTTAAGGGTTGGTGTTTAAAACATTCAGAAGAACGTGTGGCTGCCTCCCAACTTCCGGTCCGTCCCGTAGGCGGAACAGTGTGCGTTAAGAGGTTAATGCACATTAACCCTGAAACACCAATGAGCCATATTTTAATACAGGAGTTATGAGATGAGACGCATGTAGTACACAGATAAACCACCAGGGGGCGTTTTATTAACCCTGTAACACCAATGAGTCATATTTTAATACAGGAGTTATAAGATGAGACACATGTAGTACTCAGATAAACCACCAGGGGGCGTTTTATTAACCCTGAAACACCAATGAGTCATATTTTAATACAGGAGTTATGAGATGAGACACATGTAGTACACAGATAAACCACCAGGGGGCGTTTTATTTCAACGCTGTCAATCAGTGAGAAAAAGTTAAAGTTAGAAAAACATTAGTTACTGGATTGATGCAATGTTGAATTACTAAATATTCAGTAGGTTATCCCCCCTTCTTCCTTCTTTCTGTCCTTCCTCCCTCCCTCCCTTTTCCCTTCCCTCTTTCCTTCCTTCCTTCCTTCTGTCCTTCCTCACTCCCTCCTTCCTTCCTTCCTTTCCTTCCTCCCTTCCTTCTTTTCTCTGTCCTTCCTTCCCTCCTTCCTCTTTTCCTTTCTCCCTCCCTCCCTCCCTCCCTCCCTCCCTCCCTCTTTTCCTTCTTCCATCAGCCTTTCTTCCTTCCTTCTGTCCTTCCTTCCTCCCTCCTTCCTTCCTTCTTTCCTCCGTCCTTCCTTCCTTCCTTCCTTCCTCCCTCCTTTACTTTCTTCTTCCTTCCTTCCTTCCTTCCTTCCTTCCTTGAACCTATCTTTCAATGCTGAATTATCATCAGATCATCATTTGAACTAATGAGTTGATAAATGGGATTTCAGTGTCTGATCTTTTTGTGTGTATGTGTTGGTTTTCCCAGACTCAGGTTTAAATATCCCCAAATTAAAGTCAGAGACAGCACTTTAACCTCATATTCATTCTTTTATTTCATATGTAGTTTGTTGCAGAGCAAAGTCAACACAGCAACAATGTGCATCCTTTCATATACACATGAATACTGTATGACTTGTTTATACACTATGCCAAACATTTGGGGGTAAATCAATTCTCATGTTTGAGTCTCACAGTGGAAAAAGCAGAAATCCATTAAAGGAAGTATAATCACCACTATCATCGTATACAGTATAGCCAGCACGTAAAACCAGGTAGACCACATCCCCCTTTTCCAGCTGAAGAACCAGTGAATTAGAAACACTTTCCCAGGCATTTGCACTGTAACTATAACTGTACAACACTCTCTTGTCATTGTGATAGAGAATAACATGCCTGTATGTGTTACTCCGGCTATCCAGTAGATTGAATGAGAAATAGTAGGCTCCTCTGACTGGGGCTGTGAAGAGACCTGCAACAGAGGAGAAAATGAGTGAAGCTTTTTCCTGCTGTTGAACTGCCTCTTCTCTGAGTTCAGTACGCTGTTGCTTCTCAATACTTTGGTCAGGCTGCTGTAAGTGGGTTTGTCTAATCTGAAGGAATAGTTGTTCAGTGCTCTTGCTTTGTTAACATCAAGTCAAGTTTATTTATAAAGCACATTTAAAAACAACCTCAGTTGAGCCAAAGTGCTGCACAGTTATTAAAATACAATATAATCACACACAATATAATAATAAATAAAAACAATAAAGGAATAGTAAGAGCTCAATTTAAAAACTAAAATTAGAATGAAAAACAAATTAAAATAAATAAAATAAAATAAAAGTAGGAAGCCAAGGATTCTCGCCTAGCTGGGACTGAACGCCAAGGAAAACAGATATGTTTTTAATAGTGTTTTAAAATGCTCTACAGACTGTGCAGCTCTAACGTGGAAAGGTAGGCTGGTCCACTGCTTGGGGGCCACTGAGAAGGCTCTGTCCCCCCGAGTAGAGAGTCTGGACCGAGGCTCTTAGAGTCTGGACCGAGGTTCTGAGAGTCTGGACCGAGGCTCTGAGAGTCTGGACCGAGGCTCTGAGAGTCTGGACCGAGGTACAGCCAGGAGCAGCTGGTTTGGTGACCTTAGTGCTCTAGATGTACTGTGAGACTGTATAAGCTCTGATAAGTAAGATGGTGCCAGACCATTTAAACACTTAAAAACAATTAAAACCTTGAACTGGATACTAAAGTGAACAGGCAGCCAGTGCAAAGATGCAAGGACAGGACTGATGTGATCACGCTGTTTCTTTCCAGTCAGCAGGCGGGCGGCTGCATTTTGAACCACCTGTAAACGGCGCATTGCTGACTGGTCGAGACAAACAAAGAGTTACAGTAGTCTAACTGTGAGGTAACAAAGCTATGAATGACTTTCTCCAGATCATTCCTGGGGAGATAAGCCTTTACTTTTGCTAATAATCTTAGCTGGAAGAAGCTTGTTTTCATGATAGAGCTTATCTGCTTATCAAACTTGATGTCACTGTCCAAGATAACACCAAGGTTCCTTGCAGATCGGTGACAGTGAGGCTTCAGGGTGCCAATGACGCTGTCATAGCCATCTAGGAGATTACTCAGAGACTGTATAGTCTGTAAAAGTTGAGAGCTCTCAGCTACACATTCAGTGAGTCAGTTTGCATCCCATAAGGTTTATAGAAAGTGATATAACAGAGAGATATAAGTGAGCACCTTAAAACAGAGCAAAAGCCTCTCAAAGCCTTTGCAGAACAAATCATTCTTTTGTGATTTCTCTGTAACTCTGTAAATGTCTGTGCAAAGGTTTTGAAAAGGTTTCACAAAACTGCATAAACGACAAACTCACTTCATCATGAGAACCTGATCAGTCACCACTTGAAATGTAATTACATAACACAAAATCACACACATGACTCAATGCTGGCAAAGAACCAACGGCCTGGCTCAAACCCTCTGAGAGGACACAGAGAAACTCCATTAAAAGTGTTATGATGTACTGTAAAAGGTCAAATGGGTGAAATCTTAAAAGGGCCAATTCAAAGAGAAATGTCTCCTCTTCAGAAAGTGTGCAGCTGGAGCCATAGTGGAGAAAAAAAGTCATTACAAAAGATGGAGTGAAAGCTGTAACAATGAATACATATTAAAATGAGTTCATTACATTATAATAGTTCATTTGTGTGTGTAGCAGAAAGAGGTGAGTACCTGTAATTGGATTGTAGACCTGACCAAAGTTGGTGATGACTTTACTGAACTTAAGTGTGGTGTCAGTATCGAAGGGTCCAATACGTCCGCTGTCAGTGAGACCAAGTGAGAACGCCACCTTTGGTTGGTCTGTGTGGATGTGAGAAGATTCACATAGAGGAAAAAAATAGCTCCACTTATAAACAGTTGATGAACAAATTGTATTGTGGCTTCATAGAAACTGATGTTACTCTGATCCTGTTGCATTATGACTGTTTGAACGGAGCATGGAGCTTGTGTGAGACGGCAGTACAAGCAGGCTGATTACTGGATGAAGTTACTCTTTAATAATGATATAAGCAGTTTACCTGCATTCTGTCTCTTGAGCTCCTCCACCTCGTTTTCACTGATTTTCAATCTGGCCATCATATCTGTAAACACATTCAACATTAATATTATTGTGAAGTAGGAGGCCTCGAGGAAGACCCAGGTTAGCCAGTTAGCTGAGTTAGCCGGCGAGTTAGCAGCTGAGTTAGCCGGCGAGCTAGCAGCCGAGTTAGCCGCCAAGCTAACCGCTGAGCTAGCAGCTGAGTTAGCCACCGAGCTAGCAGCTGAGTTAGCAGCAGAAAGCTCTCAAACATAGCGTCCATGTTTCTGGTAGAGGTGGTGACTTTGATTGACAGGTGACACTTGGTAGGGGGCGGGGCTTCAGTGTTTGGGAGCAGAGAAAGAGGCTGATTTTTACACAACTTTGAAGCCTAATTTCATATATTTGGCGATTTTTTTAATCATTCAAATTTGGCAGAGTGGTTAACAACACACTTTTCTGTGGTATGTCAAACTCAGAACACATATTTATTCTTACTTTACACAGACTTTAATAATGATATAATCAGTTTACCTGCACTCTGTATCTTGAGCTCCTCCACCTCGGTTTCACTGACGTTCATTCTGGCCTCCAACACTGTCAACACATTTAACATTAATATTATTGTGAAGTTTATGGCCAGCAGGTTTCAAGTTGTTAACATGATCACTATGGAGACTGACCTTTGTTCTTATCTTCAAATGATGTTACTCTGTCTAGAAGATCTGCAATAAAAGGCAAAATTGATAATCAGATTAATAATTGTTCAGCATGCAGTGCTTTTTTTTTCTTTTTTTTACATTTTATTGATTGTTGCAGCTTACCTGTGTTCACCATCTTGAGCTCCTCCATCACATGTTCACTGATTTTCAATCTGGCCATCATATCTGTGAACACATTCAACATTTTTATTTTAAAGGAGATAATCTACATAACTCTGTAGCTAATAAACTAGCAGCTGTATATTTGCAGCTTACTGCTGTTCTTAAAGACCATTCAGACATTTTCTTCTAAATACATTAAATAGGTCATAAATGTATTTCTAAAAAAGGTGTAAGAAGCATTTCAACCATTTAGATTTGAATTGTGGAGCTAGGCTTCACAAACTGTGTTTCAACATTTCTGTGTTCAGGATTTAGTGATTAGCATAAACCCGCCCCTGCTGCTGTAGAGGAATAAATACATTCAGCACACACTACTACTACTACAGTCTACAGTTAGCCAGTTAGCCGAGTTAGCCGCCAAGCTAGCAGCTGAGCTAGCCACAGAGCTAGCAGCAGATAGCTCTCAGACGTAGCGTCCATGTTTCTGGTAGAGGTGGTGACTTTGATTGACAGGTGACACTTGGTAGGGGGCGGGGCTTCAGCGTTTGGGAGCAGAGAAAAAGGATAATTTTTACACAACTTTGAAGCCTAATTTCATATATTTGGCGATTTTTTTAATCATTCATATTTGACAGGGTGGTTAACAACACACTTTTCTGTGGTATGTCAAACTCAGAACACATATTTATTCTTACTTTACACAGACTTTAATAATGATATAATCAGTTTACCTGCACTCTCTATCTTGAGCTTCACCACCTCGTTTTCACTGGCGTTCATTCTGGCCTCCAACACTGTCAACACATTTAACATTAATATTATTGTGAAGTTTATAGTCAGCAGGTTTCAAGTTGTTAACATGATCACTATGGAGACTGACCTTTTTTCAACATGTAGTGTTTTTTTAATTTTTACATTTCATTAGTGCCACGGGTTCTCAGCTCCGAGGAACTCCATTCCAGTAACTATTAATCTTCTCCATACTTATTCTTATTCTTCTGCTAAATTTCGGCGCGTAACTCCTCCCGCATCTTTGAGAAAACCCCAACAATATATACATCAAAACGTGCGGCTCGGTCAGGAAAGACGTGCTATGAATTTTGGTGTTGATATTCCAATTTTTCCCAAAGTTATTCCCAAAAAAACGGGAAATTTCTCCATTGAAAATGAATGGGAATTTTTTTTTAAAAACACAAAATTTCACCTGTTTTCAGAGTCACATAGCTCGCTCATACGTGCACGTAGAAACGTGATTCAAACTTTAAAACGGAGGAAAACTTGTGCTCTCTAGAAAAATACCAAACTATTTTCACATAACATTTAAACTTTTCAAACTATGAGCAGTCAAACGAGGAGTGGAAATCACTTTTTCTTCAAAGTTAGAGTGGAAGCGGCAGTTAGCTAGAGTGTGAGAAGCAGTAAAAAATAAACTTAATTTTTACTTTTAACTCGAGCTCACGGCCAAACCGTAAAAAGTAGACATATAATTTTTGGTCAAAATGTAGACATAGGTGTTGGGACTCATAAAATGTGACTTTGACAGGCGGGGTCTGCACAAAATTTAAACTGGGGGGCCGAGACCAGCGGCAATCCCTGTCTCGCTCCCCACTGATTCTAATGTAATCATCTTTCATTTTTCAAAATAATCTCACTCTGTGTTCACACTGAGCTTACTCGCTCATTTTAAGGAATATCTGAATAAAATAAACTCTGTCAGAATCTGCCAGCTTCTGTGTCTCTCACGGTGTTTTCGGTTTTTGGACAGGAGTTACGGTTTTCTCACAGTTTGCAATTGTTCGGGACCTTGTCAGAAGCCAAATTCTTCAGAATTTTGAGAATTTTTTCCAAGCAGATTCTCAAATCGCCGTAGCAACCGCAGGGCCTTAGCTGCCCTTAGCAACCGTGGAGCCTTAGCCGCCCTTAGCAACCTGTTGCTGGGCAGAAACTGAGCTACTTTTTTGTGATTGGCTAATTCCTGTCTGTCTGTTTTGCCAGTTAACTGAGCTAATTCATTTGAATGGAGATTAATTCATGTTTACTGTGGACACAATAAATAGTTTTATTGTTTTGTATTGTAGTTGTATGATTTGTGGTATATAAAAAGATTCAACATTTATCAATAGAAGATGAAAAAAATGTACATAATATAATTTCATACAACCAAGTAATTTAAAATAAAAAGTATAATAAAATCTACTCTCTAAATGATTTGAAGATTTACTTAATAATTTCATAAAAGTGATGTTCCTGTCTGTGGAAAAAATGAAGTAGACTTTAATCAATACGTTTAAATAAATATTATTTATGCTTAAATATGATTAACATTCACTTAATATTTTCAAGGATGTTAAGTTGAGAATAAAGCACATTCATGAGTAAAAAATAAATCGTGTACTCGTCCCGGCAGCAGCCCCGTGGCACTCAAAATGTACCTGTAATTTTTTAGTTGATGGTTGCAGTTTACCTGCATTCTGGCTCTTGAGCTCCTCCACCTCGTTTTCACTGGCGTTCATTCTGGCCTCCAACACTGTCAACACATTTAACATTAATATTATTGTGAAGTTTATGGTCAGCAGGTTTCAAGTTGTTAACATGATCACTATGGAGACTGAGCTTTGTTCAGCATGCAGTGTTTTTTTAAAACATTTTTATTTTTTACATTTTATTGATTGTTGCAGTTTACCTGCATTCTTTCTCTTGAGCTCCTCCACCTCCTTTTCACTGGCGTTCATTCTGGTCTCCAACACTGTCAACACATTTAACATTAATATTATTGTGAAGTATCTTTATGATCAGCAGGTTTCATGTTGTTAACATGATCACTATGGAGACTGATCTTTGTTCTTATCTTCTCTTATCTTTAGAAGGCAAAATTAATAATCAAATTCATAATTAATCAACAGCCAGATTCAAAATCTCATATTGAATGTATCTCTCCTAAGTAGATAAATATCTTTTGACTTCTCTTCAGTCATTTTGGGAATTAAAACTGGCAAAGGTTCATCCTGAACAACACATTAATATCAGATAAATGTATTATCATTGGTAGCATACATAAAAAAAGAAAAGTTTTTACATGTTATTGATTGTCGTAGCTTACCTGTGTTCTCTCCCTGGAGCTCTTTGACCACATTTTCCAAAACTGTGAAATAAGTTTTTCAGTAAAAACTTTATTTTGAATCTTAGATACGAATATCAGTAGACATGTTAAAGAAGTTTGACAAGAAAAATAACCAGAAACATAAATTAATTTTATATTATTTCATAAAATATAAATATCTACCTGCATTCTTCCATTCACTGGCTGTCAGTCTGGCCTGTATGGCTGGAATAAAAGCAGTAAATTACTCCTAAAAGTAATGTCTATGTGAACATTGAATGAATGTGTTGATCACTGTGTGAATGAACCTGTATTCTCCTGCTCCTGCTCCTGCTCCAGCTTCTCCATCTTGCTCTTGGTGTTCGTCAGCTCCACACTGTGTTGGATGGCCATGTCTCTCAGCTCCTTCAGCTCAGCCCAGATGTCAGGGCTGATGTTGGTCTGATCACTGGTTGATTTGACTCCCAGGATCTCAGATTGAATCTCCGTCTGAGTGATGTCATTCCCTGTCAGCCCTCCACTCTCACCTTGAGCCCCCGTCCAGTACAGACAGAGCAGCAACGCCAGAAAAGCTGCAGCACGCCTCATTGTGAAATATCACCTCTTTAGACAACAAGATGCAGTCTGACACCACTCGGTCAGTTCCCGTCTTTATATCCACGTAAAACAGGTCACTGAACTGCTGTATGAGAATTAAACAGCTGTCTTTGATAACAAATGCAAAAATAGCACCAAAGATCCTTCAACACTAAAAGCAAACAACAAGTTAGAATCTTTCAAACCCATTGGCTGTGAAAGTTTGTAGAGTAAAGAGATGATAAGAGCAAAGTCAGTCATTAATAAATGTTTGTCTTCTCTTCCTTCTCCTCCTTCTTTTCCTTCCGTCCTTCCTCCCTTTTAATGATTCGGCCCACATGAGATCAAATTGGGCAGTATGTGGCCCTTGAATGAAAATGAGTTCGACACCTCTGATCTCTGGTGATCATGGATGCAGAGTAGCAGTCACATGTATGCTATGTGGAGGAATGAAGTGTTGTTGCTATGCTGGATTCTGATTAGCTAACGTGGGCTTGAGCTGCTCTTGACGGCATATATACACGGGTTAGTGTAAACGTGTGTGTAACCCTAACCCTAACTGGTGTCCACGCAGTTTTTTTTGTAAACGGAGAGGATGAAATGTCCAGTTATGAAAATAGCCGGGCATGTCTCAACGTAGTCTTAGTGTTATTGACCAGTTTTTGCTTTTTAGATTCTGAATTTCTGCCCTAGTGATTTTGGACTTCCTGGTTTCTGACTCTTGGACTGAATTAAACAGCTTGAGAACTCTTCATCCCCGTGTCCCGTCTCTGCATCTGAGTCCACTTGGTCTGTGGCTGATAGCTGTATGAGAATTAAACAGCTGTCTTTGATAACGGATGCAAAAATAACACCACAGATCCTTCAACACTAAAAGCAATGTCATCATTGTCGTCGGTCACATGTCCTCATTGGCTTTGGAGGCACGTACTGCCTCATCCTAAGCACTGATTGGCTGGTGTGTGGTGTTGTCAGAAGCAGGAGAGGCTCATGGTCGTAAACATCTAGTCATGTGTACTCTGAGATGGACGTGCTGGTCAGGAAATGACAGAAAGGGACTGTATATGGTTTGTTCCGTGTGTGTTGCATTACGTGTTGGACTGAATCCATGGACATATTGAGGAAAGTATTTCATTACTTATTGACCAGTTTTTGCTTTTTAGATTCTGAATTTCTGCCCTAGTGATTTTGGACTTCCTGGTTTCTGACTCTTGGACTGAATTAAACGGCTTGAGAACTTTTCATCCCCGTGTCCCGTCTCTGCATCTGAGTCCACTTGGTCTGTGGCTGATAGCTGTATGAGAATTAAACAGCTGTCTTTGATAACGGATGCAAAAATAACACCAAAGATCCTTCATCACTAAAACCAAACAACAAGTTAGAATCTTTCAAACCCATTGGTCATGAAAGTTTGTAGAGTAAAGAGACGATAAGAGCAAAGTCAGTCTTTTAGTTTTCATGTGTTTGTTTTTCCAGACTCTGCTGCTCTGTTTAATCTCTTAATACACGTCCCTATTTTTTATGTTGTTAGCCTAAACGACATGCCCACATAGTTAGAGACTCAGAGATGTGTCTGGTATCAGTGGAAAGGAAACACTCTCAGGATTCTGTGTGATTCTGTGACTGACTGACAAAGAGTGGCAGAGGTTACAATGATGGGGTTGTGTCCTCGCCCATAGGTTTGCCTTTACAATGACATGTGTACAGACATTCAGGGACCTCTCAGCGGGATATAGACACAATGAGGCCACAGCCACAGGTCTTGGCTTCATGCAGTCCAAATTTGGAGTCAAAAGACCAAAAGATGAATTTTTCAGAATTATTTTTCAACAGGTATGTCCATGCGTTCGGTCCTTAGGTCCTTTTTGGAGACTCCAAATGGACACTTGGTTACCATGGTTACCAACACTGTATAACCACAATCAAACACCTATAACTTAACAACCCCTTTGCCTACAATCAAAATCTTGGTTTCTAATGAAAGCTGACACCACATTATTATTATTATTATTATTATATATAACCTTTTTTTTTGTTTGGCCATATCTATCTATCTATCTATCTGACTGACTAACTAACTGTCTATCTATCTATCTATCTATCTATCTATCTATCCATCCATCCATCCATCCATCTATCTATTTTGGTATAAGTCATATGTCAAGTCGAAGAAGAACCAACCGCGTACCAAAATGCCGAGTGCGTAATGATATATGGTTCAACTCTTTTACGCACCGGGCGCACGCCGGTTACGCTTGGAGTTTGTTTATGGACAGCCAAACTGATAGCTTAGTGTCATACACCGTTGGAAACCTCTGACTATTGGCTAAAAGGTTATCAACTTCATTTCACCGAATACTTCCATTGGTTGAAACAGCAGTCAATCAAAGCCACGTTGTCGTTGGTCACATGTCCTGATTGGCTTTGGAGGCATGTGCTGCCTCATCCTAAGCACCGATTGGCTGGTGTGTGGTGTCGTCAGAAGCAGGAGAGGCTCACGGTCGTAAACATCTAGTCACGTGTACTCTGAGACGGACGTGCAGGTCAGGAAATGAAGTAAACGGACCGTATATGATTTGTTATTTGTGTTATTACGTTATGTGTTGGACTAAATACATGTTGACATATTGAGGAAAGTATTTCGGTTTTATGGAAACGGATTTCATATTTCAGCAGAATGGATACTTGGCGAGCTGTACAGGAAGTCCTGAGTCATAAGATGATCGTTGTGGATAAAGGGAAGTCTTTGAAGGTATGTAGCATTATAGCTTTTCTCACTTAGCTGAGTGGCTAGCCGAGCTAATCACTAATACTATTATGGCTGTGAGCAACTATATAATTCGTGAGTGGTCTTGAATGAATCAGGAGAATCTAAGCTTTCCAACAATGTACGGTATGAGTATATATGTTTAAGGGTTGGTGTTTAAAACATTCAGAAGAACATGTGGCTACCTCCTAACTTCCGGTCCATCCCGTAGGCGGAACAGCGTGCGTTAAGAGGTTGATGCACATTAACCCTGAAACACCAATGAGTCATATTTTAATACAGGAGTTATGAGATGAGACACATGTAGTACACAGATAAACCACCAGGGGGCGTTTTATTAACCCTGAAACACCAATGAGTCATATTTTAATACAGGAGTTATGAGATGAGACACATGTAGTACACAGATAAACCACCAGGGGGCGTTTTATTAACCCTGAAACACCAATGAGTCATATTTTAATACAGGAGTTATGAGATGAGACACATGTAGTACTCAGATAAACCACCAGGGGGCGTTTTATTTCAAAGCTGTCAATCAGTGAGAAAAAGTTAAAGTTAGAAAAACATTAGTTACTGGATTGATGCAATGTTGAATTACTAAATATTCAGTAGGTTATCCCCCCTTCTTCCTTCTTTCTGTCCTTCCTTCCTCCCTCCCTCCCTTTTTCCTTCCCTCTTTCCTTCCTTCCTTCCTTCTGTCCTTCCTCCCTCCCTCCTTCCTTCCTTCCTTTCCTTCCTCCCTTCCTTCTTTTCTCTGTCCTTCCTTCCCTCCTTCCTCTTTTCCTTTCTCCCTCCCTCCCTCCTTTCCTTCTTCCATCCCCCTTTCTTCCTTCTTTCTGTCCTTCCTTCCTCCCTCCTTCCTTGCTTCTTTCCTCTGTCCTTCCTTCCTTCCTACCTTCCTCCCTCCCTCCCTCCCTCCCTCCTTTCCTTCCTTCCTTCCTTCCGTCCTCCCTTCCTTCCTTCCTCCCTCCTTCCTTCCTTCTTTCCTCCGTCCTTCCTTCCTCCCTTCCTCCCTCCCTCCTTCCTTCCTCCCTCCCTCCCTCCCTCCCTCCTTTCCTTCCTTCCTCCCTCCCTCCCTTCCTTCTTTCCTTCCTTCCTTCCTTCCTTCCTTCCTTCCTTTCCTTCCTCCCTTCCATCTTTTCTCTGTTCTTCCTTCCCTCCTTTCCTTCTTCCATCCCCCTTTCTTCCTTCCTTCCTCCCTCCCTCCCTCGCTCGCTGTTTCTTTCCTTCCTCTATCCCCCTTTCTTCCTTCCTCCTTTTCTCTGCCCTTCTTTCCCTCCTTCCTCTTTTCCTTTCTCCCTCCCTCCCTCTCTCCCTCCCTCCTTTCCTTCTTCCATCCCCCTTTCTTCCTTCTTTCTGTCCTTCCTTCCTCCCTCCTTTCCTTTCTTCTTCCTCCCTCCTTCCTTTCTTCTTCCTCACTTCCTTCCTTCCTTCCTTCCTCCCTCCTTTCCTTCCTTCCTTCCTTGCTTGACTCGAGGACAACAGGAGGGTTAAATATTTAGCATTTTATTTTATGGTAACTTCCTGTTTAAAATGTGTTTATCAGATTAGAAACAGCAGGTATAGAAACTCATTTATCTGTTCATCTGTTCATCTGATCGACGTATTAGTGAATCAGGACCTTTGTGTACTACTATTTGTATTACTTTTAGTTAATGGTAATGGTGATAATACAAATTAAAGTCAGAGACAAGCACTTTAACTTCATATTCATTCTTTTATTTCATATGGAGTTTGTTGCAGAGCAAAGTCAACACAGCAACAATGTGCATCCTTTCATATACACATGAATACTGTATGACTTGTTTATACACTATGCCAAACATTTGGGGGTAAATCAATTCTCATGTTTGAGTCTCACAGTGGAAAAAGCAGAAATCCGTTAAAGAAAGTATAATCATAAGTATCATCGTATACACTAGAGCCAGCAGGTAAAACCAGGTAGACCACATCCCCCTTTTCCAGCTGAAGAACCAGTGAACTAGAACCACTTTCCCTGCCATTTGCATTGTAATTTTGACTCCAAAACACTCTCTTGTCATTGTGATAGAGATGAACATGCCTGTATACGTTACTCCGGGCATCCAGTAGATTGAATGAGAAGTAGTAGGCTCCTCTGACTGGGGCTGTGAAGAGACCTGCAACAGAGGAGAAAATCAGTGAAGCTTTTTCCTGCTGTTGAACTACCTCTTCTCTGAGTTCAGTACGCTGTTGCTTCTCAATACTTTGGTCAGGCTGCTGTAAGTGGGTTTGTCTAATCTGAAGGAATAGTTGTTCAGTGCTCTTGCTTTGTTAACATCACATTACTCAGCGACTGTCTGTCTGTTAGTCTGTAAAAGTTGAGAACTCTCAGTTACACATTCAGTGAGTCAGTTTGCATCCCATAAGGTTTATAGAAAGTGATATAACAGAGAGATATAAGTGAGCACCTTTAAACAGAGCAAAAACCTCTCAAAGCCTTTGCAGAACAAATCATTCTCTTGTGTTTTCTCTGTAACTCTGTAAATGTCTGTGCAAAGGTTTTGAAAAGGTTTCACAAAACTGCATAAACGACAAACTCACTTCATCATGAGAACCTGATCAGTCACCACATGAAATGTAATTACTAGGGCTGTCAGCGTTAGCGCGTTAATCGCGATTAGATTAATGCAATCCATAACGCGTTAATATTTTTTAATCGCATTTTAATTTTGCAAGCCTTTTTGTCCCTTCTACTCCCCCGTAGACGGCTCCTCTAGCTGTAGCGCTATGCTTTGAAGTGGCCTCCTGCAGTAAACCTACCGCACTGATGGAAAGTAAGAGAGCTACTGGACTTTTGAACGGCTTGTTTAACTTTAAAACACTTCCAGACGCTTCAGTTGACAAGTCAAAAGTAAAATGCAACCTGTGTCAAACGGAGTTTAACTACCACCGGAGTACGTGGAGTTTGTGTTAGCACCTCCACGCTAAACACCCAGGTGCAGCCAAGCCAGCCTCAGCTCCACCAAAGGACCATTTTGGAGTGTGGGAGTCGCAGCAGAGCCGTGATCGATTCCCAGTTAAGACACTCTGGTAAGAAATGCTTTACATTATGGGCTTAAAACTGCCTTGAAATGTAAAATAAGAGGATTTAAACCCTTCAACAGGCAGGGATGGAAAATGCGATGTAAGTAAAATATTTCCACTCATATTTTTAATATATTGTAACGTCCCTCAATAAACACTGAGACGTTAGCCGGTTTAGCTCTTTATTCCTTTTTATTACACAGGCTACTGTGGGCCGTAGCCAACACCAAAACAACCAAACCTAATGTAGTAGCTCCTTAGTCTTCTCAGAGGCTAACAACAACAACACACCTACACGCTGCAAGTCTCACTCTCAAGACGCGTTCACAGACACTCGGGAAAAACAGCACTTTAACTGAACAGAACAGAAACTGGCTTAAACTCTCAAATTTTATAATACAACACTGTTTAAGGGTTAAACATGCAATTAAAAATGTAATTAATCGTGATTAACTATGGGAATTCTGCAATTAATCGCGATTAAAAAAATGAATCGTTTGACAGACCTAGTAATTACATAGCACAAAATCACACACATGACTCAATGCTGGCAAAGAACCAACGGCCTGGCTCAAACCCTCTGAGAGGACACAGAGAAACTCCATTAAAAGTGTTATGATGTACTGTAAAAGGTCAAATGGGTGAAATCTTAAAAGGGCCAATTCAAAGAGAAATGTCTCCTCCTCAGAAAGTGTGCAGCTGGAGCCATAGTGGAGAAAAAAGTCATTACAAAAGATGGAGTGAAAGCTGTAACAATGAATACATATTAAAATGAGTTCATTACATTATAATAGTTCATTTGTGTGTGTAGCAGAAAGAGGTGAGTACCTGTAGTTGGATTGTAGACCTGACCAAAGTTGGTGATGACTTTACTGAACTTAAGTGTGATGTCAGTATTGAAGGGTCCAATATGTCCGCTGTCAGTGAGACCAAGTGAGAACGCCACCTTTGGTTGGTCTGTGTGGATGTGAGAAGATTCACATAGAGGAAAAACTCCACTTATAAACAGTTGAACAAATTGTATTGTGGCTTCATAGAAACTGATGTTACTCTGATCCTGTTGCATTATGACTGTTTGAACGGAGCATGGAGCTTGTGTGAGACGGCAGTACAAGCAGGCTGATTACTGGATGAAGTTACTCTTTAATAATGATATAAGCAGTTTACCTGCATTCTGTCTCTTGAGCTCCTCCACCTCGTTTTCACTGGCGTTCATTCTGGCCTCCAACACTGTCAACACATTTAACATTAATATTATTGTGAAGTTTAGAGTCAGCAGGCTTCAAGTCGTTAACATGATCACTATGGAGACTGACCTTTGTTCTTATCTTCAAATGATGTTACTCTGTCTAGAAGATCTGCAATAGAAGGCAACATTCATAATCAGATTAATAATTGTTCAGCATGCAGTGCTTTTTTTTCTTTTTTTTTTTTTACATTTTATTGATGGTTGCGGCTTACCTGTGTTCTCCATCTTGAGCTCCTCCATCACATGTTCACTGATTTTCAATCTGGCCATCATATCTGTGAACACATTGAACATTTTTAGGTGATAATCTACATAACTGGAACTTGAAATACTTGTATGTGTAGCTAATAAACGAGCTTTGTACTTTGCAGCTTACTGTTGTTCTTAATAATGATATAAACAGTTTACCTGCATTCTCTATCTTCAGCTTCACCACCTCGTTCCTGAGCTCCTCCACCTCGTTTTCACTGGCGTTCATTCTGGCCTCCAACACTGTCAACACATTTAACATTAATATTATTGTGAAGTTTATGGTCAGCAGGTTTCAAGTTGTTAACATGATCACTATGGAGACTGACCTTTGTTCAGCATGTAGTGTTTTTAAAAAAAATTTTAATTTTTAAATTTCATTAGTGCCACGGGTTCTCAGCTCCGAGGAACTCCACTCCAATAACTATTAATCTTCTCCATATTTATTCTTATTCTTCCGCAAAATTTCGGCGCATAACTCCTCCCGCAGCTTTGAAAAAACCCCGACAATATATACATCAAAACGTGCGGATCGATCGGGAAATATGTGCTATGACTTTCTCCATTGGAAATGAATGGGAACTTTTTTTAAAAACACAAAATTTCACCTTTTTTCAGAGTCACCTAGCTCGCTCATGCCTGCATGTAGAAACGTCATTCAAACTTTAAAACGGAGGAAAACTTGTGCTCTCTGGAAAAATATCAAACTGTTTTACATAACATGTAAACTTTTCAAACTATGAGCAGTCAAACGAGGAGTGGAAATCACTTTTTCTTTACAGTTACAGTGGAAACGGCAGTTAGCTAGAGTGTGAGAAGCAGTAAAAAATAACCTTAATTTTTATTTTTAACTCGAGCTCACGGCCAAACCGTAAAAAGGAGACAAATAATTTTTTGTCAAAATGTAGACATAGGTGTTGGGACTCATAAAATGTGACTTTGACAGGCGGGGTCTGCACAAAATTTAAACGGAGGGGCCGAGACCGGCGGCAATACCTATCTCACTCCCCATTGACCCTAATGTAATCATCATCTTTTTTCAAAAGAATCTCACTCTGTGTTCACACTGAGCTTACTCGCTCATTTTAATGAATATCTGAATAAAATAAACACTGTCAGAATCTGCCGGCTTCTGTGTCTCTCACGGTGTTTTTGGTTTTTGGACAGGAGTTACGGTTTTCTCACAGTTTGCAATTGTTCGGGACCTTGTCAGACGCCAAATTCTTCAGAATTTTGAGAATTTTTTCCAAGCAGATTCTCAAATCGCCGTAGTAACCGTAGAGCCTTAGCTGCCCTTAGCAACCGCAGGCCCTTAGCAACCTGTTGCTGGGCAGAAACTGATCTACCTTTTTGTGATTGGCTAATTCTACCTCTCTGTCTGTTTTGCCAGTTAACTGAGCTAATTCATTTGAATGGAGATTAATTAATGTTTACTGTGGACAAAATAAATAGTTTTATAATATTGTATTGTTTTGTATTGTAGTTATATGATTTGTGGTGTATAAAAAGATTCAACATTTATCAATAGAAGATGAAAAAATGTACATAATATAATTTCATACAACCAAGTAATTTAAAATAAAAAGTATAATAAAATCTACTCTGTAAATGATTTGAAGATTTACTTAATAATTTCATAACAGTGATGTTCCTGTCTGTGGAAAAAATGAAGTAGACTTTAATTAATAGGTTTAAATAAATATTATTTATGTTTAAATATGATTAACATTCACTTAATATTTTCAAGGATGTTAAGTTGAGAATAAAGTACATTCATAAGGAAAAAATAAATCGTGTACTCGTCCCGGCAGCAGCCCCGTGGCACTCAAAATTTACCTGTAATTTTCTAGTTGATTGTTGCAGTTTACCTGCATTCTGTCTCTTGAGCTCCTCCACCTCGTTTTCACTGGCGTTCATTCTGGCCTCCAACACTGTCAACACATTTAACATTAATATTATTGTGAAGTATGTTTATGATCAGCAGGTTTCATGTTGTTAACATGATCACTATGGAGACTGATCTTTGTTCTTATCTTCTCTTATCTTTAGAAGGCAACATTAATAATCAAATTCATAATTAATCAACAGCCAGATTCAAAATCTCATATTGAATGTATCTCTCCTAAGTAGATAAAAATCTTTTGACTTCTCTTCAGTCATTTTGGGAATTAAAACTGGCAAAGGTTCATCCTGAACAACACATTAATATCAGATAAATGTATTATCATTGGTAGCATACATAAAAAAAGAAAAGTTTTTACATGTTATTGATTGTCGTAGCTTACCTGTGTTCTCTCCCTGGAGCTCTTTGACCACATTTTCCAAAACTGTGAATACATTTAAAGTTTTTCAGTAAAAGCTTTATTCTGAATCTTACATATGAATATCAGTAGACATGTTAAAGAAGTTTGACAAGAAAAATAACCAGAAACATAAATTAATTTTATATTATTTCATAAAATATAAATATCTACCTGCATTCTTCCATTCACTGGCTGTCAGTCTGGTCTGTATGGCTGGAATAAAAGCAGTAAATTACTCCTAAAAGTAATGTCTATGTGAACATTGCATGAATGTGTTGATCACTGTGTGAATGAACCTGTATTCTCCTGCTCCAGCTTCCTCAGCTCCACACTGTGTTGGATGGCCATGTCTCTCAGCTCCTTCAGCTCAGCCCAGATGTCAGGGCTGATGTTGGTCTGATCACTGGTTGATTTGACACCCAGGATCTCAGACTGAATCTCCGTCTGAGTGATGTCATTCCTTGTCAGCCCTCCACTCTCACCCTGAGCCCCCGTCCAGTACAGACAGAGCAGCAACGCCAGAAAAGCTGCAGCACGCCTCATTGTGAAATATCACCTCTTTAGACAGGAAGATGCAGTCTGACACCACTCGGTCAGTTCCCGTCTTTATATCCACGTAAAACAGGTCACTGAACTGCTGTATGAGAATTAAACAGCTGTCTTTGATAACGAATGCAAAAATAACACCAAAGATCCTTCAACACTAAAAGCAAACAAGAAGTTAGAATCTTTCAAACCCATTGGCTGTGAAAGTTTGTAGAGTAAAGAGATGATAAGAGCAAAGTCAGTCATTAATACATGTTTGTCAGGTCCAGTTTGTACATTTGCATATATAAATGTGTATCAGCTGAAGAAAAATGTAAAAAATGATTGATTTTAGTTCATACTGTGGGTGGCATTAGGAAAAGTCCAGCTAAAAAGACGTGTATATGCTGTTTTTAGATCTCTTAAATGGAAAAATGGGGCACATTTGAACCCTGAACAGTATGTGAGGGTCAACAGGTTCTTTATGAAATGTGCAAACTGTATTGATATTTCAAGTGATAATATTCTCATCATATGCTTTGTAGGGCCTTGTTCATCTAACCAGACAAAACACACAAGCTATTTGGATTTCATGAGTGCTTATATCTTTTTAACAGAGCAATGTTGCAACTGTGTAAAATGAACTGCATCATAGCTGCTCTCACAGAGGGAAAACCAGAAAACCATCACATTTTAAAGTCCACCTCGGCAGAGGAACCAAACCTTTACCGACTAACGTAGTACTCATTTAAAAACGGTTTACACCTTCTACTTCAAAGCTGGGTTGGACAAAAATGGGTTTTATGTAGTGGTGGGCATAGATTAATTGTTTTAATCTAGTTTAATCTCAATGTAATCTTGGAATTAATCTAGATTAAAATGGCTCATTTGAATTCTGCCGAAGGCATTCAGAGTATGTGTGCTACCCAAATAATGACTAAAAGTAAGTCTTTGAGAACGGGTTTCTGAAGCCAGGTGGCACATTAGTTTGTGATGCATTGTGGAAACAGGCTCATCTCCTGTTTTCAAACATCACAAACTGCTTGAGAAGCTGTTCTATGATAACTGGTGATGAAAATAAATCATGTTCAATAAGATGTACTTGTGTTTACTAACTGTTTATTCAGTTAAACATGAATTTTGAACTGTAGGCCTCCATAAGAGGTCGTGATGAACTACAGTCAGTAGCTTTGTGTCAATCAGACCAGCACCAGTCACTCAGGCAGACCGGCACCAGTCACTCAGGCAGACCAGCACCAGTCACTCAGGCAGACCAGCACCAGTCACTCAGGCAGACCAGCTTGTTCACATTTCCTGGTGACAAACTAGCTCCCCGCGCTACCACTACATCCGCGCTAAAATATTGTAACGAACTGGGCATGTCACTGTTTTGTGTTTTATACATTTGAGAGTTTAAGCCAGATTCTGTTCTGTTCAGTTAAGGTGCTGGTTTTTCCGAGTGTCTGTGAACGCGTCTTGAGAGTGAGCCTTGCAGCTAGCGTGTAGGTGTGTTTGTTGTTGTTAGCCTCGGCAGCACGTGTGTGGCTAGTGAGCTACTGATGTTAGGTTTTAGTTGTTTTGGCGTTGGCTACGGCCCACAGTAGCCTGAGTAACAGTCAAGAATAAAAAGCTAAACCGGCTAACGTCTCGGCGTGTGATTATTGAGGGACGTTACAATATCAAGGTGAAAGTCATCATAGCTTGCGTAGTATAGACGCAGCTCCCAACCCAACTTTGAGAATAGATTAACGGCGATATTTTTTTATCGCCCGATAAGAGTCTCACGATAACGCCGATAACGACCCACCACTAGTTTTATGACATCATTGACCAATAATTGTCAATTTGATGTTATTGACTTAAAATGTGTCACATGACGTCATTGATTGCTTCAAGTAACCAGTGATGTCAGGTGAGAGGTGACCTCAGTGTCGTTGAGGATAGCAGAGAGTCCATTTAAAGATGCTGTGACACCACATATGTTGGAATTATACATTACACTTATCTCTTTGGAAACAATTCTGTGTTTCTTTGTTTTCGGAAACAGGATGTGGGTCCGTCGCTGATTACAGTCCCCCTGGAAACATTTCCGTTTTCATCTAGTTTGCTGTTCGTTTGCCTATTTGCTCGTGTTATGAATATTTGTAACATCGATGAAGGTGTTTTCTGAGTTTGCATGTGTAATGACCCTTCTCGGCCACCGTATATTATCATTATTTCTAAGCCACACATTCCTCTATTCAGTCTAGTGTGTAAAGCATCAAGGAGCACTGCTGGTTGTCTTCTGACTCCTTTATAGAGGTGTATACTATGTAAGAGGCTATAGACAACTGTGGCTAAACAATTTGAGAGGAACTTTTTTTTCCCTAATATATATGTTGTATTTGATATTTAATCACATAGTTTGTAGCCCATAATATAATGAGATGTCTGTTCATGTAGGATCACTGTGTATTTATCCGTCCGTCCACATGTGACATCATGTGTCACATATTTCCCTGATATTACACACAGTTATGATGTAATGTCACATCATCAGTGACATAATAACACCAGTGATGTCATAATCACAGTTCGTAATTTCATTAAATATGTGACGTCATGCACCACATCCTGAAATTACACATGGATCCTCAACGGGACCAGGTGGATAGCCCTCATATGGATTGTACTTGGATTTTGAGCGTGGGTTAACATACGTTAATATAGTGCAGGGGTGTCAAACATGCGGCCCGTGGGCCAGAACCGGCCCGCCAAGAGGTCCAATCCGGCCCGGTTCCCTTCTTCCTCATTTCCTTCCTTCCGTCTGTCCTTCCTACCTTTCTTCCTTCATTCCTTCCTTCCAATCGTCTTTTCCTTCCGTCCTTGCATCTGTCCTTCCTTCCTTCCGATCTTCCCTTCCGCCCTTCCTCCCTTCCTTCCTTCTTGTCTACTCTTCCTTCCATCTTTTCTTCCTCCCTTTCTTCCTTCCATCTTTCCTTCTTGTATTCTCTTCCTTCTCCTCCTTCCGTCCTTCCTTCCTTTTAATGATTCGGCCCACATGAGATCAAATTGGGCAGTATGTGGACCTTGAATGAAAATGAGTTTGACACCTCTGATCTCTGGTGATCATGGATGCAGAGTAGCAGTCACATGTATGCTATGTGGAGGAATGAAGTGATGTTGCTATGCAGGATTCTGATTAGCTAACGTGGGCCCTAACCCTAACCCTAACTGGTGTCCACACACCTTTTTTTTTTGTAAATGGAGAGGATGAAATGTCCAGTTATGAAAATAGCCGGGCACGTCTGAACGTAGTCTTAGTGTTATTGACCAGTTTTTGCTTTTTAGATTCTGAATTTCTGCCCTAGTGATTTTGGACTTCCTGGTTTCTGACTCTTGGACTGAATTAAACGGCTTGAGAACTCTTCATCCCCGTGTCCCGTCTCTGCATCTGAGTCCACTTGGTCTGTGGCTGATAGCTGTATGAGAATTAAACAGCTGTCTTTGATAACGGATGCAAAAATAACACCAAAGATCCTCCAACACTAAAAGCAATGTCATCATTGTCGTTGGTCACATGTCCTCATTGGCTTTGGAGGCATGTACTGCCTAATCCTAAGCACTGATTGGCTGGTGTGTGGTGTTGTCAGAAGCAGGAGAGGCTCACGGTCGTAAACATCTAGTCACGTGTACTCTGAGATGGACGTGCTGGTCAGGAAATGACCAAAGGGACCATATATGGTTTGTTCCGTGTGTGTTACATTACGTGTTGGACTGAATCCATGGACATATTGAGGAGAGTATTTCATTACTTATTGACCGGTTTTTGCCTTTTTGGATTCTGAATTTCTGCCCTAGTGATTTTGGACTTCCTGGTTTCTGACTCTTGGACTGAATTAAACGGCTTGAGAACTCTTCATCCCCGTGTCCCGTCTCTGCATCTGAGTCCACTTGGTCTGTGGCTGATAGCTGTATGAGAATTAAACAGCTGTCTTTGATAACGGATGCAAAAATAACACCAAAGATCCTTCAACACTAAAAGCAAACAACAAGTTAGAATCTTTCAAACCCATTGGTCATGAAAGTTTGTAGAGTAAAGAGACGATAAGAGCAAAGTCAGTCATTTAGTTTTCATGTGTTTGTTTTTCCAGACTCTGCTGCTCTGTTTAATCTCTTAATACACGCCTCTATTTTTTATGTTGTTAGCTTAAACGACATGCCCACATAGTTAGAGACTCAGAGATGTGTCTGGTATCATTGGAAAGGAAACACTCTCAGGATTCTGTGTGATTCTGTGACTTACTGACAAAGAGTGGCAGAGGTTACAATGATGGGGTTGTGTCCTCGCCCATAGGTTTGCCTTTACAATGACATGTGTACAGACATTCAGGGACCTCTCAGCAGGATATAGACACAATGAGGTCACAGCCACAGGTCTTGGCTTCATGCAGTCCAAATTTGGAGTCAAAAGACCAATAGATGGGCGGAGTTTAGCTCAGTGGGAAGAGCACCTGCCACATGTGTGGAGGCTACAGTCCTTGCTGCAGGTGACCCCGGTTTGAATCCTGCACAGAGCGGTTCTATCCTGCGTGTCATTGCCCCCCTCTCTGCCTCCTGTTTCCTGTCTATCTCTACTTACCTGTATAATAAAGGCAAAAAGCCCAAAAAATATACTTTAAAAAAAAAAGAAGGCCAAAAGATGAATTTTTCAGAGTTATTTTTCAACAGGTATGTCCATGCGTTTTCCTTAAGTCCTTTTTGGAGACTCCAAATGGGCACTTGGTTACCATGGTTACCAAAGCTGTATAACCACAATCAAACAGCTATAACCTCACAACCCCTTTGCCTACAATCAAAATCTTGGTCTCTAATGAAAGCTGACACCTTATTATTATTATTATCATTATTATTATTATTATATATTATATTATTATATATAACCTTTTTTTTGTTTGGCCATATCTATCTATCTATCCATCCATCCATCCATCCATCTACCTATCTACCTATCTATCTATCTAACTGACTTTTTTTTGTTTGGCCATATCTATCTATCTATGTATGTATCTGTTTATTTTGCTATAAGTCATACGTCAAGTCTGTCAGGATCCAGTTCGCCGCTGCTCCTTTTTTCTGTCCATGTTTTCTTTCCTCCAGGGCTGGGCGGGGCCTTCTGGGAACTTCTGCAGCCACCCTCTTCTGCACACCTGAGATTCATCACCTCATTTCCTGCTCTACAGCATTTATAAGCCGGTCTCTTCCTCCACTCATCGCCAGTTCGTTGTTTCACCCATAGTGGTAACGCTCACGGCTCTTTGATCTAGTATTTTGTAAACCTTGACCCCGTTTTGGATGTTTTTGGATTTACCTTGCTTTTGACTTACCTGGTTTTTGTTTTTCTCCTCTCTTCCCAGCCATTTGCCTGCCCTCAGCCTCGCCTCGCCCAGCCCTGTCTTCTCCTGCTGCATTTTTGCTTCTGTTTTTGTTGCCTGAATAAACCATCATCGGTTTCAGATCTGCATTGTGGGTCCAGTCTTTTTGTTCTGTTTAGTAAACTCCTGACAAAGTCGAAGAAGAACCAACCGTGTACCAAAATGCCGCGTGCGTAATGATTGGAGTTTGTTTATGGACAGCCAAACCTGATAGCTTAGTGTCATACACTGTTGGAAACCTCTGACTATTGGCTAAAAGGTTATCAACTTCATTTAACCGAATACTTCCATTGGCTGGAACAGCTGTCAATCAAACCCACGTTGTCGTTGGTCACATGTCCTGATTGGCTTTGGAGGCACGTGCTGCCTCATCCTAAGCACCGATTGGCTTGTGTGTGCTGTCGTCAGAAGCAGGAGAGGCTCACGGTCGTAAACATCTAGTCAACTAAACAAAAACAAAATAACCTTCGTGGTTTCTGGAAATTAAATAATGATTTATTAAATGATATATTTTGTGATGTTGTTAAAAGAATAGCGAAACAAATATTCAGTGATCCTAATATGAATCACACACAAAAATGGGAATATTTTAAATTTAAGATAAGAGAAGCAGCAATGAGACGTAGTAAAGAAATAAAAAATAATAACGCCTCTAAAGAAATAAATATCATGAACGAATTGAATACTCTATTGAAAAAAGATACTCTATTAGAGGACGAAGAAATTAAATTGAAGAGACTAAAAGAAGAAATAGACAACACATATATTAACATGGCTAAAGGAGCCTTCATAAGGTCAAGAGCAAAATGGTTGGAATTAGGCGAAAAGAACTCTAGCTATTTTTTTGCCCTTGAGAAACGAAGCCAAAAAAGAAACAATATTTCTGCACTCAAGATTAATGATAGCATAACCACCAATCATCTGGACATTTCAAAGTATGTTGGTTCATTTTATAGTAACATATACAGGTCATATTCTCATATCAATGATATGAAATTTATTGAATCAATTAAAAAATATACACCAACCATTTCGGAACACTTCAAAACCAATTGTGAACAACCCATCACAAAATCTGAAATATCAGAAGCAATTCAATCAATGAAAAAGGGCAAATCTCCAGGCAACGACGGCCTCTCGGTTGAATTCTATTTGCATTTTTGGAATATTATTGTAGATCCTTTATTGGAATTATTTAAAGAATGTCAAAATAGAAAGGAAATGTCCACAAGTATGAAGCAGGGTATTATAACATTAATTCCTAAACCGGAAAAAGATCACCTTCTGATAGAAAATTGGCCCATTTTCTATCATTACACTCTTAAATATAGATTATAAAATTATCTCATTAGTATTTGCTAAAAGGTTGAAAAAAGATCTTGGAGAGATTATTGCCGAAACACAAACTGGATTTATGTCCAATCGTCATATCAGCTCCAACATAAGACTTGTTCTTGATTTATTAGACTACTCTGACAACATTGATAATGACTCCCTTATAGTTTTTCTTGACTTTTATAAAGCTTTTGATACGGTGGAACATCATTTTTTATTTAAAGCACTACATACTTTTGGTTTTGGTCTAAACTTTATTTCAACAATTGAAATGTTTTATAAAAATATTGACAGTTGTGTCATACTATATCCAAACACTACTAAAAGATTTCCAGTCCTGAGATCTGTCCGTCAAGGCTGTCCGATATCGCCCTTTTTATTTTTGATTGTTGTCGAATTGCTCTCATTACATATTTTAAATAATCCTGTAATTGAAGGTTTGTCTATTTTTGGTAAGGAAATTAAACTGACCCAATTAGCTGATGATACAGCATTGTTCTTAAAGGACAAACACCAGATTGAAAATGCTGTTGCATTAATAGATGAATTCTCAGCTGCTTCTGGATTAAAATTAAATAAATCTAATGCGAAATTTTATGTCTATTTGAAACGAATGTTAAAACCATTTGTAATATACCTGTTAAAAATTGTATTAGATATCTTGGAGTTTTTGTTTGTAAGAATGTTTCAGAACATCAACAACTCAACTTCTCCCCCAAAATGAAAAAAACTAAAACTATACTGAACTTATGGCTTCAAAGAGATTTATCAATCTTAGGTAGGATCCTTTTGACTAAAGCTGAAGGTATTTCTAGATTTGTGTATCCAGCACTCTCCCTTAATGTCTGTGACTCTACATGTAAAGAAATCAATGATATGTTTGTTAAATTTGTATGGAAGAATAAGCACCATCACTTGAAAAAAACTTTGCTTTCTGGCCCTAAAGCCAAAGGTGGTTTTGATTTACTTGATTTTATGGATTTAAATTATACATTTAAAGTTAAATGGTTAAAGGAATGCTTAAAAGCTCCAGATTCATTGTGGAATTTTATTCCACATAATATATTCAAGAAGGTTGGAGGTCTCAAGTTCTTACTGTCTTGTAATTACAGTATATCTAAATTACCAATTAAGATGTCGAAATTTTATCAACAAGCTCTGCTAGCCTGGAAGCTATGTTTTTCACATAACTTTTCACCACATAAATCTATCATTTGGAACAATGAATGCATTATCAAAAGGAACAAATCATTGTATTTACAAAATTGGATAGACAAAAATATTATTTATATAAAAGACTTATTTAGTCCTAATGGCCAACTTCTTAGCTATGAGGAATTTCTTATGCAGAAAACTTTCCCTGTAAAATTTAAAGAATTTAGCTCAGTAATTAACTCTTTTCCTAGCGGCATTATAGAACTGATGAAAAGTTATGAAGAACAAAATGTACAACCCACAACATCCAACATTCTTTACATAAATGGTATTGATATTCTGAGTAAAAAATGTACTAATAAACATATCAGAGAATGTTTCTACAATGCTAAGAAAATAACACCCAGAGGGAAATTCTTTTGGAATGCTATTATTACAGATATTAATTGGCGCAAGGCATGGCTTGTTCCTTTTAAATTTTGTATCACAAATAAAATTAGAGAATTGCATTTAAAAATACTACATAACATATATCCATCTAAAATGTTTATTTCACGATTCCTTGACATCGATAACAAATGTACTTTTTGTGAAATTGAACTTGAAAATGTAACCCATTTGTTTTATGGTTGTTCACATAGTATTACATTTTGGAAAGAACTTGAGAATTATATATTATGCAAAACAAAATACAAAATCAACATCGAGGGGAAGGACATTATCACTTATTTTGATTTCAAAGAAAAGAAACTATGTACTATAGTAAACCTTTTTTATTTTATTAGGAAAGTTTCATATTCATAAATGTAAATTTCAAAATTCTGCACCTTTATTTAAATTATTTCTGATTGAACTTGATTTTTATTTCAAGTCTCTAGATTTAATTTCAAATAAGAAATGTATATCTACGATGAATATATATTTAGAAATGTTTAAATAATCTGTCACTAAATCTATTTTTTTATGGGTTACAAGTCTGTCATCATTTATTTATTTCTTTTGTTATTTCTTTTCTTACGTACTTTAATGTTAATCTTTGAACTTCAGTTGTTATATTGTCATAAAAATTGTGACTTGTTGTATTGTATTGTGAGCTGAAAGACTGAAATATTGTTATTACGAATTTAAATAAAGTTGGAAAAAAAAAAGTAAACATCTAGTCACGTGTACTCTGAGCTGGACGTGCAGGTCAGGAAATGACTAAAGTTATGAGATGAGACACATGTAGTACACAGATAAACCACCAGGGGGCGTTTTATTAACCCTGAAACACCAATGAGTCATATTTTAATACAGGAGTTATGAGATGAGACACATGTAGTACACAGATAAACCACCAGGGGGCGTTTTATTTCAACGCTGTCAATCAGTGAGAAAAAGTTAAAGTTAGAAAAACATTAGTTACTGGATTGATGCAATGTTGAATTACTAAATATTCAGTAGGTTATCCCTCCTTCTTCCTTCTTCCTTCCTTCCTTCCTCCCTCCCCTTTTCCTTCCCTCCTTCCTTCTCTCCTTCCTCCCTCCCTCCCTCCCTTTTTCCTTCCCTCTTTCCTTCCTTCCTTCCTTCTGTCCTTCCTCCCTCCCTTCTTCCTTCCTTCCTTTCCTTCCTCCTTTCCTTCTTTTCTCTGTCCTTCCTTCCCTCCTTCCTCTTTTCCTTTCTCCCTCCCTCCCTCCCTCCCTCCCTCCCTCCCTTCCTTCCTTCCTTCTTTCCATCCTTCCTTCCTTCCTTTCCTTCCTCCCTTCCTTCTTTTCTCTGTCCTTCCTTCCCTCCTTCCTCTTTTCCTTTCTCCCTCCCTCTCTCCCTCCCTCCCTCCTTTCCTTTTTCCTTCCCTCTTTCCTTCCTTCCTTCTGTCCTTCCTCCCTCCCTCCTTCCTTCCTTCCTTTCCTTCCTCCCTTCCTTCTTTTCTCTGTCCTTCCTTCCCTCCTTCCTCTTTTCCTTTCTCCCTCCCTCCCTCTCTACCTCCCTCCCTCCTTTCCTTCTTCCATCCCCCTTTCTTCCTTCTTTCTGTCCTTCCTTCCTCCCTCCTTCCTTTCTTCTTCCTCACTTCCTTCCTTCCTTCCTTCCTCACTCCTTTCCTCCCTCCTTTCCTTCCTTCCTTTCTTGACTCGAGGACAACAGGAGCGTTAAATATTTAGCATTTTATTTTATGGTAACTTCCTGTTTAAAATATGTTTATCAGATTAGAAACAGCAGGTATAGAAGCTCATTTATCTGTTCATCTGTTCATCTGATCGACGTATTAGTGAATCAGGACCTTTGTGTACTACTATTTGTATTACTTTTAGTTAATGGTAATGGTGATAATACAAATTAAAGTCAGAGACAAGCACTTTAACTTCATATTCATTCTTTTATTTCATATGTAGTTTGTTGCAGAGCAAAGTCAACACAGCAACAATGTGCATCCTTTCATATACACATGAATACTGTATGACTTGTTTACACACTATGCCAAACATTTGGGGGTAAATCAATTCTCATGTTTGAGTCTCACAGTGGAAAAAGCAGAAATCCATTAAAGAAAGAAACATCAGCAATATCATCGTATACAATGTGACCAGCTTGTAAAACCAGGTAGACCACATCCCCCTTTTCCAGCTGAAGAACCAGTGAACTAGAACCACTTTCCAGGGTATTTCCACTGTAATTAGTACCGACCAACACTCTCTTGTCATTGTGATAGAGAAAAACATCCCTCCATATGTTAATCTGGCCATCCAGTAGAGTGAATGAGAAGTAGTAGGCTCCACTGACTGGGGCTGTGAAGAGACCTGCAACAGAGGAGAAAATGAGTGAAGCTTTTTCCTGCTGTTGAACTACCTCTTCTCTGAGTTCAGTACGCTGTTGCTTCTCAATACTTTGGTCAGGCTGCTGTAAGTGGGTTTGTCTAATCTGAAGGAATAGTTGTTCAGTGCTCTTGCTTTGTTAACATCAAGTCAAGTTTATTTATAAAGCACATTTAAAAACAACCTCAGTTGAGCCAAAGTGCTGCACAGTTATTAAAATACAATGTAATCACACACAATATAATAATAAATAAAAACAATAAAGGAATAGTAAGAGCTCAATTTAAAAACTAAAATTAGAATAAAAAACAAATTAAAAAAATGTAAAAAAATAAAAATAAAAATAAAATAAAATAAAATAAAAGAAGCCAAGGATTCTCTCCTAGCTGGGACTGAACGCCAAGGAAAACAGATATGTTTTTAGTGTGTTTTAAAATGCTCTACAGACTGTGCAGCTCTAACGTGGAAAGGTAGGCTGGTCCACAGCTTGGAGGCCGCCACTGAGAAGGCTCTGTCCCCCCAAGTAGAGAGTCTGGACAGAGGCTCTGAGAGTCTGGACAGAGGCTCTGAGAGTCTGGACCGAGGTACTGAGAGTCTGGACCGAGGTACAGCCAGGAGCAGCTGGTTTGGTGACCTTAGTGCTCTAGATGTACTGTGAGGCTGTACAAGCTCTGATAAATAAGATGGTGCCAGACCATTAAAACACTTAAAAACAATTAATAAAACCTTGAACTGGATCCTAAAGTGAACAGGCAGCCAGTGCAGAGATGCAAGGACAGGACTGATGTCAGCAGGCGGGCGGCTGCATTTTGAACCACCTGTAAACGGTGCAGTGCTGACTGGTCGGGACCAACAAACAAAGAGTTACAGTAGTCTAACCGTGAGGTAACAAAGCTATGAATGACTTTCTCCAGATCATTCCTGGGGAGATGAGCCTTTGCTTTTGCTAATAATCTTAGCTGGAAGAAGCTTGTTTTCACGATAGAGCTTATCTGTTTATCAAACTTGAAGTCACTGTCCAAAATAACACCAAGGTTCCTTGCAGATGGGTGACAGTGAGGCTTCAGGGTGCCAATGACGCTGTTATAGCCATCTAGGAGATTACTCAGAGACTGTATAGTCTGTAAAAGTTGAGAGCTCTCAGTTACACATTCAGTGAGTCAGTTTGCATCCCATAAGGTTTATAGAAAGTGATATAACAGAGAGATATAAGTGAGCACCTTAAAACAGAGAAAAAGCCTCTCAAAGCCTTTGCAGAACAAATCATTCTCTTGTGTTTTCTCTGTAACTCTGTAAATGTCTGTGCAAAGGTTTTGAAAAGGTTTCACAAAACTGCATAAACGACAAACTCACTTCATCATGAGAACCTGATCAGTCACCACATGAAATGTAATTACATAACACAAAATCACACACATGACTCAATGCTGGCAAAGAACCAACGGCCTGGCTCAAACCCTCTGAGAGGACACAGAGAAACTCCATTAAAAGTGTTATGATGGACTGTAAAAGGTCAAATGGGTGAAATCTTAAAAGGGCCAATTCAAAGAGAAATGTCTCCTCTTCAGAAAGTGTGCAGCTGGAGCCATAGTGGAGACAAAAAGTCATTACAAAAGATGGAGTGAAAGCTGTAACAATGAATACATATTAAAATGAGTTCATTACATTATAATAGTTCATTTGTGTGTGTAGCAGAAAGAGGTGAGTACCTGTAGTTGGATTGTAGACCTGACCAAAGTTGGTGATGACTTTACTGAACTTCAGTATGGTGTGATCAATGAAGGGTCCAACATATCCGTCGTCAGTGAGACCAAGTGAGAACGCCACCTTTGGTTGGTCTGTGTGGATGTGAGAAGATTCACATAGAGGAAAAAAATAGCTCCACTTATAAACAGTTGATGAACAAATTGTATTGTGGCTTCATAGAAACTGATGTTACTCTGATCCTGTTGCATTATGACTGTTTGAACGGAGCATGGAGCTTGTGTGAGACGGCAGTACAAGCAGGCTGATTACTGGATGAAGTTACTCTTTAATAATGATATAAGCAGTTTACCTGCATTCTGTCTCTTGAGCTCCTCCACCTCGTTCTTGAGCTCCTCCACCTCATTTTCACTGATTTTCAATCTGGTCATCATATCTGTGAACACATTCAACATTTTTATTTTAAAAGAGATAATCTACATAACTGTGTAGCTAATAAACTAGCAGCTGTGTAATTTGCAGCTTACTGCTGTTCTTAAAGACCATTCAGACATTTTCTTCTAAACACATTAAATAGGTCATAAATGTATTTCTAAAAAAGGTGTAAAAAGCATTTCAACCATTTAGATTTGAATTGTGGAGCTAGGCTTCACAAACTGTGTTTCAACATTTCTGTGTTCAGGATTTAGTGATTAGCATAAACCTGCCCCTGCTGCTGTAGAGGTATAAATACATTCAGCACACACTCCTAAAAGTAATGTCTATGTGAACATTGCATGAATGTGTTGATCACTGTGTGAATGAACCTGTATTCTCCTGCTCCAGCTTCCTCAGCTCCACTCTGGTCATGTCTCTCAGCTCCTTCAGCTCAGCCCAGATGTCAGGGGTGATGTTGGTCTGATCACTGGTCCCTCCACTCTCACCCTGAGCCCCCGTCCAGTACAGACAGAGCAACAACGCCAGAAAAGCTGCAGCACGCCTCATTGTGAAATATCACCTCTTTGGACAGGAGGATGCAGTCTGACACCACTCGGTCAGTTCCTGTCTTTATATCCACGTAAAACAGGTCACTGAACTGCTGTATGAGAATTAAACAGCTGTCTTTGATAACGAATGCAAAAATAGCACCAAAGATCCTTCAACACTAAAAGCAAACAACAAGTTAGAATCTTTCAAACCCATTGGCTGTGAAAGTTTGTAGAGTAAAGAGATGATAAGAGCAAAGTCAGTCATTAATAAATGTTTGTCAGGTCCAGTTTGTACATTTGCAAATATAAATGTGTATCAGCTGAAGAAAAATGTAAAAAATGATTGATTTTAGTTCATACTGTGGGTGGCATTAGGAAAAGTCCAGCTAAAAAGACGTGTATATGCTGTTTTTAGAGCTCTTAAATGGAAAAGTGGGGCACATTTGAACCCTGAACAGTATGTGAGGGTTAACAGGTTCTTTATGAAATGTGCAAACTGTATTGATATTTCAAGTGATAATATTCTCATCATATGCTTTGTAGGGCCTTGTTCATCTAACCAGACAAAACACACAAGCTATTTGGATTTCATGAGTGCTTATATCTTTTTAACAGAGCAATGTTGCAACTGTGTAAAATGAACTGCATCATAGCTGCTCTCACAGAGGGAAAACCAGAAAACCATCACATTTTAAAGTCCACCTCGGCAGAGGAACCAAACCTTTACCGAGTAACGTAGTACTCATTTAAAAACTGTTTACACCTTCTACTTCAAAGCTGGGTTGGACAGAAATGGGTTTTATGTAGTGGTGGGTATAGATTAATTGTTTTAATCTAGTTTAATCTCAATGTAATCTTGGAATTAATCTAGATTAATCTAGATTAAAATGGCTCATTTGAATTCTGCCGAAGGCATTCAGGGTATGTGTGCTACCCAAATAATGACTAAAAGTAAGTCTTTGGGAACGGGTTTCTGAAGCCAGGGGCTCATCTCCTGTTCCCACAATGCATCACAAACTGCTTGAGAAGCTGTTCTATGATAACTGGTGATGAAAATAAATCATGTTCAATAAGATGTACTTGTGTTCACTAACTGTTTATTCAGTTAAACATGAATTTTGAACTGTAGGCCTCCATAAGAGGTTGTGATGAACTGTTTACAGTCAGTAGCTTTGTGTCAATCAGTCCAAGCTCTATTTCTCCTTTCTTCCACCAGTCACTCAGGCAGACCGGCACCAGTCACTCAGGCAGACCATCACCAGTCACTCAGGCAGACCAGCACCAGTCACTCAGGCAGACCAGCTTGTTCACATTTACTGGTGACAAACTAGCTCCCCGCGCTACCACTACATCCGCGCTAAAATATTGTAACGCACTGGGCATGTCACTGTTTTGTGTTTTATAAATTTGAGAGTTTAAGCCAGATTCTGTTGTGTTCAGTTAAAGTGCTGGTTTTTCCGAGTGTCTGTGAACGCGTCTTGAGAGTGAGCCTTGCAGCTAGCATGTAGGTGTGTTTGTTGTTGTTAGCCTCTGCATAAGAAGACGGCAGCACGTGTGTGGCTAGTGAGCTACTGATGTTAGGTTTTTGTTGTTTTGGCGTTGGCCCACAGTAACCTGAGTAACAGTCAAGAATAAAAAGCTAAAGCGGCTAACGTCTCGGCGTGTGGTTATTGAGGGACGTTACAATATCAAGGTGAAAGTCATCATAGCTTGCGTAGTATAGACGCAGCTCCCAACCCAACTTTGAGAATAGATTAACGGCAATATTTCTTTTATCGCCCGATAAGAGTCTCACGTTAACGCCGATAACGACCCCCCACTAGTTTTATGACATCATTGACCAATAATTGGCAATTTGATGTTATTGACTTAAAATGTGTCTCATGACGTCATTGATTGCTTCAAGTAACCAGTGATGTCAGGTGAGATGTGACGTCAGTGTCATTGAGGATAGCAGAGAGTCCATTTAAATATGCTGTGACACCACTGACAGTTCCTCACTCCATCTGAGTCGTGGATAATGTGACCTCATCCACTAAACATATCATATACTTTAACATTACTTTCATAGGAATTTCTAATTTTGTTATATATGTTATTTACCATATACTACCTATTTACTCATATTATCATTATTTCTAAGCCACACATTCCTCTATTTCAGTCTAGTGTGTAAAGCATCAAGGAGCACAGCTGGTGGTCTTCTGACTCCTTTATAGAGGTGTATATTATGTAAGAGACTATAGACAACTATGGCTAAACAATTTGAGAGGAACTTTTTTTCCCCTAATATATATGTTATATTTTGATATTTAATCACATAGTTTGTAGCCCATAATATAATGAGATGTCTGTTCATGTAGGATCACTGTGTATTTATCCGTCCGTCCATATGTGACATCATGTGTCACATATTTCCCTGATATTACACACAGTTATGATGTAATGTCACATCATCAGTGACATAATAACGCCAGTGATGTCATAATCACAGTTTGTAATTTCATTAAATATGTGACGTCATGCACCACATGCTGATATTACACATGGATCCTCAACGGGACCAGGTGGATAGCCCTCATATGGATTGTACTTGGATTTTGAGCGTGGGTTAACATACGTTAATATGGAGCAGGGGTGTCAAACATGCGGCCCGTGGGCCAGAACCGGCCCGCAAAGAGGTCCAATCCGGCCCGGTTCCCTTCTTCCTCATTTCCTTCCTTCCATCTGTCCTTCCTACCTTTCTTCCTTCATTCCTTCCTTCCAATCTTCTTTTCCTTCCTTCCTTCCATCTGTCCTTCCTTCCTTTCCGATCTTCCCTTCCTCCCTTCCTTCCTTCCTTCTTGTCTACTCTTCCTTCCATCTTTTCTTCCTCCCTTTCTTCCTTCCATCTTTCCTTCTTGTATTCTCTTCCTTCTCCTCCTTCTTTTCCTTCCCCCCTTCCTTCCTTTTAATGATTCGGCCCACATGAGATCAAATTGGGTGGTATGTGGCCCTTGAATGAAAATGAGTTTGACACCTCTGATCTCTGGTGATCATGGATGCAGAGTAGCAGTCACATGTATGCTATGTGGAGGAATGAAGTGATGTTGCTATGCTGGATTCTGATTAGCTAACGTGGGTTTGAGTTGCTCTTGACGACATATATACACGGGTTAGTGTAAACGGTGTGTAACCCTAACCCTAACTGGTGTCCACACAGTTTTTTTTGTAAATGGAGAGGATGAAATGTCCAGTTATGAAAATAGCCGGGCACGTCTAAACGTAGTCTTAGTGTTATTGACCAGTTTTTGCTTTTTAGATTCTGAATTTCTGCCCTAGTGATTTTGGACTTCTTGGTTTCCTCCCTCCCTCCTTCCTTCCTTCCTTTCCTTCCTCCCTTCCTTCTTTTCTCTGTCCTTCCTTCCCTCCTTCCTCTTTTCCTTTCTCCCTCCCTCCCTCTCTACCTCCCTCCCTCCTTTCCTTCTTCCATCCCCCTTTCTTCCTTCTTTCTGTCCTTCCTTCCTCCCTCCTTCCTTTCTTCTTCCTCACTTCCTTCCTTCCTTCCTTCCTCACTCCTTTCCTCCCTCCTTTCCTTCCTTCCTTTCTTGACTCGAGGACAACAGGAGCGTTAAATATTTAGCATTTTATTTTATGGTAACTTCCTGTTTAAAATATGTTTATCAGATTAGAAACAGCAGGTATAGAAGCTCATTTATCTGTTCATCTGTTCATCTGATCGACGTATTAGTGAATCAGGACCTTTGTGTACTACTATTTGTATTACTTTTAGTTAATGGTAATGGTGATAATACAAATTAAAGTCAGAGACAAGCACTTTAACTTCATATTCATTCTTTTATTTCATATGTAGTTTGTTGCAGAGCAAAGTCAACACAGCAACAATGTGCATCCTTTCATATACACATGAATACTGTATGACTTGTTTACACACTATGCCAAACATTTGGGGGTAAATCAATTCTCATGTTTGAGTCTCACAGTGGAAAAAGCAGAAATCCATTAAAGAAAGAAACATCAGCAATATCATCGTATACAATGTGACCAGCTTGTAAAACCAGGTAGACCACATCCCCCTTTTCCAGCTGAAGAACCAGTGAACTAGAACCACTTTCCAGGGTATTTCCACTGTAATTAGTACCGACCAACACTCTCTTGTCATTGTGATAGAGAAAAACATCCCTCCATATGTTAATCTGGCCATCCAGTAGAGTGAATGAGAAGTAGTAGGCTCCACTGACTGGGGCTGTGAAGAGACCTGCAACAGAGGAGAAAATGAGTGAAGCTTTTTCCTGCTGTTGAACTACCTCTTCTCTGAGTTCAGTACGCTGTTGCTTCTCAATACTTTGGTCAGGCTGCTGTAAGTGGGTTTGTCTAATCTGAAGGAATAGTTGTTCAGTGCTCTTGCTTTGTTAACATCAAGTCAAGTTTATTTATAAAGCACATTTAAAAACAACCTCAGTTGAGCCAAAGTGCTGCACAGTTATTAAAATACAATGTAATCACACACAATATAATAATAAATAAAAACAATAAAGGAATAGTAAGAGCTCAATTTAAAAACTAAAATTAGAATAAAAAACAAATTAAAAAAATGTAAAAAAATAAAAATAAAAATAAAATAAAATAAAATAAAAGAAGCCAAGGATTCTCTCCTAGCTGGGACTGAACGCCAAGGAAAACAGATATGTTTTTAGTGTGTTTTAAAATGCTCTACAGACTGTGCAGCTCTAACGTGGAAAGGTAGGCTGGTCCACAGCTTGGAGGCCGCCACTGAGAAGGCTCTGTCCCCCCAAGTAGAGAGTCTGGACAGAGGCTCTGAGAGTCTGGACAGAGGCTCTGAGAGTCTGGACCGAGGTACTGAGAGTCTGGACCGAGGTACAGCCAGGAGCAGCTGGTTTGGTGACCTTAGTGCTCTAGATGTACTGTGAGGCTGTACAAGCTCTGATAAATAAGATGGTGCCAGACCATTAAAACACTTAAAAACAATTAATAAAACCTTGAACTGGATCCTAAAGTGAACAGGCAGCCAGTGCAGAGATGCAAGGACAGGACTGATGTCAGCAGGCGGGCGGCTGCATTTTGAACCACCTGTAAACGGTGCAGTGCTGACTGGTCGGGACCAACAAACAAAGAGTTACAGTAGTCTAACCGTGAGGTAACAAAGCTATGAATGACTTTCTCCAGATCATTCCTGGGGAGATGAGCCTTTGCTTTTGCTAATAATCTTAGCTGGAAGAAGCTTGTTTTCACGATAGAGCTTATCTGTTTATCAAACTTGAAGTCACTGTCCAAAATAACACCAAGGTTCCTTGCAGATGGGTGACAGTGAGGCTTCAGGGTGCCAATGACGCTGTTATAGCCATCTAGGAGATTACTCAGAGACTGTATAGTCTGTAAAAGTTGAGAGCTCTCAGTTACACATTCAGTGAGTCAGTTTGCATCCCATAAGGTTTATAGAAAGTGATATAACAGAGAGATATAAGTGAGCACCTTAAAACAGAGAAAAAGCCTCTCAAAGCCTTTGCAGAACAAATCATTCTCTTGTGTTTTCTCTGTAACTCTGTAAATGTCTGTGCAAAGGTTTTGAAAAGGTTTCACAAAACTGCATAAACGACAAACTCACTTCATCATGAGAACCTGATCAGTCACCACATGAAATGTAATTACATAACACAAAATCACACACATGACTCAATGCTGGCAAAGAACCAACGGCCTGGCTCAAACCCTCTGAGAGGACACAGAGAAACTCCATTAAAAGTGTTATGATGGACTGTAAAAGGTCAAATGGGTGAAATCTTAAAAGGGCCAATTCAAAGAGAAATGTCTCCTCTTCAGAAAGTGTGCAGCTGGAGCCATAGTGGAGACAAAAAGTCATTACAAAAGATGGAGTGAAAGCTGTAACAATGAATACATATTAAAATGAGTTCATTACATTATAATAGTTCATTTGTGTGTGTAGCAGAAAGAGGTGAGTACCTGTAGTTGGATTGTAGACCTGACCAAAGTTGGTGATGACTTTACTGAACTTCAGTATGGTGTGATCAATGAAGGGTCCAACATATCCGTCGTCAGTGAGACCAAGTGAGAACGCCACCTTTGGTTGGTCTGTGTGGATGTGAGAAGATTCACATAGAGGAAAAAAATAGCTCCACTTATAAACAGTTGATGAACAAATTGTATTGTGGCTTCATAGAAACTGATGTTACTCTGATCCTGTTGCATTATGACTGTTTGAACGGAGCATGGAGCTTGTGTGAGACGGCAGTACAAGCAGGCTGATTACTGGATGAAGTTACTCTTTAATAATGATATAAGCAGTTTACCTGCATTCTGTCTCTTGAGCTCCTCCACCTCGTTCTTGAGCTCCTCCACCTCATTTTCACTGATTTTCAATCTGGTCATCATATCTGTGAACACATTCAACATTTTTATTTTAAAAGAGATAATCTACATAACTGTGTAGCTAATAAACTAGCAGCTGTGTAATTTGCAGCTTACTGCTGTTCTTAAAGACCATTCAGACATTTTCTTCTAAACACATTAAATAGGTCATAAATGTATTTCTAAAAAAGGTGTAAAAAGCATTTCAACCATTTAGATTTGAATTGTGGAGCTAGGCTTCACAAACTGTGTTTCAACATTTCTGTGTTCAGGATTTAGTGATTAGCATAAACCTGCCCCTGCTGCTGTAGAGGTATAAATACATTCAGCACACACTCCTAAAAGTAATGTCTATGTGAACATTGAATGAATGTGTTGATCACTGTGTGAATGAACCTGTATTCTCCTGCTCCAGCTTCCTCAGCTCCACTCTGGTCATGTCTCTCAGCTCCTTCAGCTCAGCCCAGATGTCAGGGGTGATGTTGGTCTGATCACTGGTCCCTCCACTCTCACCCTGAGCCCCCGTCCAGTACAGACAGAGCAACAACGCCAGAAAAGCTGCAGCACGCCTCATTGTGAAATATCACCTCTTTGGACAGGAGGATGCAGTCTGACACCACTCGGTCAGTTCCTGTCTTTATATCCACGTAAAACAGGTCACTGAACTGCTGTATGAGAATTAAACAGCTGTCTTTGATAACGAATGCAAAAATAGCACCAAAGATCCTTCAACACTAAAAGCAAACAACAAGTTAGAATCTTTCAAACCCATTGGCTGTGAAAGTTTGTAGAGTAAAGAGATGATAAGAGCAAAGTCAGTCATTAATAAATGTTTGTCAGGTCCAGTTTGTACATTTGCAAATATAAATGTGTATCAGCTGAAGAAAAATGTAAAAAATGATTGATTTTAGTTCATACTGTGGGTGGCATTAGGAAAAGTCCAGCTAAAAAGACGTGTATATGCTGTTTTTAGAGCTCTTAAATGGAAAAGTGGGGCACATTTGAACCCTGAACAGTATGTGAGGGTTAACAGGTTCTTTATGAAATGTGCAAACTGTATTGATATTTCAAGTGATAATATTCTCATCATATGCTTTGTAGGGCCTTGTTCATCTAACCAGACAAAACACACAAGCTATTTGGATTTCATGAGTGCTTATATCTTTTTAACAGAGCAATGTTGCAACTGTGTAAAATGAACTGCATCATAGCTGCTCTCACAGAGGGAAAACCAGAAAACCATCACATTTTAAAGTCCACCTCGGCAGAGGAACCAAACCTTTACCGAGTAACGTAGTACTCATTTAAAAACTGTTTACACCTTCTACTTCAAAGCTGGGTTGGACAGAAATGGGTTTTATGTAGTGGTGGGTATAGATTAATTGTTTTAATCTAGTTTAATCTCAATGTAATCTTGGAATTAATCTAGATTAATCTAGATTAAAATGGCTCATTTGAATTCTGCCGAAGGCATTCAGGGTATGTGTGCTACCCAAATAATGACTAAAAGTAAGTCTTTGGGAACGGGTTTCTGAAGCCAGGGGCTCATCTCCTGTTCCCACAATGCATCACAAACTGCTTGAGAAGCTGTTCTATGATAACTGGTGATGAAAATAAATCATGTTCAATAAGATGTACTTGTGTTCACTAACTGTTTATTCAGTTAAACATGAATTTTGAACTGTAGGCCTCCATAAGAGGTTGTGATGAACTGTTTACAGTCAGTAGCTTTGTGTCAATCAGTCCAAGCTCTATTTCTCCTTTCTTCCACCAGTCACTCAGGCAGACCGGCACCAGTCACTCAGGCAGACCATCACCAGTCACTCAGGCAGACCAGCACCAGTCACTCAGGCAGACCAGCTTGTTCACATTTACTGGTGACAAACTAGCTCCCCGCGCTACCACTACATCCGCGCTAAAATATTGTAACGCACTGGGCATGTCACTGTTTTGTGTTTTATAAATTTGAGAGTTTAAGCCAGATTCTGTTGTGTTCAGTTAAAGTGCTGGTTTTTCCGAGTGTCTGTGAACGCGTCTTGAGAGTGAGCCTTGCAGCTAGCATGTAGGTGTGTTTGTTGTTGTTAGCCTCTGCATAAGAAGACGGCAGCACGTGTGTGGCTAGTGAGCTACTGATGTTAGGTTTTTGTTGTTTTGGCGTTGGCCCACAGTAACCTGAGTAACAGTCAAGAATAAAAAGCTAAAGCGGCTAACGTCTCGGCGTGTGGTTATTGAGGGACGTTACAATATCAAGGTGAAAGTCATCATAGCTTGCGTAGTATAGACGCAGCTCCCAACCCAACTTTGAGAATAGATTAACGGCAATATTTCTTTTATCGCCCGATAAGAGTCTCACGTTAACGCCGATAACGACCCCCCACTAGTTTTATGACATCATTGACCAATAATTGGCAATTTGATGTTATTGACTTAAAATGTGTCTCATGACGTCATTGATTGCTTCAAGTAACCAGTGATGTCAGGTGAGATGTGACGTCAGTGTCATTGAGGATAGCAGAGAGTCCATTTAAATATGCTGTGACACCACTGACAGTTCCTCACTCCATCTGAGTCGTGGATAATGTGACCTCATCCACTAAACATATCATATACTTTAACATTACTTTCATAGGAATTTCTAATTTTGTTATATATGTTATTTACCATATACTACCTATTTACTCATATTATCATTATTTCTAAGCCACACATTCCTCTATTTCAGTCTAGTGTGTAAAGCATCAAGGAGCACAGCTGGTGGTCTTCTGACTCCTTTATAGAGGTGTATATTATGTAAGAGACTATAGACAACTATGGCTAAACAATTTGAGAGGAACTTTTTTTCCCCTAATATATATGTTATATTTTGATATTTAATCACATAGTTTGTAGCCCATAATATAATGAGATGTCTGTTCATGTAGGATCACTGTGTATTTATCCGTCCGTCCATATGTGACATCATGTGTCACATATTTCCCTGATATTACACACAGTTATGATGTAATGTCACATCATCAGTGACATAATAACGCCAGTGATGTCATAATCACAGTTTGTAATTTCATTAAATATGTGACGTCATGCACCACATGCTGATATTACACATGGATCCTCAACGGGACCAGGTGGATAGCCCTCATATGGATTGTACTTGGATTTTGAGCGTGGGTTAACATACGTTAATATGGAGCAGGGGTGTCAAACATGCGGCCCGTGGGCCAGAACCGGCCCGCAAAGAGGTCCAATCCGGCCCGGTTCCCTTCTTCCTCATTTCCTTCCTTCCATCTGTCCTTCCTACCTTTCTTCCTTCATTCCTTCCTTCCAATCTTCTTTTCCTTCCTTCCTTCCATCTGTCCTTCCTTCCTTTCCGATCTTCCCTTCCTCCCTTCCTTCCTTCCTTCTTGTCTACTCTTCCTTCCATCTTTTCTTCCTCCCTTTCTTCCTTCCATCTTTCCTTCTTGTATTCTCTTCCTTCTCCTCCTTCTTTTCCTTCCCCCCTTCCTTCCTTTTAATGATTCGGCCCACATGAGATCAAATTGGGTGGTATGTGGCCCTTGAATGAAAATGAGTTTGACACCTCTGATCTCTGGTGATCATGGATGCAGAGTAGCAGTCACATGTATGCTATGTGGAGGAATGAAGTGATGTTGCTATGCTGGATTCTGATTAGCTAACGTGGGTTTGAGTTGCTCTTGACGACATATATACACGGGTTAGTGTAAACGGTGTGTAACCCTAACCCTAACTGGTGTCCACACAGTTTTTTTTGTAAATGGAGAGGATGAAATGTCCAGTTATGAAAATAGCCGGGCACGTCTAAACGTAGTCTTAGTGTTATTGACCAGTTTTTGCTTTTTAGATTCTGAATTTCTGCCCTAGTGATTTTGGACTTCTTGGTTTCTGACTCTTGGACTGAATTAAACGCCTTGAGAACTCTTCATCCCCGTGTCCCGTCTCTGCATCTGAGTCCACTTGGTCTGTGGCTGATAGCTGTATGAGAATTAAACAGCTGTCTTTGATAACGGATGCAAAAATAACACCACAGATCCTTCAACACTAAAAGCAATGTCATCATTGTCGTCGGTCACATGTCCTCATTGGCTTTGGAGGCATGTACTGCCTCATCCTAAGCACTGATTGGCTGGTGTGTGGTGTTGTCAGAAGCAGGAGAGGCTCATGGTCGTAAACATCTAGTCACGTGTACTCTGAGATGGACGTGCAGGTCAGGAAATGACAGAAAGGGACTGTATATGGTTTGTTCCGTGTGTGTTGCATTACGTGTTGGACTGAATCCATGGACATATTGAGGAGAGTATTTCATTACTTATTGACCAGTTTTTGCTTTTTAGATTCTGAATTTCTGCCCTAGTGATTTTGGACTTCCTGGTTTTTGACTCTTAGACTGATCTAAACGGCTTGAGAACTTTTCATCCCCGTGTCCCGTCTCTGCATCTGAGTCCACTTGGTCTGTGGCTGATAGCTGTATGAGAATTAAACAGCTGTCTTTGATAACGGATGCAAAAATAACACCAAAGATCCTTCATCACTAAAACCAAACAACAAGTTAGAATCTTTCAAACCCATTGGTCATGAAAGTTTGTAGAGTAAAGAGACGATAAGAGCAAAGTCAGTCATTTAGTTTTCATGTGTTTGTTTTTCCAGACTCTGCTGCTCTGTTTAATCTCTTAATACACGCCCCTATTTTTTATGTTGTTAGCCTAAAAGACATGCCCACATAGTTAGAGACTCAGAGATGTGTCTGGTATCATTGGAAAGGAAACACTCTTAGGATTCTGTGTGATTCTGTGACTGACTGACAAAGAGTGGCAGAGGTTACAATGATGGGGTTGTGTCCTCGCCCATAGGTTTGCCTTTACAATGACATGTGTACAGACATTCAGGGACCTCTCAGCAGGATATAGACACAATGAAGCCACAGCCACAGGTCTTGGCTTCATGCAGTCCAAATTTGGAGTCAAAAGACCAAAAGATGGGCGGAGTTTAGTTCAGTGGGTAGAGCACCGGCCACATGTGTGGAGGCTACAGTCCTCGCTGCAGGCGACCCCGGTTTGAATCCTGCACAGAGCGGTCCTATCCTGCGTGTCATTGCCCCCCTCTCTGCCTCCTGTTTCCTGTCTATCTCTACTTACCTGTATAATAAAGGCAAAAAGCCCCAAAAATATACTATTGACCAAAAGATCAATTTTTCAGAGTTATGTTTCAACAGGTATGTCCATGCGTTAGGTCCTTAGGTCCTTTTTGGAGACTCCAAATGGACACTTGGTTACCATGGTTACCAAAGCTGTATAACCACAATCAAACACCTATAACTTCACAACCCCTTTGCCTACAATCAAAATATTGGTCTCTAATGAAAAGCTGACACCATATTTTTATTATTATTATTATTATTATTATTATTATTATTATTATATATTATATATAACCTTTTTTTTGTTTGGCCATATCTATCTATCTATCTATCTATCTATTTATTTTGGTATAAGTCATATGTCAATTCGAAGAAAAACCAACCGCGTACCAAAATGCCGAGTGCGTAATGATATATGGTTCAACTCTCATTCCTTGCTTCCAATCCTCTTTTCCTTCCTTCCTTCCATCTGTCCTTCCTTCCTTCCGATCTTCCCTTCCGCCCTTCCTTCCTTCCTTCCTTCTTGTGTACTCTTCCTTCCATCTTTTCTTCCTCCCTTTCTTCCTTCCATCTTTCCTTCTTGTATTCTCTACCATCTCCTCCTTCTTTTCCTTTAATGATTCGGCCCACATGAGATCAAATTGGTCAGTATGTGGCCCTTGAATGAAAATGAGTTTGACACCTCTGATCTCTGGTGATCATGGATGCAGAGTAGCAGTCACATGTATGCTATGTGGAGGAATGAAGTGATGTTGCTATGCAGGATTCTGATTGACTAACGTGGGCTTGAGCTGCTCTTGACAACATATATACACGGGTTAGTGTAAACGGTGTGTAACCCTAACCCTAACTGGTGTCCACGCAGTTTTTTTTGTAAATGGAGAGGATGAAATGTCCAGTTATGAAAATAGCCGGGCACGTCTAAACGTAGTCTTAGTGTTATTGACCAGTTTTTGCTTTTTAGATTCTGAATTTCTGCCTAGTGATTTTGGACTTCCTGGTTTCTGACTCTTGGACTGAATTAAACAGCTTGAGAACTCTTCATCCCCGTGTCCCGTCTCTGCATCTGAGTCCACTTGGTCTGTGGCTGATAGCTGTATGAGAATTAAACAGCTGTCTTTGATAACGGATGCAAAAATAACACCAAAGATCCTTCAACACTAAAAGCCATGTCATCATTGTCGTCGGTCACATGTCCTCATTGGCTTTGGAGGCACGTACTGCCTCATCCTAAGCACTGATTGGCTGGTGTGTGGTGTTGTCAGAAGCAAGAGAGGCTCATGGTCGTAAACATCTAGTCACGTGTACTCTGAGATGGACGTGCAGGTCAGGAAATGACCAAAAGGGACTGTATATGGTTTGTTCCGTGTGTGTTGCATTACGTGTTGGACTAAATCCATGGACATATTGAGGAGAGTATTTCATTACTTATTGACCAGTTTTTGCTTTTTAGATTCTGAATTTCTGCCCTAGTGATTTTGGACTTCCTGGTTTCTGACTCTTGGACTGAATTAAACGGCTTGAGAACTTTTCATCCCCGTGTCCCGTCTCTGCATCTGAGTCCACTTGGTCTGTGGCTGATAGCTGTATGAGAATTAAACAGCTGTCTTTGATAACGGATGCAAAAATAACACCAAAGATCCTTCATCACTAAAACCAAACAACAAGTTAGAATCTTTCAAACCCATTGGTCATGAAAGTTTGTAGAGTAAAGAGACGATAAGAGCAAAGTCAGTCTTTTAGTTTTCATGTGTTTGTTTTTCCAGACTCTGCTGCTCTGTTTAATCTCTTAATACACGCCCCTATTTTTTATGTTGTTAGCCTAAACAACATGCCCACATAGTTAGAGACTCAGAGATGTGTCTGGTATCAGTGGAAAGGAAACACTCTCAGGATTCTGTGTGATTCTGTGACTGACTGACAAAGAGTGGCAGAGGTTACAATGATGGGGTTGTGTCCTCGCCCATAGGTTTGCCTTTACAATGACATGTGTACAGACATTCAGGGACCTCTCAGCAGGATATAGACACAATGAGGCCACAGCCACAGGTCTTGGCTTCATGCAGTCCAAATTTGGAGTCAAAAGACCAAAAGATGGGCGGAGTTTAGTTCAGTGGGTAGAGCACCGGCCACATGTGTGGAGGCTACAGTCCTCGCTGCAGGCGACCCCGGTTTGAATCCTGCACAGAGCGGTCCTATCCTGCGTGTCATTGCCCCCCTCTCTGCCTCCTGTTTCCTGTCTATCTCTACTTACCTGTATAATAAAGGCAAAAAGCCCAAAAAATATACTTAAAAAAAAAAAAAGACCAAAAGATCAATTTTTCAGAGTTATGTTTCAACAGGTATGTCCATGCGTTAGGTCCTTAGGTCCTTTTTGGAGACTCCAAATGGACACTTGGTTACCATGGTTACCAAAGCTGTATAACCACAACCAAACACCTATAACTTCACAACCCCTTTGCCTACAATCAAAATATTGGTCTCTAATGAAAGCTGACACCATATTATTATTATTATTATTATTATTAAATATTATATTATTATATATAACCTTTTTTTTTGTTTGGCCATATCTATCTATCTATCTGACTGACTAACTAACTGTCTATCTATCTATCTATCTATCTATCTATCTATCTATCTTTCTATCTATCTATCTGTTTATTTCATTAAGTCATATGTCAAGTCGAAGAAGAACCAACCGTGTACCAAAATGGAGTTTGTTTATGGACAGCCAAACTGATAGCTTAGTGTCATACACCGTTGGAAACCTCTAACTATTGGCTAAAAGGTTATCAACTTCATTTCACCGAATACTTCAATTGGCTGGAACAGCTGTCAATCAAAGCTGTCAATCAAAGCCATGTCATCATTGTCGTTGGTCACATGCTTTGGAGGCACGTGCTGCCTCATCCTAAGCACTGATTGGCTGGAGTGTGGTGTCGTCAGAAGCAGTAGAGGCTCATGGTCGTAAACATCTAGTCACGTGTACTCTGAGATGGACGTGCTGGTCAGGAAATGACGTAAAAGGGACCGTATATGGTTTGTTCCGTGTGTGTTACATTACGTGTTGGACTAAAGGAAGGAAGGAAGAAAGAAGGAAGGAAGAAAGGATGAAAGAAGGAAGGAAGAAAGGAAGGAAGAAAGGAAGGGAGGAAAGAAGGAAGGAAGGAAGGAAGGAAGGGGGGAAGGAAGGAAAGAAGAACTGAACGAAGAAATTAAAGAAAGGAAGAAAGACAGAAAGAAAGAAAGGAACATTTACCCTAACAGCTGAAAACACTGGTCAGAAAATTATAAAAGTAATTAAATATAATAAATTATATTACTTTGATTAAATAGAGTAATTATTAATCTGTAAAACATCTTTTCATTTCCACATTAATCTTCCCCATACGAACCTTTGCTCGTGTATTTAGTTGTAGTTGCGCCCTCCGGTCAACAGGTGGCAGCAGCGTCACGTTTAACTACCCGCCAATAAACACGAAGAAGAAGAATCAGCAGCGGCGGAAAAAAGGAAAAAGAAAGAAACCCACGAAGAAGTCAGACGGTGCTACGAACTAGCTCGGCAGCTTTTACATCGAGGGAGATTCTGAGGTAAAAAAACATTGTTATCTATTTTCTAACATTACTTACTAACTCAGCGGGTTGCGTACAAGCGACGTAGCCACGTTAACTCCCTGATAAATATAAATAAAGCGCGTTTTCATTAAGTAATTATCTCCGGTTGTGTTAGCTTAAATGCTAACGCGAGGCTCAGCTAGCCACAGTTAGCGTCTAATGCTAACTCTAAGCTAGCCTCTCTGCGACGTTTCAGCTTTATTTTAATAATATTTTATATTTTTATAGCAATTAAAAGCTCCGGAGATGTTAAGAGTTATTAGTTATACTCTAATACTTCACGTTATGTTGATTATTTGTTATATTTTGTGTTAATTATGAGAGAAATTAGCTGAGTTAGCTTGTGTAAAAGTGTAAACAAGCTGCACTGTTAAAGAGTTGATTTAACTTTAATGACTAAAAAACACTAAAATATTATATTAAATACATCATTAAATATGTGTTTAATGAGTTAGTAGAGTAAATATCATTTCTGACAATAAGAACAGACTAAAATATTTAAATAATGACTTAACTTTAATATTTAATAACACTAAAGTATAATATCTCATGTATTATGTATTAAAATATTAACGTTTGTAGCTTTTATATATCTTTTTTATTATGGTAGGAAAATTTCAAAAAATGCAAAATATCCCAAAACATATATTCTATCATCCCATCACTATGTTTAAGTTATTTTTAATTGAAATAAAATATTATTGTGAGTATAAAAGTGTACGAAAAGTACATTTGTTATCAAACGCTGTGTCTGCCACTTATACATTTTATACTTTTTATTAATTTAGTTATTTATTTACCTTTTTTTATTCAAATTATTTTATCTCCTTATACTTTTTATGTATTTTTTTATTTATGAACTGGGATGACCGGCTGCTTGTATATTTATTGTGAATTATTTAAAAGCAATAAAGGAAATAAAACAAAAATGTAATATTAAATAGAGTTTTTAAAAATATGGCTATAATGACTTGTATGTAAATAGTTTTTTCTTTGGAGGAGAAAATATGTCAAAGAGAGTAGAGATTAAATATTAAAGACTCAGGATAGTTAGATATAAAATTGAATCATCACCAACAAGTTCGTGCAGAGTTTTATCTTTTCTTTCCGGATAAACTGGAAACTGTAAAAAAGCCCTCAGGCAGTCTGACTGCTTTGAAAAGATAATGCTTCTTAACATGTCACTTAGTTAACCCTCCTGTTGTCCTCGAGTTGAGGAAGGAGGGAAGTAAGGGAGGGAGGAAAGGAAGGGCAGTAGGGAGGAAAGGAAGGAATGAAGGACAGAGGAAAGAAAGGAAAAGAAGGAAATAGGGACAGAGAAAAAGAGAGGAAGGTAGGGGGGAGGAAAGAAGGAGGGATGGAGGAAGGAAGGGAGGGAAGAGAGTAGAGAGGAAGGAAAGAAAGAGAAGGTAGGAGGGAGGAAAGGAAGGAATGAAGGACAGAGGAAAGAAGCAATGGGGAGAAAGGAAAGGGAGGGAGGAAAGAGAGTAGAGAGGAAGGAAAGAAAGAGAAGGTAGGAGGGAGGAAAGGAATGAAGGACAGAGGAATGAGGGAGAAAGGAAAGGGAGGGAGGGAGGAAAGAGGAAGGAAAGAAAGAGAGAAGGACAGAAGGAAGGGAGGAAGGAACAGTCTTAACAGACGGGGTCACTTTGACGAGAGGAAGGTTAAATCAGCTTTAGCTCGACTTTTAAAAACTGTGAAAAAACTTTTATTTTGTTAAATTAATCACCGACCACTTTTTAAATAATCAATAAAATATCATGAGTCATTTTTTAAAGACTGAAAAGCAGCAAATAAAAACCTTTCTCTCTCATAATGATGCTGTTAGACTAATTTTTACTTTTATTTAACTCTTCTTTTCATCTTTTCTTTCTTTCAGAGTAGTTTTCCTCGTCACAGCGCCACCCCCCCTCCCGCCCCCCCCGCTGGCCTTCACCAGCGCTGCAGGATCGTCGGGGTTTGAGCTCTCCTCTTCCTCCTCCTCCTCCTCTTCCTCCTTCTTCTGTTTCTTTCTTTTTTTTTGTCGTCCTGTGACCCGCCAACATGCCGGCCGCTCTCACAGACTCCAGCCAGATCATCTGTGAAGTCTGGGCGAGCAACGTGGAGGAAGAAATGAGGAAGATACGACAGATTATACAAAGCTACAATTATATCGCCATGGTGAGAGATGAGGAAGACATGTTTCCGTGTGTGTGTGTGTGTGTGTGTGTGTGTGTGTGTGTGTGTGTGTGTGTGTGTGTGTGTGTGTGTGTGTGTGTGTGTGTGTGTTGTCAATCGATCCCCCCAAAAAACATTTTAGAGCAGAGGTGTCAAACTCATTTTCATTCAAGGGCCACATACAGACCAATTTGATCTCATGTGGGCCGGATCATTAAAAAGATGGAGGGAATGAAGGAAGAAGGGAAGGAAGTAAGGAAAGACAGACAAAAGGAAAGAGGGAAGAAAGGTAGGAAAGAGAGACAGAAGGACAGATGGAAGGAAAACAGGAAGGTAGGATGGAAGGAAGGTAGGAAGGAAGGACAGAAGGAAGGTAGGAAGGAAGGACAGAAGGAAGGTAGGAAGGAAGGAAAAGAACACAAAGGAAAATGGGCCGGAAAGCGCCCCTCGGCGGGCCGGTTCTGGCCCAAGCTTTAAATCTATTCTCACTAGGCATGGGCCGGTATGAGATTCTGACGGTATGGCAACAGAACATCATCGAACATTAGTAAATATGTATTTAAAATAAATAATAAAAAATAACCAAATTCTTTCTAAATAAAAAATAATTAAAAAAAATAAGTGCCTCCTCCCGCTGCTACTGTCCGTTACCTTCTTCCTCCAAACCGCGGCCGTCTGTCTTTTTACGGTAGCCGAAGTATAAATACAGCCGACTTGGCGCTTTTAGACGGGGGGAAAGTTCGGGGGTCTCGCCTCCTTCAGCTATCATACAGCCTGCAGAGCTACCTGCTTGTAACAGCAACCGAAGTACGGGAGGGGTTGTAGGACAAAATGCAAATAAATGCAATCACTGAACCTGTGGCTCAAGATCAGAACATCAATAATTGAAAAAAGTAAAAACACATCTAAGATAAATATAAATAAATAAATGCAGGCAGGAGCTTAAAACTGAATCTCAACAGTTTTTGGAGACTTGCTCACGATCATATTGGATGTATTTCCTCCTCGCGCTGCTACTGTCCGTTACCTTCTTCCTCCGAGCCGCGGCCGTCTGTCTTTTTACGGTAGCCGAAGTATAAATACAGCCGACTTGGCGCTTTTAGACGGGGGGAAAGTTCGGGGGTCTCGCCTCCTTCAGCCATCATACAGCCTGCAGAGCTACCTGCTTGTAACAGCAACCGGAGTACGGGAGGGGTTGGAGGACAAAATGCAAATAAATGCAATCACTGAACCTGTGGCTCACGAGCAGAACATCAATAATTGAAAAAAATAAAAACACATCTAAGATAAATATAAATAAATAAATGAATGCAGGCAGGAGCTTAAAACTGAATCTCAACAGTTTTTGGAGACTTGCTCACGGTCATATAGGATGTATTTCCTCCTCCCGCTGCTACTGTCCATTACCTTCTTCCTCCGAGCCACAGCCGTCTGTCTTTTTACGGTAGCCGAAGTATAAATACAGCTGACTTGGTCCTTTTAGATGGGGGGGAAAGTTCGGGGGTCTCGCCTCCTGCAGCCGTCATACAACCTGCAGAGCTACCTGCTTGTAACAGCAACCGGAGTACGGGAGGGGTTGTACTTCACGCTACAGCAGCCTGCAGAGCTACCTGCTTGTAAACAGCAACCGGAGTACGGGAGGGGTTGTACTTCACGCTGCAGCTGCACACAACCTGAGGGATCTCCACTCTCTCTCTGATCAGACGTCACATTAAAAAAACCCGCTCATACCCACAGACTGTATCATACCGCAGACTGTATCATACCACACACTGTATCATACCCACAGACTGTATCATACCACAGACTGTATCATACCCACAGACTGTATCATACCGCAGGAACGGTGTGACAGAAAATGTTTTAGTGGTTTTGAAACCGTGACTTTTTCATACCGTGGTAAACCTTGAAACCGGTAACTGCCCCATGCCTAATTGGCATCCTACCTTTTTGATTTTTTAAAGCAGCACACTATTTGGCATCATGAGTGCTGATGGGTTTATAATGTAGCTCAGTATTTTGCATCCTTGCTGTTGATGGATTGATAAGGCAGCACACTATTTGGCGTCCTTACTGATGATTGCTTTATTAAGCAGCTCATTATTTGGCCTTTTCTTTCTTTCCTCCCCAGGACACAGAGTTCCCCGGGGTGGTGGTGCGGCCGATCGGAGAGTTTCGGAGCACGGTGGATTACCAGTACCAGCTGCTGAGGTGCAACGTGGATCTGCTGAAGATCATCCAGCTCGGCCTCACCTTCATGAACGAGGACGGAGATTATCCTCCAGGCACGACGACGTGGCAGTTCAACTTCAAGTTCAACCTCACGTAGGTCCACTCAGAGAGTCACAGTTCAACCTCACGTAGGTCCACTCAGAGAGTCACAGTTCAACCTCACGTAGGTCCACTCAGAGAGTCACAGTTCAACCTCACGTAGGTCCACTCAGAGAGTCAATCAGTCACAGTTCAACCTCACGTAGGTCCACTCAGAGAGTCACAGTTCAACCTCACGTAGGTCCACTGAGAGAGTCAGTCACAGTTCAACCTCACGTAGGTCCACTCAGAGAGAACAAGAAGCAATCAATCAATTAATTAAGTAACCCTCCTGATGGAAAGAAAGGAAGGAGGGAGGGAGGAAGGAAGGAAGGAAGGAAGGAAGGAAGGAAAGGATGGAGGGAGGGAGGAAGGAAGGAAAGGAGGGAGGAAGAAGGAAGGAAAGGAGGGAGGAAGAAGGAAGGAAAGGAGGGAGGAAGGAAGGAAGGAAGGAAGGAAAGAAAGGAGGGAGGGAGGGAGGAAGGAAGGAAGGAAGGAAGCAGGGAGGGAGGAAGGAAGGAAGGAAAAGATGGAGGGAGGGAAGAAAGAAGGAAGGAGGGAAGGAGGACAGAAGGAAGGGAAGGTAGGGGGGATGAAAGAAGGAGGGAGGGAGGAAAGGAAGGAAAGGAGGGAGTAAGGAAGGAAAGGAAAGAAGGATGAAGGGAGAAAGTAAAAGAGGAAGGAAGGACCGAGGAAAGAAGGATGGAGGGAGAAAGTAAAAGAGGAAGGAAGGAAAGGTGGAAGGAACTAACATGTTATAATTTACCCCCTCCCCCAGAGAAGACATGTACTCTCAGGACTCCATAGACCTGCTGCAGAACTCCGGCCTCCAGTTTAAGAAACATGAAGAAGAAGGAATCGACACGCTTTACTTCGCTGAGCTGCTCATGACGTCTGGACTGGTGCTGTGTGAAAACGTCAAGTGGCTCTCCTTCCACAGGTTAGTGTGTAAATATATATAAATATATATATGGCTCTCCTTCCACAAATACTGCCTGTGTTTGTTTAATATATATTATTATTAGGGACCGAGGAGACCCTATTGTTCTTGTGTCGTTTTTTAATTATTCTACCGCCTCTTTAAGCCTTAATTTGACCCCCTAAACCTGCTGGAAAACTCACCACTCACTCTCTAGCGCCACCTAGAAACACTAAAACGGCCACTACGCCTGACAGGAATGTCGTAGAGAGATCAAACCACAACTCAAGTATTTGTCTTATCAATACCTACAAATCACACGTTGACACCCCTGACCTAAATCCAACAGGAAGTGCACATTCTGCCTTTTTAAATGTATGATTTTCGACAATTTTTCCAGGCATTTCAAAATATATACATTACTCCTGCATACTTTCATCTACAGACTCCATTCAAACATCAAAATGTAGCCACAAGTCTCGTCTATAGATGTGTGTAATTTGGTCTGGATATGTTTTATACTTCTTGATCTGCGGACCCACATGTGCACCTTGTTCCTCTCCCATTCAAATCTCCATACTGTCTGTTAGTGTGCCACCCAGTGGAGAAAACTTGTAATGACTCATGATACCTGATGAGGAAAAGGTGCCTCAGTTTTAGATATCTGTGCCTTTTTTTAAACGTTGTGTTTGTGTTTCAGTGGTTATGACTTCAGCTACCTGGTGAAGCTTTTAAAGGACATTGGTCAATCAACCTGTCAATCAGGACGTAGCCCCGCCCCCTAATGCATACCCTGCTTTATCGTCACATATAAAATCAGGGAGGCCAAAATGTCCCAAATGAACATCATACTGCATTGAAGAAGGCTTTAACCCTCCTGTTGTCCTCGAGTCAAGGAAGGAAGGGAGGAAGGAGGAAGAAAGTAGGGAGGAAGGAGGGAAGGAAGGGAGGAAGGACAGGAAAGAAGAAAGGAAGGTAGCAAGGATGAAGGAAGGAAGGAAGGATGGAAGGGAGGGAGGAAGAAAGGAAGGATGGATGGATGGAAGGAGGGAATGAAGGAAGGATGGATGGATGGATGGAAGGAAGGGAGGAAGAAGGAAGGAGGGAAGCAGGGAGGAAGGAAAGGAAAGAAGAAAGGAAGGAAGGATAGAATGAATGAATGAAGGAAGGAAGGATGGAAAGATGGAAGGGAGGGAGGAAGAAAGAAGGAAAGGAGGAAGGATGGATGGAAGGAGGGAAGAAAGGCAGGAAGGATAGAATGAATGAATGAAAGGAGGAAGGAAGGATGGATGGAAGGGAGGAAGAAGGAAAGAAAGGAGGGAGGAAGGAAGGAAGGATGGAATGAATGAATGAAGGAAGGGAGGGAGGGAGGAAGAAAGTAGGAAGAAAGGAAAGGAAAGGAAAGGAAAGGAGGAAGGAAGGAAGGACAGCGATTTACTGAGGTTAGAAATCAAGTGAGGAGAAGTTGGTGAATTCTCCATTGACTTGTATAGAGACGGTCGCCCCCTGGTGGCCTTTTGATAGAATGCAGCTCTAAGTTACTTCCTGGTTGGCCTCATTTCAGAGGACCAGAACTCCCCGCCTGTATTAATATATATAAATATATTTCATATATATTTCCTTCTTTCCTCCCTCCCTCCTTCTTTCCTCCATCCTTCCCCCCTTCCTTCCTCCCTCCCTCCCTCCTCCTTTCCTTCCTCCCTCCCTCCTTCTTTCCTATCCTCCTTCCTCCATCCCCCTTTCTTCCTCCCTTCTTTCCTTTCTCCCTCCTTTCATCCTTCCTCTCTCCCTCCCTCCCTCCTTCCTTCCTTTCCTTTCTTCTTCCCTTCCATATTTCATTCCTCCTTTCCTCCCTTCTTTCCTTCCTTCTTCCTACCTTCTTCTTTCCTCCCTTCCTTCTTTCTTCCTCCCTCCCTTCCATCCTTTCCTTGCTTCTTTCCTTCCTTCCTTCCTTCCTTATTTCCTATGTCCTTCTGTCCTTCCTCCCTTCCTTCCTCCTTACCTTCTTTCTTCCTTCCTCTCTCCCTCCCTCCTTCCTTCCTTCCTTCTTTCTTCTTCCCTACCATATTTCATTCCTCCTTTCCTCCCTTCTTTCCTTCCTTCCTTCCTCCTTTCCTTCTTTCTTCCTCCCTTCCATCCTTTCCTCCCTTCTTTCCTTCCTTCCTTTCTTCCTCCCTGCTACCGTCCTTCCATCCATATTTGCTTTGTCCTTCCTTCCTTTCCTTCCTCCCTTCCTTCTCTCTTTCTTCCTCCCTCCCTCCCTTCTTCCCTTCTTCCTCCCTTCCTTCCTTCTTTCCTCCGTCCTTCCTTTATTTCCTTCCTCGCTCCTTTCTTCCCTTCTTCCTCCTTCCCTTCCTTCCTTCATCCCTCCTTCCCTTAATTCTTCCTCCCTTCCTCTTTTCCTCCTTCCTTCCTTCCTTCCTTCCTTCCTCCCTCTCTTCCTTCCAAAATAAACCCTTTCTTATTCTGCTCTTTGTTCCTCCCTCCTGTCCTCCTTCCTCTCTCCCTCCCTCCTTCCTTCTTTCCTTCATCCCTCCTTCCCTTAATTCTTCCTCCCTTCCTCTTTTCCTCCTTCCTTCCTCCTTCCTTCCTTCCTTCCTTCCTAAATAAACCCTCTCTTATCCTTCCTGTTTCAGCGGCTATGACTTCGGTTACCTGGTGAAGCTGCTGACGGACGCTCGGCTCCCTGAAGAGGAACACGACTTCTTCCAGATCCTCAACCTCTTCTTCCCCGCCATCTACGACGTCAAGTACTTAATGAAGAGCTGCAAGAACCTGAAGGTAACACCTCCTTCCTTCCTTCCTTCCTTCCTTCCTTCCTTCCTTCCTTCCTTCCTTCCTTCCTTCCTCTGTCCTATCCTTCCTCCCTCCTTCCTTCCTTCCTATCCTTCCTTCCTCCCTCCCTCCTTCCCCGCCATCTACGACGTCAAGTACTTAATGAAGAGCTGCAAGAACCTGAAGGTAGCACCTCCTTCCTTCCTTCCTTCCTTCCTTCGTCCTGCCTTCCTTCCTTCCCTTCTTTCATCCTTCCTTCCTTCCTGCCTTCGTTCCTTCCTTCCCTCTTTCCTCCCTGCCTTCTTTCCCTCCTTCCTCTTTTCCTTTCTCCCTCCCTCCTTCCTTCTTTCCTCCCTCCTTTGCTTCCTTCCTCCGTCTTTACTCCCTTCCTCCCTCCTACATCCTTCTTTCCTCTGTTCCGTCCTTCCTTCTTCCTCCCTCCCTTCCTTCTTCGATCCCTTCCTTCTTTCTTTCCTTGCTCCCTTCCTTCCTTCCTTCCTTCCTCTTTTCCTTTCTCCCTCCCTCCTTCCTTCTTTCCTCCCTCCTTTGCTTCCTTCCTCCGTCTTTACTCCCTTCCTTCCTTCCTTCCTTCCTTCCTTCCTTCCTTCTTATCCTTCCTCCCTCCTACATCCTTCTTTCCTCCCTTCCTTCCTTCCCTCCTTTCCCTCCACCCTCCCTCCTACCTTCCCTCCCTCCCTTCCTTCTTCGATCCCTTCTTTCTTTCCTTCCTTCCTTCCTTCATTCCTTCTTTCCTTCCTTCCTCCCTTCCTCTTATCCTTTCTCCCTCCTCACTCCCTCCCCTCCTTCTGTCCTTCCTCCGTCCTTCCTTCCTTCCTTCCTTAGTCTGGTTAAATTTACAAAATGCAAAGTACTGAAAGTCTTTAAACGTGTGTGTCTGTGTCTGTGTGTGTGTGTGTGTGTATCTCTGTGTGTGTGTGTGTGTGTGTGTGTGTGTGTGTGTGTGTCTGTGTGTGTGTGTGTGTGTGTCTGTGTGTGTGTGTGTGTGTGTCTGTGTGTGTGTGTGTGTGTGTGTGTGTGTGTGTGTGTGTGTGTGTGTGTGTAGGGAGGTCTGCAGGAAGTAGCCGACCAGCTGGAGTTGAAGAGGATCGGTCGGCAGCATCAGGCCGGATCGGACTCTCTGCTAACCGGCATGGCCTTCTTCAGGATGAAAGAGGTACCAACCTTTTATTACCTTTCTACTTCTGTCCTTTCTTCTTTCCTTCCCTCCTTCCTTCCTTCCCTCTTTTCCTTTCTCCCTCCCACCTTTCCTCTCTCTCCTACCTTCCTTCCTTCCTTCCTTCCTTTCTCTCTCCTTTCCTCCTTCCCTCCTTATTTCTTTCCTCCCTCTCTCCTACCTTCCTTCCTTCCTTCCTCCCTCTCTCCTTTCCTCTCTGTCCTACCTTCCTTCCTTCCATCCTTCCTTTCCTCTTTCCTTCCTTCTTTCCTCCCTTACTCATACCTTCCTTCCTTACTTCTTTCCTCTGTCCTTCTTTCCCCTCTTCCTTTCTCCCTCCCTCCTTTTTCCTATCCTCCTTCCTCCATCCCCCTTTCTTCCTCCCTTCTGTCCTTTCTCCCTCCTTTCCTCCTTCCTCTCTCCCTCCCTCCCTCCCTCCCTCCTTCCTTCCTTCATCCCTCCTTTCCTTAATTCTTCCTCCCTTCCTCTTTTCCTCCTTCCTTCCTTCCTCCCTCCTTCCCCTTCCAAAATAAAACCTCTTCTTATTCTGCTTTGTTCCTCAAACTGAAACCTTTCTCTCCATCCCCCCTTCCTCCTTCCTTCCTTCTTTCTCCCTTCCTTCTTTCCTTCCTCTATCCTTTCCTTCTTCCTCCCTTCCTCCCTTCTTTCCTCTGTCCTTCTTTCCTTCCTTGCCCCCCCCCCACTTTCCCTCCTTCTTTCCTTCCTCCCCCCTTCCAAAATAAAACCTCTTCTTATTCTGCTCTTTATTCCTCAAACTGAAACCTTTCTCTCCATCCCCCCCTTCCTTCTTTCCTTCCTCCATCCCTCTTTCTTTCTCCCTTCCTTCTTTCCTTCTTCCTCCCTTCCTCCCTTCTTTCCTCTGTCCTTCTTTCCTTCCTTGCCCCCCCACTTTCCCTCCTTCTTTCCTCCCTCCCTTCCTTCCTTCCTCCCTCCTTTCCTTAATTCTTCATCCCTGTTTTCCTCCCTTCCTTCCGTCCTCCCCTCCTTTTCCTTCCAAAATAAAACCTTTTCTTATTCTTCTCTTTATTCCTCAAACTAAAACCCTTTCTCTCCCTCCCTCCTTTTCTTTCCCTTTCTCAGCTTTTCTTTGAAGACAACATCGATGACGCCAAGTACTGCGGCAGGTTGTACGGACTCGGCTCGGGTTCCACTCAGCCTCAGAACGGCCTCTCCAGCTCGGGCCAAGAGGAGACCAACAACAAGCACTGACCCCCTCCGAGCCCCGAGGGAAGGAGGGAAGGAGAGAGAGAGCGAGGGAAGGAGAGAGAGGAGAGAGAGGAGAGAGAGCGAGGTCGACTCTTCAAGTGGAGCACGCACTTGTTTTTAAAACCCCCCCCCCCCCCCAAAAAGAAACCAGCAGATTTCCCCTTTTTTTCAAACTCCGAAAAACCAAATGTGTAAAATTTAAATCCCATTCAACCCCTCGTGAACCTGAGCGACTGTAAAAAATGACTCTTTACACACACACACACACACACACACACACACACACATATACACACACACCAAACCTGACAGGAAGTTCCCCTTTTTCTTTCCTTTTTTTTTAGTCGCTTTTACTGAGTATATTGCTTTATATTCAGACCTCTTTTTAAAATCTCCTATTGTGTCTTTTTTTGTTCTTTTTGTTCTTTTTTTTTTTTTTGCACCCTTCTTTAACAGCGTGGGACCAGCTGCTGTATCATCAAACTGTGATTTCAGACCAGTAACACAGATCCTTCATGTTTAAAACTCCACTCTCACCAGCCAGCAGGACTTTTTTCCTCTTGTAGCAGGGACTTCTTTTTTTTCCTTTTATATTTTTTTTCTTTATTTTTTATTTTTTTATTTAATTTTCTTTATTTTTTATTTTTTTATTTTTTTCCTTCATTTTTTTTAATTTAAGTTTTTATTATTTTTTTTTTCTTTAATTTAATTTTTTTCTTCTTTTTTTTCTTTAATTTAATTTTTTATTTTTTTTTCTTTAGTATTTTTTTTCTTTATTTTTTCTTTAATTTTTTTTTCTTTAATTTTCTTTATTTTAAAAAAAAAAAAATCATTTTCTTTTTTTTTCTTTCTTTTTCCTTTTTTTTAAGTTAATGCTGGAAGGGCCTGTAAATTAAAAATGTATAATTTTGATGAAAATAATAAAAAAAAAATGTTTTAGCTTTTTTTTTTTTTCCAAAAACAAAAAAAAAAAGGAAGAAAAAAAAAACAACTAACTTTTTAAAAACCAGAAGAAGAAGAAGAAGAAGCGTCAGATGTGTGTAACTGTGTCTTTGGTTATGCATGTGTGTGTTTTGGGTTTTTTTTTTTCTTTTCTCCTGAATTTGGGTAAAATCTACTGTTGATGCTGTTCTGTATATTTCACCCCCCCCCCCCCCCCCCCCCCCCTTCACAGTCAGGTTTACACATGATGTTGTTTTTACATTCATTGTTTTAAGCAGTTGTATATTAAATTGTTTTTTTTGTATTTTGAATGTAAAAAAAAAAAGAAAAGAAGTATTTGATCTTTTTAAGTAGACGAACATTTAATAACTGACACACACACAGCTGGTTATTAATTTATAAGGAATTAAAAATCACTCATTTATAATTAAGAAAAAAAACAAAAAGGGAAAAAGCCAAATGTTTCTGTCATAGCACATTTAATTAGTTTTTTCAGGTATTTTCAAAGTAAAATCATGTAAAAATTATGGTTATTTAGGCAGAAAATCACCTCCTGGACGAAGGTTTATACATATTATGAATGTTTTGGCTTTTTAAAAATATGCTACAACTTAGTGTTGACACAGGAAGTCAATTAATTTATAGGGAAATTTTTAAAAACTAATTGATAATTAAGCAAAAAAAAAAAAAAAATGGGAAGAAAGCCAAATGTTTAGTTATGTTGTTTCTGTAAGAGTTGCACATAATATATAATAATAATAATATAGTTTTAGGTATTTTTTAAAATAAAATAATGAAGTCTTTTATTTTGAAAACCCAATGAGACATAAAACAAATGTGGAAAATCACCTGGAGGAAAGTTTAGTTTAAAGATATAAATGTTTTGGGGGGTTTTTGCGCTTAAAATTAATTAATTAAACTTGTTGCTGGTTAATGAAACCTTTTTAAAAATATAAAGTTAATTTATAGGATTTTAAAAAAAACTAATTGATTATCAAGCAACAAAAAAAAGCTAAATGTTTAGTTGTGTTTCTATTGTAAATGCTACACATTTAATGACATTCAGGTATTTTCAAAGTAAAATAATGAAGTAATTTATTTTGAAAACCCAACGATACATAAAACGGAAAAGTGAAAAATCACCTGAAGGAAAGTTTTGGCTTAAATGAATTTATCAAGCTATTAATTAATAACTAGCTGTTGTGTCGACACAGCTGGTTATTAATTTATAGGAAAAAACTAATTTATAGTTAAGCAAAAGAAAAAAAGCACATTAAATTACTGTTTTTAATAGTTTAGTATTTTTAAAGTATAAAAATATAAAAGTAATGGTTATTTATTTCAAAACCCAGGTGTGAAAAGAGAAAAAATAGTTGCTGACACAGCTAGTTATTAATTTATAGGAAACTTAAAAAACAAAGTAATTGATAATCAAGCAAAGAAAAAAAGAAGAAAGCCAAATGTCTAGTTGTGGTTTTTCTGTAAAAGCTGCACATTTAATTACTTTCAGGTATTTTCAAAGCATGAAGTTTATTTATTTCAAAACCCAAAAAATACATAAAACATAAAAGTGGAAAATTACCTAAAAGCAAAGTTTAAAGACCCAAATATTTGGAGATTTTCCTTATCACTTAAATTCATTTATCAAACTTGTTGCTGATTGATGAAACCTTTTCAAAATAAAGTGCTGAAACTAGTCCTGAAATAGGATAATACATAAATATATAGGAAATTAAACTAACTGATAATTAAAGAGCCAAATATGTAGTTCTGGTTTTTCTGCACTTTTAATAACTTTTAAAATATATAAATATGTTTTCAGGTATTTTCAAAGTAAAATAATGAAGTCATTTATTTTGAAAACCCAACGATACATAAAACAGAAAAGCAGAAAATCACCTGAAGGAAAGTGGCCGTCCTCCCTCCCTCCTACCTTCCTTCTTTCCTCCATCCTTGCTTCCTTTCCTTCCCCCTTTCTTCCTTCCTTCCTCTGTCCTTCTTTCCTTTCTCCTCCCTCCCTCCTACCTTTCTTCCTTACCTTCTGTCCTTCCTTCTTTCCTCTTTTCCTTCTTCCCTACATCCTTCCTTCTTCCTCCCCCCTTCCTCCATCCCCCTTTCTTCCTTCCTTCATCCCTCCCTCCTACCCTTATGTCCTTCCTTCCATCCTCTTTTCCTTCCTTCCTACCACCCTTCTTTCCTCCATCCTTTCTTCTTCCTCCCTTCCATCCTTCACTCCTCTCTCCCTTCCTCCCCCCTTCCTCCATCCCCCTTTCTTCCTTCCTTCATGCCTCCCTCCCTTCCTACCTCCCTCCTTTCCTTCCTTCCCTTCCTTCTTTCCTCTGCCCTTCGTTTCCTTTCCTTCCTTCCTTCCTTCCTTTCCTCGAGGACACCAGGAAGGTTAAACGATTCACAATCAAACTGACTCAGAATCATTTTTGTAATTAATCCAAAATTTAATTCAACAAACAAACAAAGTAAAGTCTGTACAGTCGGAGGAAGCGTCTCTGCTCCTCTACTCAGTGACTGGTTCTGGTTCTGGTCCTGGTTCTGGTGCTGGTTCTGGTTCTGGTTCTGGTCCTGGTCCCGGTCCTGGTCCTGGTTCTGGTTCTGGTTCGGTGAGGAACGGCTGCGACGCCTTCAGGACGGCCGGGCTCGCTGCGTATTTTCGGAGCAGACGTTTCGCTTCTCGCTGCGTCGCCGCGGAAACGCACGAGGAAGATTTACTGAGATGAAGAACGAGGAGACAACACTCGACCACATCTGGGTGAGGAAACATCTGGGAGGAGACAGACATGTGACGGTTAGTCATCAGGATAAAAAGATTAATATATACTTCCTGCTTTAACCCTTTATTGGGCAAATAATTACATTTGGTAACTTCTGTAAATATCCCAAAATATCCATCCTTCCTTCCTTCCTTCCTTTCCTTCCCTTCCTCCCTGCCTTCTTTCTTCCCTTCCTCTTTTCCTTTCTCCCTCCCTCGTTCCTTATTTCCTCCGTCCTTCCTTTCTTTCCTTCCTTCTATCTGTCCTTCCTCCCTCCATCCTGTTTGTTTTGACTGTTCCTTCCTTCCTCCCTCCCTTTCCTTCCTCCCTCCCTTTCCTTCCTTCCTTCCGTCTGTCCGTCCTCCCTCCCTCCCTCCCTCCCTCTCCTTCCTTCCTTCTTTCCTCTGTCTTTTTCTCTTTTCCTTTCTCCCTTTCTTCCTTCCTTCCTCCCTTCCCTCCTTCTTTCTTTCCTTCCTTCCTTCCTCCCTCCCTCCATCCCCCTTTCTTCCTTCCTTCTGGCCTTCCTTCCTTCCTTCCATCCGTCCTCCCTCCCTTTCCTTCTTTCCTCTTTTCCTTTCTCCCTTTCTTCCTTCCTTCCTCCCTTCCCTCCTTCTTTCTTTCCTTCCTTCCTCCCTCCCTTCCTTCTTGCTTTAAAAATATCATCTCATTTTTAGTTCAGAGGCCACATACTGATCTCTAATGGGTTAAACTAATAAAAATGTTCCATAATAACCTATTAATAAAGATATAATTTATATATTATGTTTTTTTAAGGTTTTACATCACTACTATCACATAATATCATGTCCTGTTTAACCTAAGATATGAAAATATAACATAGAAATAATGATTTAACCCTCCCTGTTGTCCTCGAGTCAAGGAAGGAAGGGGGGAAGGAAGAAAGGAAGGATAGGAAGGACAGATGAAAGAAGGAAGGAGGGAGGGAGGGAGGGAGGGATGGAGGAAGGAAGGAGGGAGGGAGGAAGGAGGGAGGGAGGGAGGGATGAAGGAAGGGAGGGAGAAAGGAAAAGAGGAGGGGAAGACGGGAGGAAAAAAGGAAGGAATTGAGGAAAGGAAGGAAGGAAGGAAGGAAGGAACAGTCAAAACAGATGGGGTCAATTTGACCCGGGAGGACGGAAGGGGGGAAGGATAGGAGGAAAAGAAGGAAGGAGGAAGAAAGGACAGGAGGGGGGAAGGAAGAAAGGAAGGAAAGGAGGGAGGATAGGAAGGACAGAGGAAAGAAGGAAGGAGGGGGGGAGGAGGGAGGAAGGAGGGAGGGAGGGAGGGATGAAGGAAGGGAGGGAGAAAGGAAAAGAGGAGGGGAAGACGGGAGGAAAGAAGGAAGGAAGTGAGGAAAGGAAGGAAGGAAGGAAGGAACAGGAAGGAACAGGAAGGTTAAATGTATTTTATTCAAAGTGAAAATTACAAGAACTTAAAGAAACCATAAAACTATTTATAACAAGCTTATTAAAACTAGTCACTATTAATTTAGCAAACAGATGTAGCACCGAAACATACAAAGTATAACATTTTAAAATATTTTCATTAGTTAGGAAAAGTCGTCAAATTTCAGAATAAAAGACATTTGGGGTGTTTTGTGTTTTTACAGCTGTTGAATTGTATTCTGGTCTATTTGATATGATATATGGCTTACACACAATATATATATATATATATATATGTATGTAGATAGATGGATGGATGGATGGATAGAGGGATAGAGGGATAGATGGATAGAGGGATAGATGGATAGATGGATGGATGGATGGATGGATGGATAGATGGATGGATGGATGGATGGATGGATGGATGGATGGATAGATGGATAGATGGATGGATGGATAGAGGGATGGATAGATGGATAGATGGATGGATGGATAGAGGGATAGATGGATGGATGGATGGATGGATGGATGGATGGATGGATAGATGGATGGATGGATGGATAGAGGGATAGATGGATAGATGGATGGATGGATGGATGGATGGATAGATGGATGGATGGATGGATAGAGGGATAGATGGATAGATGGATGGATGGATAGATGGATGGATGGATGGATAGAGGGATAGATGGATAGATGGATGGATGGATGGATAGAGGGATAGATGGATAGAGGGATAGATGGATAGATGGATGGATGGATAGATGGATGGATAGATGGATGGATGGATGGATGGATAGATGGATGGATGGATAGATGGATGGATGGATGGATGGATAGATGGATGGATAGATGGATGGATGGATGGATATACATAAAAAATAACCTTATACACAAAAAGACAAATATGATAAATGTGGGAATACAAATATAATATAAAGTATAAAGTAATACTATCAATATATAATCTCTATATATTTATATATTTATGTCTGAAGCAGAAAAACTGGGATTATTTTTCTGTAAGCCTTTTTAATTTCCTTTCCTTTCCTCCCTTCCTTCCTCCCTCCTTTTCTTCGTTCCTTCCTTGACTCGAGGACACCAGGAGGGTTAAAAAGCTAAGTGTCATATACCTGCAATGTCCCTTTTATGTTTCCAGTCTGGTAAGAGACCTTTGTGGCATGTCAGACCCATTCCTCTCTCTCTCCTCTTGTTTCCTGTTGGTCTCTCTGCCACCAACTGTCCAGTAAAAGGGGAAAAGATGCAGTTTTAAATCCATCCTGAGTTAGAGAGTATCATGAATATACTGGGCTTGTGCCAGTAGCAGGAACAGTACACACACAAGTGCTGCCACCTTCTGGTCAATCTGTGAACTGCATGTTAAGTTTCACATTTCTTTACTGTTACATATCATCACCTAAATAATAATAATAATAATACTACATTTATTTAGTTTAACATCTTTAACAAAGATACAATTCACAAAGTGGCTCACAGGATAAAATCTGAAAGGATCATAAAAAATGCAAACAAAGACAGAAGCAAGAAAAGTAATAAAGACTAAATTAAAACATAGAAGACCATAAAAATATAGGAGCAAGTAGGAGAGAGTAAAACTATTAGGTCTCAGCTCCTCAATAAAATAGTAAAAGCAATAGTAATGGATAAAAGAGTAACAAGTATGGATCCATGTATGTATTTAAAGTGCAGTGTGTCTGTGTGTCCTACTATATGAAGAAATAACTATATGTATTATATGCGGCCTGGTGGGTAAAGATTTCTGGGCCTGCTGGTTCTGGGCCTGTTGGTCTGGGCCTGCTGGTCTGAGCCTGCTGGTCTGAGCCTGTTGGTCTGAGCCTGCTGGTCTGGGCTTGCTGGTCTGGGCCTGCTGGTCTGGGCTTGCTGGTCTGGGCTTGCTGGTTTTGGGCCTGCTGGTCTGGGCTTGCTGGTTTTGGGCCTTGAGGCTATGATACCTGACATTGTGAACTTGGACCTTTTCTCACAAACTGAGCGTAACAGAGAATAATCATTAATCACTGGGAAGATTCCCCAAGTCAGGTCTAATCTATCCATCTATCTATCTATCTATCTATCTATCTATCTATCTATCTATCTATCTATCTATCTATCTATCTATCTATCTATCTATCTATCTATCTATCTATCTATCTATCTATCTATCTATCTATCTATCTATCCAAAATCAGTGTGCAAATTGTTTAAAATCAGTATTCAAAATTTACAAAATCTGTGTAAAATGTGTTTTAACCCTTCTGTCGTGCTCCCGGGTCAAATTGACCCTATCTCTTTTGACTGTTCCTTCCTTCCTTCCTTCCTTCCTTCTTTCCTCCTTTCCTCCCTTCCTTCGTTACTTCCTTCCTTCCTCATTTCCTTTTTTCTCACTTCATTCCTCTTTCCTCCCTTCCTTCCTTCCTGCCTTCCTTCCTCCTTTCCTCCCTTCCTTCCCTTCCTTCCTCATTCCGTCTTTCCCCTCCTTACTTCCTTCCTCTTTTCCTCCTTCCTTCCTCTTTCCTCCCTTCCTGCCTTCCTCATTTCCTTCCTTCCTTCCGTCCTCTTTTCCTCCCTTCCTTCCTTCCTTCCTTCCTTCCTTCCTTCCTTCTTTCCTTCTTTCCTCCCTTCCTTCGTTCCCTCCTCATTTCCTTCTTTCCCCACTTCCTTCCTTCCTTCCTTCCTTGAACTGAGCACAACAGGAGGGTTAAAAAATCAGTGTGCAAAATGTGTAAAATGTGGAAAATCAGTGACTGTAAATGTGTCAGATATCACTGATATAATAACTCACACTGATGAAGCTCAATAGAAGCTGATCAGAGACTTTTAAATGCACTTTTGCACAAAATAACTGTGAACACTGAACACACTGGATTTTGGTTCCTCATCACTTTCATCAAAAGCACATTTGAAGAAGATATTTTATTAGCCAGCATGAAAAGGAGGAATGATTTCAGTCTTCATATAAGCACCTGACTGCTGTTTTAAAACAGGCATGAAAAATAGTGAAGCTATCCTTTAATGCTGAATTATCATCAGATCATCATTTGAACTAATGAGTTGATAAATGGGATTTCAGTGTCTGATCTTTTTGTGTATGTGTTGGTTTCCCCAGACTCAGGTTTAAATATCCCCAAATTAAAGTCAGAGACAAGCACTTTAACCTCATATTCATTCTTTTATTTCATATGTAGTTTGTTGCAGAGCAAAGTCAACACAGCAACAATGTGCATCCTTTCATATACACATGAATACTGTATGACTTGTTTATACACTATGCCAAACATTTGGGGGTAAATCAATTCTCATGTTTGAGTCTCACAGTGGAAAAAGCAGAAATCCATTAAAGGAAGTAAAATCCCTAATATCATCGAATACACTAGAGTGGGCAGGTAAAACCAGGTAGACCACATCCCCCTTTTCCAGCTGAAGAACCAGTGAACTAGAAGCACTTTCCGAGGCATCTGCACTGTAATTATGACTGATTAACACTCTCTTGTCATTGTGATAGAGATAAACACGCCTGATTACATCAGAACGGGTATCTATTGTATTGAATGAGAAGTAGTAGGCCCCTCTGACTGGGGCTGTGAAGAGACCTGCAACAGAGTAAAAGGTCAAATGGGTGAAATCTTAAAAGGGCCAATTCAAAGAGAAATGTCTCCTCCTCAGAAAGTGTGCAGCTGGAGCCATAGTGGAGAAAAAAAGTCAGTACAAAAGATGGAGCGAAAGCTGTAACAATGAATACATATTAAAATGAGTTCATTACATTATAATAGTTCATTTGTGTGTGTAGCAGAAAGAGGTGAGTACCTGTAGTTGGACTGTAGCCCTGACCAAAGTTGGTGAAGACTTTACTGAACTTAAGTGTGATGTCAGTATTGAAGGGTCCAATTTGTCCGCTGTCAGTGAGACCAAGTGAGAACGCCACCTTTGGTTGGTCTGTGTGGATGTGAGAAGATTCACATAGAGGAAAAAAATAGCTCCACTTATAAACAGTTGATGAACAAATTGTATTGTGGCTTCATAGAAACTGATGTTACTCTGATCCTGTTGCATTATGACTGTTTGAACGGAGCATGGAGCTTGTGTGAGACGGCAGTACAAGCAGGCTGATTACTGGATGAAGTTACTCTTTAATAATGATATAAACAGTTTACCTGCATTCTGTCTCTTGAGCTCCTCCACCTCGTTTTCACTGATTTTCAATCTGGCCATCACATCTGTAAACACATTCAACATTTTTATTTTAAAGGAGATAATCTACATAACTGTGTAGCTAATAAACTAGCAGCTGTGTAATTTGCAGCTTACTGCTGTTCTTAAAGACCATTCAGACATTTTCTTCTAAACACATTAAATAGGTCATAAATGTATTTCTAAAAAAGGTGTAAAAAGCATTTCAACCATTTAGATTTGAATTGTGGAGCTAGGCTTCACAAACTGTGTTTCAAGATTTCTGTGTTCAGGATTTAGTGATTAGCATAAACCCGCCCCTGCTGCTGTAGAGGTAGAAATACATTCAGCGCACACTACTACTACTACAGTCTACAGTTAGCCAGTTAGCCGCCGAGTTAGCAGCTGAGTTAGCCGCTGAGCTAGTAGCCGAGCTAGCCGCCGAGCTAGCAGCTGAGTTAGCAGCAGAAAGCTCTCAACACACTTTTCTGTGGTATGTCAAACTCAGAACACATATTTATTCTTACTTTACACACACTTTAATAATGATATAATCAGTTTACCTGCACTCTGTATCTTGAGCTCCTCCACCTCGTTTTCACTGGCATTCATTCTGGCCTCCAACACTGTCAACACATTTAACATTAATATTATTGTGAAGTATGTTTATGGTCAGCAGGTTTCAAGTTGTTAACATGATCACTATGGAGATTTTGTTTTTTTACATTTTATTGATTGTTGCAGCTTACCTGTGTTCTCCATCTTGAGCTCCTCCATCACATGTTCACTGATTTTCAATCTGGCCATCATATCTGTGAACACATTCAACATTTTTAGGAGATAATCTACATAACTGGAACTTGAAATACTTATATGTGTAGCTAATAAATGAGCTTTGTACTTTGGGGCTTACTGCCAGGTGTCGCCGTTGAGCCCTCCTGAGGTGTCGTGGGCCTATCAACGAAACACCGGTGAAGGGGGGTGCCCACCTGAAGACCCCAGTGAAGCGTTTACCCCCCCCCCCCCCCCCACTCAATACCAAGTGCTGATCTATCTAAGGGATTGTACTATCTAGTCCTATGAGCTCAACTGATAAGCTGGAGAAATCCAGTGACTGCTGTGAAAGGGCAGCTGACAACTAGGGAAAGACCATGTGACGGCTTGGAAAGACAGCTGACAGGAGGAAAAGACCTCAACGGGGCTGTCATGGACTAGCTATCCATGATGGCAGGCTCCGTCACTTGACAAGTAGACAAAGGCCACCCCTCATTGCTACGAAAAGTCCAAAGAGGAAAACACCCCTAGAGTCTGCGAGAGCGGGGGCGGAAGATGACTCATTGGCTGACAACCCGGTAATTGACCCTGGAATGAACACAACGACGAACCAGATAATCGGCACAGAACAAGCAACATCAGCTGGACAAGAGCTCCAAGTATGTAGCTGTGGCTGGTCCAAAGTAACATCCACCAGAGGCCTAAAAATACATCAAGGGCGGATGAGGTGCTTGAAGAAAATGAGGCCAGGACCTCGCATTGATCATTATCTTCTGAGAGAAAGGTCAAGTCAGGCGAGTGAAGTTCAGCGGCAGGATTTAACCCACAGTCCACTGAGCATCAGTACCCTAGAGGCTGAAAACAATTCAAGCACATCATCAGAGAACTTGGAACCAAGCCACTTGCAACCTGCTTTGGAGAAGAACATGCAAGGCCACAGACCTCACGTGAAGTGGCCAAAGTCCAGCAGCAAAAAAGAGTGGGAAACAATTGATGCAGACCTGATCAAGATCCTGGACGGACTCAAAGGAACAGTGGAGAAGAAACTGGAGAAAATGGGAGATCTGATCTACTCCTATGGAGCAGAAAGATTTGGAACAAAAGAGACAGGGAAAAAGGACATGCCACCAACAACCCCTCCCAAGTCCAGAAGGCAGAAAGAAATTGAGCGCCTGGTCAAAGAGAGAAGGGACTTGAGGAAGCAATGGAAGGAAGCCACACTGGAGGAAAGAGTGGGCATTGACCTCCTGCAATCAGACCTGAAGGGACGCTTGGGAAGACTGCGGAGAGCTGAAAACCTCAGGACTCGACGCAAGAGGAAGGAAAGGGCGAGAACATCCTTCTACAAGGACCCCATCAGATTTGTGACAGGACTCTTCACAAAGGAAAAGAGCGGGTCGCTTAAGGTGCCAAAGAGGAAGTTGGAAGATCACCTGAAAACCACTCACACAGATAGCCAAAGATTTGAACAGAGGGAGATACCATCAGACATGCCACCAATTCCTCAACCAGAACACCAGCTGGATGACCTCCAAGGTTGAGCGAGGTTGAGGAAATCGTGAGGAAGGCAAGGGCAGCTTCTGCTCCAGGACCAAATGGAGTCCATATCGGCTGTATAAAAACTCCCCAAACATCTTACGCTTTCTGTGGAGGCAAATGAAGGTGACGTGGACAAAGCAAACCATCCCGAAAGCATGGCGAAGAGCAGGGGGAGTGGTAATCCCCAAGGAGAAGGATGCCTCGAACATCGACCAATTCCGGCAGATCAACCTGTTGAACGTTGAAGGAAAGGTCTTCTTTAGCATCGTTGCTAAAAGGATGACGGTGTACCTGAAGCAAAACAACTTGATTGATACATCCGTGCAGAAAGCTGGAATTCCTGGTTTTTCAGGGTGCTTGGAACATACAAGCATGATATGGTACCAAATCCAATCTGCCAAAAGGGAAGGAAGAGACCTGCACGTCTTATTGCTAGACCTAGCCAACGCTTTCGGATCCGTCCCTCATTCTCTCATCTGGACAGCCTTCAACTTCTTCCACATCCCAAATACCATCATAAACCTGGTGAGAAACTACTTCCGAGACTTGCAATTCTGTGTCAAAACAACAGAATACACAACATCATGGCAATCTTTGGAAGTGGGAATAATGGCGGGATGTACCATCTCCCCACTAGCCTTCACCATGGCAATGGAAGTGATCATTCGAGCTTCCAAATGGGTTGTGGGTGGAGAACGTCTGAAGTGTGGGCAGCGGCTACCACCCATCCGCGCCTACATGGATGGCATGACCACCTTGACCTCAACCATTGCATGCACCAAACATCTGCTAGGAAAGCTTCATGCAACCATTATATGGGCACGGATAAAGTTCAAACCCAGCAAATCCAGGAGTATATCCATCGTCAAGGGGAAACTCACAGACCAGAGGTTCCACATCAAGGATACACCCATCCCGTTGGTGTCAGAACTGCCAGTCAAAAGTCTAGGGCGATCGTACAACGCACGTCTCAAAGACTCAGACCAGAGTGAGCAGCTGAGGGAAGAAACCATCAAAGGCCTTGTCAGCATAGACAAGACCTTGCTTCCTGGCAAGTTGAAACTGTGGTGCCTGCAGTCCCCCGCCTGATGTAGCCTCTAACAGTTTACGAGATCCCCATGACTAAAGTCGAGAAGCTGGAGAGAACAGTCAGTTCTTACATCAAGAAGTGGCTTGGCCTCCCGCGTTGCCTCAGCAACATCGGCCTGTATGGACATGGTGCCCTGGAACTGCCCATCTCTAGCCTCACAGAGGAGTTTAAATGCACCAAGGTGAGGCTGAACATGACCCTGACTGAGTCTCAAGATGAAGTGATCCGAGCGGCTGCTCCCAGACTAGCAACTGGGAGGAAATGGATCCCATCTGAGGCTGTACAGCAAGCCAAATCTGCTCTCAGGCATGGAGACATTGTGGGACAGGTGCAGCATGGAAGAGGTGGGTTTGGACTTGGGACAAGCCGACCCACATGGCACAAGGCAACTTCAATCAACTCAGGTTCGGCAACAAGAGGAGGCAGAGAGATGCGCGACAGCAGTGGCACAGTCCAAACAGGGACAGTGGACTAGCTGGGAAAACCTGGAGCATCGTAAACTCACATGGAAGGATCTTTGGGAAATGGAAGGAAGCCAAATCAGCTTCATCATCAAAGCCACCTATGATGTTCCTCCCACGCCCAAGAACCTAAACCAATGGTTTGGAGAAGATCCTTCTTGTGGACTCTGTCAAACCCCTGCAACACTGAGGCACATCCTCACCGGCTGCAAAACCAGTTTGTCTCAAGGCCGCTAGACCTGGAGACACAACCAGGTCCTAAGACAACTGGCGATCACCCTGGAAAGAAGGAGAACTACCAACAATGCCCTCCCTCCCCCAATGCCTAGACGCTTAAACACCACCCCGTTCGTAAGAGCAGGACAACTCCCAGCAAAACCACCTGCAAGAGTGGAGGCAACCCTTCTGGACTCAGCCCGGGACTGGAGGATGCAGGTTGACCGAGACCAGAAACTCATCTTTCCGCCTGAGATCATTACAACTAGCCTCAGGCCAGACCTGGTCTTGTGGTCAACCTCCCAGAAGGCTGTGTTCATTGTGGAATTAACTGTACCATGGGAGGCAGCAGTTGGTGAAACATATGAGTGCAAACGGCTGAAGTATGCGGAAATAGCAGCTGAGGCAGAGCAACGCGGCTGGCGTGCCCGGGTGCTTCCGGTTGAGGTCGGGTGTAGAGGCTTCGTTGCCATGTCCACAACCAAGCTTCTGAAGGGAATGGGAGTGCGAGGACAGGCATTCCGACAAGCCGTCAAATCACTGTCAGAGGCTGCCGAACGAAGCAGCAGATGGCTATGGATCAAGAGAAAGGACCCCAACTGGGCTGCAAAATGTCCCTAGGGATAAACACAGAGGGGGGCACACCTGGGACGCCAGGTGTCGCCGTTGAGCCCTCCTGAGGTGTCGTGGGCCTATCAACGAAACACCGGTGAAGGGGGGTGCCCACCTGAAGACCCCAGTGAAGCGTTTACCCCCCCCCCAACTCAATACCAAGTGCTGATCTATCTAAGGGATTGTACTATCTAGTCCTATGAGCTCAACTAATTGTTCTTAATAATGATATAATCAGTTTACCTGCACTCTCTATCTTCAGCTTCACCACCTCGTTCTTGAGCTCCTCCACCTCGTTTTCACTGGCGTTCATTCTGGCCTCCAACACTGTCAACACATTTAACATTAATATTATTGTGAAGTTTATAGTCAGCAGGTTTCAAGTTGTTAACATGATCACTATGGAGATCTTTGTTCTTATCTTCTCTTATCTTTAGAAGGCAAAATTAATAATCAAATTCATAATTAATCAACAGCCAGATTCAAAATCTCATATTGAATGTATCTCTCCTAAGTAGATAAATAACTTTTGACTTCTCTTCAGTCATTTTTGGAATTAAAACTGGCAAAGGTTCATCCTGAACAACACATTAATATCAGATAAATGTATTATCATTGGTAGCATACATAAAAAAAGAAAAGTTTTTACATGTTATTGATTGTCGTAGCTTACCTGTGTTCTCTCTCTGGAGCTCTTTGACCACATTTTCCAAAACTGTGTATACATTTAAAGTTTTTCAGTAAAAGCTTTATTTTGAATCTTACATATGAATATCAGTAAACATGTTAAAGAAATTTGACAAGAAAAATAATCATAAACATAAATTTATTTTATATTATTTTATAAAATATGAATATCTACCTGCATTCTTGCATTCACTGGCTGTCAGTCTGGTCTGTATGGCTGGAATAAAAGCAGTAAATTACTCCTAAAAGTAATGTCTATGTGAACATTGCATGAATGTGTTGATCACTATGTGAATGAACCTGTATTCTCCTGCTCCAGCTTCTCCATCTTGCTCTTGGTGTTCGTCAGCTCCACACTGTGTTGGATGGCCATGTCTCTCAGCTCCTTCAGCTCAGTCCAGATGTCAGGACTGATGTTGGTCTGATCACTGGTTGATTTGACACCCAGGATCTCAGACTGAATCTCCGTCTGAGTGATGTCATTCCCTGTCAGCCCTCCACTCTCACCCTGAGCCCCCGTCCAGTACAGACAGAGCAGCAACGCCAGAAAAGCTGCAGCACGCCTCATTGTGAAATATCACCTCTTTAGACAGGAGGATGCAGTCTGACACCACTCGGTCAGTTCCCGTCTTTATATCCACGTAAAACAGGTCACTGAACTGCTGTATGAGAATTAAACAGCTGTCTTTGATAACGGATGCAAAAATAACACCAAAGATCCTTCAACACTAAAAGCAAACAACAAGTTAGAATCTTTCACACCCATTGGCTGTGAAAGTTTGTAGAGTAAAGAGATGATAAGAGCAAAGTCAGTCATTAATAAATGTTTGTCAGGTGCAGTTTGTACATTTGCATATATAAATGTGTATCAACTGAAGAAAAATGTAAAAAATGATTGATTTTAGTTCATACTGTGGGTGGCATTAGGAAAAGTCCAGCTAAAAAGACGTGTATATGCTGTTTTTAGAGCTCTTAAATGGAAAAATGGGGCACATTTGAACCCTGAACAGTATGTGAGGGTTAACAGGTTCTTTATGAAATGTGCAAACTGTATTGATATTTCAAATGATAATATTCTCATCATATGCTTTGTAGGGCCCCTCCCTGAGCTACTACCTTACCGTGGTGGAGGGGTTTGCATGTCCCAATGACCCCAGGAGCTCAATTGTTAGGGGCTTTATGCCCCTGGTAGGGTCTCCTTTGGCAAACAGGTCCAGGGGGAGGGGCCAGACAAAAGGTAGCTCCTGTGAGAAAAATCAGTGTGAGAAATGTGTAAAATCAGTGTGTGAAATGTGTAAAATCAGTGTGCGAAATGTGCAAAATCAGTGTGCGAAATGTGCAAAATCAGTGTGCAAAATGTGTAAAATCAGTGTGTGAAATCAATTTGTAAAATTTGCAAAATCAGTGTGGAAAATCAGTGTGGAAAATGTGTGAAATCAGTGTGAAAAATGTGTAAAGTGCAAAATATGAAAAATCAGTGTGAGAAATGTGTAAAATCAGTGTGCAAAATGTGTGAAATCCATGTGAAAAATGTGTAAAGTGCAAAATATAAAAAATCAGTGTGTGAAATGTGTAAAATCAATGTGCAAAATGTGTAAAATCAGTGTGTAAAATGTGGAAAATCAGTGTGGAAAATGTGTGAAATCAGTGTGAAAAATGTGTAAAATCAGTGTGCAAAATGTGCAAAATCAGTGTCCAAATGTGGAAAATCAGTGACTGTAAATGTGTCAGATATCATTGATATAATAACTCACACTGATGAAGCTCAATAGAAGCTGATCAGAGACTTTTAAATGCACTTTTGCACAAAATAACTGTGAACACTGAACACACTGGATTTTGGTTCCTCATCACTTTCATCAAAAGCACATTTGAAGAAGATATTTTATTAGCCAGCATGAAAAGGAGGAATGATTTCAGTCTTCATATAAGCACCCGACTGCTGTTTTAAAACAGGCATGAAAAATAGTGAACCTATCCTTTAATGCTGAATTATCATCAGATCATCATTTGAACTAATGAGTTGATAAATGGGATTTCAGTGTCTGATCTCTTTGTGTGTGTGTGTGTTGGTTTTCCCAGACTCAGGTTTAAATATCCCCAAATTAAAGTCAGAGACAAGCACTTTAACCTCATATTCATTCTTTTATTTCATATGTAGTTTGTTGCAGAGCAAAGTCAACACAGCAACAATGTGCATCCTTTCATATACACATGAATATTGTATGACTTGTTTATACACTATGCCAAACATTTGGGGGTAAATCACTTCTCATGTTTGAGTCTCACAGTGGAAAAAGCAGAAATCCGTTAAAGGAAGTAAATTCACCAGTATTATCGTATACACTATGGTAGGCAGGTAAAACCAGGTAGACCACATCCCCCTTTTCCAGCTGAAGAACCAGTGAATTAGAAGCACTTTCGTAGCCATTTGCACTGAAATTACGACTCCACAACACTCTCTTGTCATTGTGATAGAGAAAAACATACGTGACATAACTAGCCCGGCTATCTATTGTAGTGAATGAGAAGTAGTAGGCTCCTCTGACTGGAGCTGTGAAGAGACCTGCAACAGAGTAAAAGGTCAAATGGGTGAAATCTTAAAAGGGCCAATTCAAAGAGAAATGTCTCCTCCTCAGAAAGTGTGCAGCTGGAGCCATAGTGGAGACAAAAAGTCATTACAAAAGATGGAGTGAAAGCTGTAACAATGAATACATATTAAAATGAGTTCATTACATTATAATAGTTCATTTGTGTGTGTAGCAGAAAGAGGTGAGTACCTGTAGTTGGATTGTAGACCTGACCAAAGTTGGTGATGACTTTACTGAACTTAAGTGTGATGGCAGTACCGAAGGGTCCAATTTGTCCGCTGTCAGTGAGACCAAGTGAGAACGCCACCTTTGGTTGGTCTGTGTGGATGTGAGAAGATTCACATAGAGGAAACAAATAGCTCCACTTATAAACAGTTGATGAACAAATTGTATTGTGGCTTCATAGAAACTGATGTTACTCTGATCCTGTTGCATTATGACTGTTTGAACGGAGCATGGAGCTTGTGTGAGACGGCAGTACAAGCAGGCTGATTACTGGATGAAGTTACTCTTTAATAATGATATAAGCAGTTTACCTGCATTCTGTCTCTTGAGCTCCTCCACCTCGTTTTCACTGATTTTCAATCTGGCCATCATATCTGTAAACACATTCAACATTTTTATTTTAAAGGAGATAATCTACATAACTGTGTAGCTAATAAACTAGCAGCTGTGTATTTTGCAGCTTACTGCTGTTCTTAAAGACCATTCAGACATTTTCTTCTAAACACATTAAATAGGTCATAAATGTATTTCTAAAAAAGGTGTAAAAAGCATTTCAACCATTTAGATTTGAATTGTGGAGCTAGGCTTCACAAACTGTGTTTCAACATTTCTGTGTTCAGGATTTAGTGATTAGCATAAACCCGCCCCTGCTGCTGTAGAGGTATAAATACAATCAGCCCACACTACTACTACTACAGTCTACAGTTAGCTGAGTTAGCCGCCGAGCTAGCAGCTGAGTTAGCCACCGAGCTAGCAGCAGAGTTAGCCACCGAGCTAGCAGCAGAAAGCTCTCAGACGTAGCGTCCATGTTTCTGGTAGAGCTGGTGACTTTGACACACACAAACACACTTTTCTGTGGTATGTCAAACTCAGAACACACATTTATTCTTACTTTACACAGACTTTAATAATGATATAATCAGTTTACCTGCACTCTGGCTCTTGAGCTGCTCCACCTCGTTTTCACTGGCGTTCATTCTGGCCTCCAACACTGTCAACACATTTAACATTAATATTATTGTGAAGTTTATGGTCAGCAGGTTTCAAGTTGTTAACATGATCACTATGGAGACTGAGCTTTGTTCAGCATGCAATGCTTTTTTTAATTTTTTAATTTTTTTTACATTTTATTAGTGCCACGGGTTCTCAGCAATAGTGATAATGACAATATATACATCAAAACGTGCGGCTCGATCGGGAAAGAGGTGCTATGACTTTTGGTGTTGAAATTCCAATTTTTCCCAACGTTATTCTCAAAAAACCGGGAGATGTCTCCATTGAAAATGAATGGGAATATTATTTTTTAAAAACACAAAATTTCACCTTTTTTCAGTCACCTAGCTCGCTCATACGTGCACGTAGAAACGTGATTCAAACTTTAAAACGGAGGAAAACTTGTGCTCTCTGGAAAAATACCAAACTGTTTATACATAAAATGTAAACTTTTCAAACTATGAGCAGTCAAACGAGGAGTGGAAATCACTTTTTCTTCATAGTTACAGTGGAAGCGGCAGTTAGCTAGAGTGCGAGGAGCAGTAAAAAATAGGTGTTGGGATTCATAAAATGTGACGTTGACAGGTGGGGTCTGCACAAAATTTAAACGGGGGGCCGAGACCGGCACCAATACGTGTCTCGCTCCCCATTGACTCTAATGTAATCGTCATCTTTTTTCAAAATAATCTCAGTCTGTGTTCATACTGAGCTTACTCGCTCATTTTAATGAATATCTGAATGAAATAAACACTGTCAGAATCTGCCGGCTTCTGTGTCTCTCACGGTGTTTTCGGTTTTTGGACAGGAGTTACGGTTTTCTCACAGTTTGCAATTGTTCGGGACCTTGTCAGAAGCCAAATTCTTCAGAATTTTGAGAATTTTTTCCAAGCAGATTCTCAAATCGCCATAGCAACCGCAGGGCCTTAGCTGCCCTTAGCAACCACAGGGCCTTAGCTGCCCTTAGCAACCGCAGGCCCTTAGCAACCTGTTGCTGGGCAGAAACTGAGCTACTTTTTTGTGATTGGCTAATTCTACCTGTCTGTCTGTTTTGCCAGTTAACTGAGCTAATTCATTTGAATGGAGATTAATTCATGTTTACTGTGGACACAATAAATAGTTTTATAGTTTTGTATTGTAGTTATATGATTTGTGGTATATAAAAAGATTCAACATTTATCAGTAGAAGATGAAAAAAATTTACATAATATAATTTCATACAACCAAATAATTTAAAATAAAAAGTATAATAAAATCTACTCTCTAAATGATTTGAAGATTTACTTAATAATTTCATAACAGTGATGTTCCTGTCTGTGGAAAAAATGAAGTAGACTTTAATTAATAAGTTTAAATAAATATTATTTATGCTTAAATATGATTAACATTCACTTAATATTTTCAAGGATGTTAAGTTGAGAATAAAGTACATTCATAAGGAAAAAATAAATCGTGTACTCGTCCCAGCAGCAGCCCCGTGGCACTCAAAATTTACCTGAAATTTTCTAGTTGATTGTTGCAGTTTACCTGCATTCTGTATCTTGAGCTCCTCCACCTCGTTTTCACTGGCGTTCATTCTGTCCTCCAACACTGTCAACACATTTAACATTCATATTATTGTGAAGTTTATAGTCAGCAGATTTCAAGTTGTTAACATGATCACTATGGAGACTGAGCTTTGTTCTTATCTTCTCTTATCTTTAGAAGGCAAAATTAATAATCAAATCCATAATTAATCAACACCCGGATTCAAAATCTCATATTGAATTTATCTCTCCTAAGTAGATAAATATCTTTTGACTTCTCTTCAGTCATTTTGGGAATTAAAACTGGCAAAGGTTCATCCTGAACAACACATTAATATCAGATAAATGTATTATCATTGGTAGCATACATAAAAAAAGAAAAGTTTTTACATGTTATTGATTGTCGTAGCTTACCTGTGTTCTCTCTCTGGAGCTCTTTGACCACATTTTCCAAAACTGTGAATACATTTAAAGTTTTTTAGTAAAAGCTTTATTTTGAATCTTACATATGAATATCAGTAAACATGTTAAAGAAATTTGACAAGAAAAATAATCAGAAACATAAATTAATTTTATATTATTTTATAAAATATGAATATCTACCTGAATTCTTGTATTCACTGATTGTCAGTCTGGTCTGTATGGCTGGAATAAAAGCAGTAAATTACTCCTAAAAGTAATGTCTATGTGAACATTGCATGAATGTGTTGATCACTGTGTGAATGAACCTGTATTCTCCTGCTCCAGCTTCTCCATCTTGCTCTTGGTGTTCGTCAGCTCCACACTGTTTTGGATGGCCATGTCTCTCAGCTCCTTCAGCTCAGCCCAGATGTCAGGGGTGATGTTGGTCTGATCACTGGTTGATTTGACACCCAGGATCTCAGACTGAATCTCTGTCTGAGTGATGTCATTCCTTGTCAGCCCTCCACTCTCACCCTGAGCCCCCGTCCAGTACAGACAGAGCAGCAACGCCAGAAAAGCTGCAGCACGCCTCATTGTGAAATATCACCTCTTTAGACAGGAGGATGCAGTCTGACACCACTCAGTCAGTTCCCGTCTTTATATCCACGTAAAACAGGTCATTGAACTGCTGTATGAGAATTAAACAGCTGTCTTTGATAACGAATACAAAAATAGCACCAAAGATCCTTCAACACTAAAAGCAAACAACAAGTTAGAATCTTTCAAACCCATTGGCTGAGAAAGTTTGTAGAGTAAACAGATGATAAGAGCAAAGTCAGTCATTAATACATGTTTGTCAGGTCCAGTTTGTACATTTGCATATATAAATGTGTATCAGCTGAAGAAAAATGTAAAAAATGATTGATTTTAGTTCATACTGTGGGTGGCATTAGGAAAAGTCCTGCTAAAAAGACGTGTATATGCTGTTTTTAGAGCTCTGAAATGGGAAAATGGGGCAAATTTGAACCCTGAACAGTATGTGAGGGTTAACAGGTTCTTTATGAAATGTGCAAACTGTATTGATATTTCATGTGATAATATTCTCATCATATGCTTTGTATGGCCCCTCCCTGAGCTACTACCTTATCGTGGTGGAGGGGTTTACGTGTCCCAATGACCCCAGGAGCTCAGTTGTCAGGGGCTTTATGCCCCCGGTAGGGTCTCCCATGGCAAACAGGTCCGGGGGGAGGGGCCAGACAAAAGGTAGCTCAGAAAACCCCAATGACGAGCAAGATAATTGGTTTTTCGTGTCCCTTGCCCAGACGTGGGTCACCGGGGTCCCCCCCTGGAGCCAGGCCTGGGGGTGGGGCTCGGAGGCGAGCGCCTGGTGGCCGGGCCTTCGCCCATGGGGCCCGCTGGGCACCGCCCCAATAAGGGACATGGGACCCCGCTCCCACAGACCCACCACCAGTGAGAGGGGCCAAAGGGGTCTGGTGCAGTGTGAGCTGGGCGGCAGCCGAAGGCGGGGACCTTGGCGGCCCGATCCTCGGCTGCAGAAGCTAGCTCTAGGGACGTGGAAAGTCACCTCTCTGGTGGGGAAGGAGCCTGAGCTGGTGTGTGAGGTCGAGAAGTTCCGGCTAGATATAGTCGACCTCACCTCGACACACAGCAAGGGCTCTGGAACCAGTCTCCTCGAGAGGGATTGGACTCTCTTCCACTCTAGAGTTGCCACTCGTGAGAGGCGCCGGGCAGGGGTGGCAATACTTATTGCCACCCGGCTTGGTGCCTGTATGTTGGAGTTTACCCCGGTAGACGAGAGGGTGGCCTCCCTCCGCCTTCGGGTGGGGGGATGGATCCTGACTGTTGTTTGTGCCTATGGTCCAAACAGCAGCTCAGGGTATCCAGCCTTTTTGGACTCCTTGGAGGGGGTGCTGGAAAACACTCCCCCTGGGGATTCCCTCGTTCTGCTGGGGGACTTCAACGCCCATGTTGGTAGCGACAGTGAGACCTGGAAGGGTGTGATTGGGAGGAACGGCCCCCCCGATCTGAACCCGAGCGGTGTTCTGTTATTGGACTTCTGTGCTCGTCATGGATTGTCCATAACGAACACCACGTTCAAGCATAAGGGGGTCCATGTGTGCACTTGGCACCAGGACACCCTAGGCTGCAGTTCGATGATTGACTTTGTAGTCACTGAACTGCTGTATGAGAATTAAACAGCTGTCTTTGATAACAAATGCAAAAATAACACCAAAGATCCTTCAACACTAAAACCAAACAACAAGTTAGAATCTTTCAAACCCATTGGTCATGAAAGTTTGTAGAGTAAAGAGATGATAAGAGCAAAGTCAGTCTTTTAGTTTTCATGTGTTTGTTTTTCCAGACTCTGCTGCTCTGTTTAATCTCTTAATACACGCCCCTATTTTTTATGTTGTTAGCCTAAACGACATGCCCACATAGTTTGAGACTCAGAGATGTGTCTGGTATCATTGGAAAGGAAACACTCTCAGTATCTGTGTGATTCTGTGACTTACTGACAAAGAGTGGCAGAGGTTACAATGATGGGGTTGTGTCCTCACCCATAGGTTTGCCTTTACAATGACATGTGTACAGACATTCAGGGACCTCTCAGCAGGATATAGACACAATGAGGCCACAGCCACAGGTCTTGGCTTCATGCAGTCCAAATTTGGAGTCAAAAGACCAAAAGATGAATTTTTCAGAGTTATTTTTCAACAGGTATGTCCATGCGTTCTCCTTAGGTCCTTTTTGGAGACTCCAAATGGACACTTGGTTACCATGGTTACCAAAGCTGTATAACCCTACAATCAAAATATTGGTCTCTAATGAAAGCTGACACCATATTATTATTATTATTATTAAATATTATATTATTAGTGCCACGGGTTCTAGCTCTGAGGCAACTATTAATCTTCTCCATACTTATTATTATTCCGCATTATTCTTCCGCCGGTTTTCGGCGCATAACTCCTCCCGCAGCTTTGAGAAAACCCCGACAATATATACATCAAAATGTGCGGCTCGATCGGGGGAGGGGTGCTATGACTTTTGGTGTTGAAATTCCAAAGTTTCCCAAAGTTATTCCCAAAAAACCGGGAGATTTCTCCATTGGAAATGAATGGGAATATTTTTCTAAAAACTTTAAAAATGTCTTCTTTTTTCACCTTTTTTCAGAGTCACGTAGCTCTCTCATACCTGCACGTAGAAACGTGATTCAAACTTTAAAACAGAGGAAAATTTGTCCTCTCTGGAAAAATACCAAACTATTCACCATAACATGTAAACATTTCAAACTATGAGCAGTCAAACGAGGAGTGGAAACCACTTTTTCTTCAAAGTTAGAGTGGAAGCGGCAGTTAGCTAGAGTGTGAGAAGCAGTAAAAAATAACCTTAATTTTTATTTTTAACTCGAGCTCACGACCAAACCGTGAAAAGTAGACAAATAATTTTTGGTGAAAATGTAGACATAGGTGTTGGGACTCATAAAATGTGACGTTGACAGGCGGGGTCTGCACAAAATTTAAACGGGGGGGCGAGACCGGCGATAATACCTGTCTTGCTCCCCACCGACCCTAATGTAATTGTCTTCTTTTTTCAAAATAATCTCACTCTGTGTTCACACTGAGCTTACTCGCTCATTTTAAGGAATATCTGAATAAAATAAACACTGTCAGAATCTGCCGGCTTCTGTGTCTCTCACGGTGTTTTTGGTTCTTGGACAGGAGTTACGGTTTTCTCACAGTTTGCAATTGTTCGGAACCTTGTCAGAAGCCAAACTCTTCAGAATTTTGAGAATTTTTTCCAAGCACATTCTCAAATCACCGTAGCAACCGCAGGGCCTTAGCTGACCTTAGCAACCGCAGGGCCTTAGCAACCTGTTGCTGGGCAGAAACTGAGCTACCTTTTTGTGATTGGCTGATTCTACTTGTCTGTCTGTTTTGCCAGTTAACTGAGGCAGCGGCCGAGCTAGTATTGATACTCTCTCTCTATATATACATATGAATTATACTGACAGTCTTACTGCTCAAATGCAGGCTGGTATGGTGTGTGTTGTGTTTATACACACTGTGTTGTGTGCCAATACAGGGTATGTGTGAAGCGTAAAGTGCTGTAGTGTAGTGCTTAGAGTTAGTGCATGTTGCTACTGCCTTGTGCTCTGTGTGCTACTCTCTGCTTACGTCTACTGTTACACTTGATACTGACCAGTAAGATGTACTTAATACTCCTCTTGTCCTTTCTCCCTCCATCCTTCCCTCCTCTCTCTTTCCTCCCTCCATCTTTCCTTTCCTCCTTCCTCCCTCCCCTTCCTTCTTTCCTCCTTCCTTCATCCCCCCTCCTTTCCTTTCCTCCTTCCCTTCCTCTTGTCCTTTCTCCCTCCATTCTTCTCTCTTTCTTTCCTCCCTCCCTCCTTCCCTTCTTCCTTCCTCCCTCCGTCTCTCTTCCTTCCCTTCTGTCCATCCTTCCTTCCTTCCTCCCTCCTTTCCTTCCTTCCTTTCCTTGATTACACCATGAACGTCTCCAATCCTTCGATTCACAATCAAACCGACTCATTTTTGTAATTAATCCAAAATTTAATTCAACAAACAAACAAACAAAGTAAAGTCTGTACAGTCTGAGGAAGCGTCTCTGCTCCTCTACTCAGTGACTGATTCTGGTTCTGTCCTTCCTTCCTCCATCCCTCCTTCTCCCTCCCTCCTTCATCCCCTTTCCTTTCCTCCTTCCTTCTTTCTTTCCTCTTTCCTTCCTTCCTCCCTCCTTCTCCCTTTCCTCCATCCTTCCTTCTTGCCTCCCCCCACCTCTGGTTCTGGTTCTGGAATGACTGCGACGCCTCCCTTCCTTCTTTCCTTCCTGTTTTCCTTTCTACCTCTCGCCTATCTTCCTTCCTTCCTTTCCTTCTTCCCTCCTTCTTCCTCCCTTTCTTCCTTTCCTTCCTCTTCCTTTCTGCCATCCTTCCTTCTTCCTCCCTTTCATCCTTCACTCCTCTCTCCCTTCCTTCTTTCCTCTGTCCGTCCTCCCCCCTACCTACCTCCCTCCCTTCCTTCCTTCCTTCCCTCTCTCCTTTCCTTCCTTCCTTCCTTCTTTTCGTCGAGGACACAATCAAACTGACTCAGAATCATTTTTGTAATTAATCCAAAATTTAATTCAACAAACAAACAAAGTAAAGTCTGTACAGTCGGAGGAAGCGTCTCTGCTCCTCTACTCAGTGACTGGTTCTGGTCCTGGTTCTGGTCCTGGTCCTGGTCCTGGTGCTAGTACTGGTCCTGGCCCTGGTTCTGGTTCTGGTCCTGATCCTGGTCCTGGTCCTGGTTCTGGTCCTGGTCCTGGTTCTGGTTCTGGTTCGGTGAGGAACGGCTGCGACGCCTTCAGGACGGCCGGGCTCGCTGCGTATTTTCGGAGCAGACGTTTTGCTTCTCGCTGCGTCGCCGCGGAAACGCACAAGGAAGATTTACCGAGATGAAGAACGAGGAGACAACACTCGACCACATCTGGGTGAGGAAACATCTGGGAGGAGACAGAGAGATGTGACGGTTAGTTATCAGGATAAAAAGATTAATATATACTTCCTGATATACTGATGACAGAAAAAATAGATGGCTCTTAAACATCCTGTTTGTTTTGACTGTTCCTTCCTTCCTTCCTCCCTCCCTTTCCTTCCTCCCTCCCTTTCCTTCCTTCCTTCTGTCTGTCCGTCCTCCCTCCCTTTCCTTCTTTCCTTCCGTCTGTCCGTCCTCCCTCCCTCTCCTTCCTTCCTTCTTTCCTCTGTCTTTTTCTCTTTTCCTTTCTCCCTTTCTTCCTTCCTTCCTTCCTCCCTCCCTCCATCCATCCCCCTTTCTTCCTTCCTTCTGGCCTTCCTTCCTTCCTTCCATCCGTCCTCCCTCCCTTTCCTTCTTTCCTCTTTTCCTTTCTCCCTTTCTTCCTTCCTTCCTCCCTTCCCTCCTTCTTTCCTTTCTTTCCTTCCTTCCTCCCTTTCCTTCCTTCCTTCCGTCTGTCCGTCCTCCCTCCCTCCCTCCCTCCCTCCCTCTCTCTCCTTCCTTCCTTCTTTCCTCTGTCTTTTTCTCTTTTCCTTTCTCCCTTTCTTCCTTCCTTCCTCCCTCCCTTCCCTCCTTCTTTCTTTCCTTCCTTCCTTCCTCCCTCCCTCCATCCATCCCCCTTTCTTCCTTCCTTCTGGCCTTCCTTCCGTCCTTCCTTCCATCTGTCCTCCCTCCCTTTCCTTCTTTCCTCTTTTCCTTTCTCCCTTTCTTCCTTCCTCCTTCCCTCCTTTCTTTCCTTCCTTCCTTCCTCCCTCCCTTTCCTTCCTTCCTTCCGTCTGTCCGTCCTCCCTCCCTCTCCTTCCTTCCTTCTTTCCTCTGTCTTTTTCTCTTTTCCTTTCTCCCTTTCTTCCTTCCTTCCTCCCTTCCCTCCTTCTTTCTTTCCTTCCTTCCTTCCTCCCTCCCTCCATCCATCCCCCTTTCTTCCTTCCTTCTGGCCTTACTTCCTTCCTTCCATCTGTCCTCCCTCCCTTTCCTTCTTTCCTCTTTTCCTTTCTCCCTTTCTTCCTTCCTCCTTCCCTCCTTTCTTTCCTTCCTTCCTTCCTCCCTCCCTCCCTTCCTGCTTTAAAAATAACATCTAATTTTTAGTTGAGGGGCCACATACTGATCTCTAATGGGTTAAACTAATAAAAATGTTCCATAATAACCTATAAATAAAGATATAATTTATATATTAGGATGATTTAAACCCTCCTGTTGTCCTCGAGTCAAGGAAGGAAGGGAGGAAGGACAGAGGAAAGAAGGAAGGAGGGAGGGAGGAAGGAAGGAGGGAGGGAGGGAGGGAGGAAGGAAGGAGGGAGGAGGGAGGAAAGAAGGAAGGGAGGGAGAAAGGAAAAGAGGAAGGGAAGACGGGAGGAAAGAAGGAAGGAAGTGAGGAAAGGAAGGAAGGAACAGTCAAAACAGACGTGGTCAATTTGACCCGGGAGGACGACAGGAAGGTTAAATGTATATAAGTGAAAATTACAAGAACTTAAAGAAACCATAAAACTATTTATAACAAGCTTATTAAAACTAGTCACTATTAATTTAACAAACATATGTAGCACCGAAACATACAAGTATAACATTTTAAAATATTTTCATTATTTAGGAAAAGTCGTCAAATTTCAGAATAAAAGACATTTGGGGTGTTTTGTGTTTTTACAGCTGTTGAATTGTATTCTGGTCTATTTGATATGATATATGGCTTACACACTATATATATATATATATATTGTATGTAGATAGATAGATAGACACATACATAAAAAATAACCTTATACACAAAAAGACAAATATGATAAATGTGGGAATACAAATATAATATAAAGTATAAAGTAATACTATCAATATATAATCTCTATATATTTATATATTTATGTCTGAAGCAGAAAAACTGGGATTATTTTTCTGTAAGCCTTTTTAATTTCCTTTCCTTTCCTCCCTTCCTTCCTCCCTCCTTTTCTTCGTTCCTTCCTTGACTCGAGGACACCAGGAGGGTTAAAAAGCTAAGTGTCATATACCTGCAATGTCCCTTTTATGTTTCCAGTCTGGTAAGAGACCTTTGTGGCATGTCAGACCCATTCCTCTCTCTCTCCTCTTGTTTCCTGTTGGTCTCTCTGCCACCAACTGTCCAGTAAAAGGGGAAAAGATGCAGTTTTAAATCCATCCTGAGTTAGAGAGTATCATGAATATACTGGGCTTGTGCCAGTAGCAGGAACAGTACACACACAAGTGCTGCCACCTTCTGGTCAATCTGTGAACTGCATGTTAAGTTTCACATTTCTTTACTGTTACATATCATCACCTAAATAATAATAATACTACATTTATTTAGTTTAACATCTTTAACAAAGATACAATTCACAAAGTGGCTCACAGGATAAAATCTGAAAGGATCATAAAACTATGCAAACAAAGACAGAAGCAAGAAAAGTAATAAAGACTAAATTAAAACATAGAAGACCATAAAAATATAGGAGCAAGTAGGAGAGAGTAAAACTATTAGGTCTCAGCTCCTCAATAAAATAGTAAAAGCAATAGTAATGGATAAAAGAGTAACAAGTATGGATCCATGTATGTATTTAAAGTGCAGTGTGTCTGTGTGTCCTACTATATGAAGAAATAACTATATGTATTATATGCGGCCTGGTGGGTAAAGATTTTTGGGCCTGCTGGTTCTGAGCCTGCTGGTTTTGGGCCTGCTGGTCTGGGCTTGCTGGTTTTGGGCCTTGAGGCTATGATACCTGACATTGTGAACTTGGACCTTTTCTCACAAACTGAGCGTAACAGAGAATAATCATTAATCACTGGGAAGATTCCCCAAGTCAGGTCTAATCTATCCATCTATCTATCTATCTATCTATCTATCTATCTATCTATCTATCTATCTATCTATCTATCTATCTATCTATCTATCTATCTATCTATCTATCTATCTATCTATCTATCTATCTATCTATCTATCTATCTATCTATCTATCCAAAATCAGTGTGCAAATTGTTTAAAATCAGTATTCAAAATTTACAAAATCTGTGTAAAATGTGTTTTAACCCTTCTGTCGTGCTCCCGGGTCAAATTGGCCCTATCTCTTTTGACTGTTCCTTCCTTCCTTCCTTCCTTCCTTCCTTCTTTCCTCCTTTCCTCCCTTCCTTCGTTACTTCCTTCCTTCCTCATTTCCTTTTTTCTCACTTCATTCCTCTTTCCTCCCTTCCTTCCTTCCTGCCTTCCTTCCTCCTTTCCTCCCTTCCTTCCCTTCCTTCCTCATTCTGTCTTTCCCCTCCTTACTTCCTTCCTCTTTTCCTCCTTCCTTCCTCTTTCCTCCCTTCCTGCCTTCCTCATTTCCTTCCTTCCTTCCGTCCTCTTTTCCTCCCTTCCTTCCTTCCTTCCTTCCTTCCTTCTTTCCTTCTTTCCTCCCTTCCTTCGTTCCCTCCTCATTTCCTTCTTTCCCCACTTCCTTCCTTCCTTCCTTCCTTGAACTGAGCACAACAGGAGGGTTAAAAAAATCAGTGTGCAAAATGTGTAAAATGTGTAAAATGAGTATGTGAAATGTGTGAAATCAGTGACTGTAAATGTGTCAGATATCACTGATATAATAACTCACACTGATGAAGCTCAATAGAAGCTGATCAGAGACTTTATAATTCACTTTTGCACAAAATAACTGTGAACACTGAACACAATGGATTTTGGTTCCTCATCACTTTCATCAAAAGCACATTTGAAGAAGATATTTTATTAGCCAGCATGAAAAGGAGGAATGATTTCAGTCTTCATATAAGCACCTGACTGCTGTTTTAAAACAGGCATGAAAAATAGTGAACCTATCCTTTAATGCTGAATTATCATCAGATCATCATTTGAACTAATGAGTTGATAAATGGGATTTCAGTGTCTGATCTTTTTGTGTGTATGTGTTGGTTTTCCCAGACTCAGGTTTAAATATCCCCAAATTAAAGTCAGAGACAAGCACTTTAACTTCATATTCATTCTTTTATTTCATATGTAGTTTGTTGCAGAGCAAAGTCAACACAGCAACAATGTGCATCCTTTCATATACACATGAATACTGTATGACTTGTTTATACACTATGCCAAACATTTGGGGGTAAATCAATTCTCATGTTTGAGTCTCACAGTGGAAAAACCAGAAATCCGTTAAAGGAAGTATGATCATTAGTAGTATCGTATACAGTATAGCCAGCAGGTAAAACAAGGTAGACCACATCCCCCTTTTCCAGCTGAAGAACCAGTGAATTAGAAACATTTTCGTAGCTATTTGCATTGTAGTTACGACTGAACAACACTTTCTTGTCATTGTGATAGAGATAAACACGGCTGTATATGTTACTCTGGCTATCCAATAGAGTGAATGAGAAGTAGTAGGCTCCTCTGACTGGGGCTGTGAAGAGACCTGCAACAGAGTAAAAGGTCAAATGGGTGAAATCTTAAAAGGACCAATTCAAAGAGAAATGTCTCCTCCTCAGAAAGTGTGCAGCTGGAGCCATAGTGGAGAAAAAAAGTCATTACAAAAGATGTAGTGAAAGCTGTAACAATGAATACATATTAAAATGAGTTCATTACATTATAATAGTTCATTTGTGTGTGTAGCAGAAAGAGGTGAGTACCTGTAGTTGGACTGTAGACCTGACCAAAGTTGGTGATGACTTTACTGAACTTAAGTGTGATGTCAGTATTGAAGGGTCCAATTGTTCCGTCGTCAGTGAGACCAAATGAGAACGCCACCTTTGGTTGGTCTGTGTGGATGTGAGAAGATTCACATAGAGGAAAAAAATAGCTCCACTTATAAACAGTTGAACAAATTGTATTGTGGCTTCATAGAAACTGATGTTACTCTGATCCTGTTGCATTATGACTGTTTGAACGGAGCATGGAGCTTGTGTGAGACGGCAGTACAAGCAGGCTGATTACTGGATGAAGTTACTCTTTAATAATGATATAAGCAGTTTACCTGCATTCTGTCTCTTGAGCTCCTCCACCTCGTTTTCACTGATTTTCAATCTGGCCATCATATCTGTGAACACATTCAACATTTTTATTTTAAAGGAGATAATCTACATAACTGTGTAGCTAATAAACTAGCAGCTGTATAATTTGCAGCTTACTGCTGTTCTTAAAGACCATTCAGACATTTTCTTCTAAACACATTAAATAGGTCATAAATGTATTTCTAAAAAAGGTGTAAAAAGCATTTCAACCATTTAGATTTGAATTGTGGAGCTAGGCTTCACAAACTGTGTTTCAACATTTCTGTGTTCAGGATTTAGTGATTAGCATAAACCTGCCCCTGCTGCTGTAGAGGTATAAATACATTCAGCACACACTACTACTACTACAGTCTACAGTTAGACAGTTAGCTGAGTTAGCCGCCGAGCTAGCAACTGAGTTAGCCACCGAGCTAGCAGCAGAAAGCTCTCAGACGTAGCGTCCATGTTTCTGGTAGAGGTGGTGACTTTGATTGACAGGTGACACTTGGTAGGGGGCGGGGCTTCAGCGTTTGGGAGCAGAGAAAGAGGCTGATTTTTACACAACTTTGAAGCCTAATTTTATATATTTGGCGATTTTTTTAATCATTCAAATTTGGCAGGGTGGTTAACAACGCACTTTTCTGTGGTATGTCAAACTCAAAACACATATTTATTCTTACTTTACACAGACTTTAATAATAATATAATCAGTTTACCTGCATTCTGTATCTTGAGCTCCTCCACCTCGTTTTCACTGGCGTTCATTCTGGCCTCCAACACTGTCAACACATTTAACATTAATATTATTGTGAAGTTTATGGTCAGCAGGTTTCAAGTTGTTAACATGATCACTATGGAGACTGACCTTTGTTCAGCATGCAGTGCTTTTTTAAATTTTTTAAATTTTTACATTTTATTGGTGCCACGGGTTCTCAGCAATAGTAATAATGATAATATATACATCAAAACGTGCGGCTCCATTAATTGAAAATGAATGGGAATTTTTTTTTAAAAACACAAAATTTCACCTTTTTTCAGAGTCACCTAGCTCTCTCATACCTGCACGTAGAAAAGTGATTCAAACTTTAAAACGGAGGAAAATTTGTGCTCTCTTGAAAAATACCAAACTGTTTTTACATTAAATGTAAACTTTTAAAACTATGAGCAGTCAAACGAGGAGTGGAAATCACTTTTTCTTCACAGTTAGAGTGGAAGCGGCAGTTAGCTAGAGTGCGAGGAGCAGTAAAAAATAAACTTAATTTTTATTTTTAACTCAAGTTCACGGCCAAACCGTAAAAAGTAGACAAATAATTTTTGGTCAAAATGTAGACATAGGTGTTGGGATTCATAAAATGTGACGTTGACAGGCGGGGTCTGCACAACATTTAAACGGGGGGGGGGCGAGAACGGCAGCAATACCTGTCTCGCTCCCCATTGACTCTAATGTAATCATCTTCTTTTTTCAAAAGAATCTCACTCTGTGTTCACACTGAGCTTACTCGCTCATTTTAAAGAATATCTGAATAAAATAAACACTGTCAGAATCTGCCGGCTTCTGTGTCTCTCACAGTGTTTTCGGTTTTTGGACAGGAGTTACGGTTTTCTCACAGTTTGCAATTGTTCGGGACCTTGTCAGAAGCCAAATTCTTCAGAATTTTGAGAATTTTTTCCAAGCAGATTCTCAAATCGCCGTAGCAACCGTAGAGCCTTAGCTGCCCTTAGCAACCGCAGGCCCTTAGCAACCTGTTGCTGGGCAGAAACTGAGCTACTTTTTTTGTGATTGGCTAATTCTACCTGTCTGTCTGTTTTGCCAGTTAACTGAGCTAATTCCTTTGAATGGAGATTAATTCATGTTTACTTAGGACAAAATAAATAGTTTTATTGTTTTGTATTGTGGTTATATGATTTGTGGTGTATAAAAAGATTCAACATTTATCAATAGAAGATGAAAAAATGTACACAATATAATTTCATACAACCAAGTAATTTAAAATAAAAAGTATAATAAAATCTACTCTCTAAATGATTTGAAGATTTAATTAATAATTTCATAACCGTGATGTTCCTGTCTGTGGAAAAAATGAAGTAGACTTTAATTAATAGGTTTAGATAAATATTATTTATGTTTAAATATGATTAACATTCACTTCATATTTTCAAGGATGTTAAGTTGAGAATAAAATACATTCATGAGGAAAAAATAAATCGTGTACTCGTCCCGGCAGCAGCCCCGTGGCACTCAAAATTTACCTGAAATTTTCTAGTTGATTGTTGCAGTTTACCTGCATTCTGGCTCTTGAGCTCCTCCACCTCGTTTTCACTGGCATTCATTCTGGCCTCCAACACTGTCAACACATTTAACATTAATATTATTGTGAAGTTTATAGTCAGCAGGTTTCATGTTGTTAACATGATCACTATGGAGACTGAGCTTTGTTCTTATCTTCTCTTATCTTTAGAAGGCAAAATTAATAATCAAATTCATAATTAATCAACAGCCAGATTCAAAATCTCATATTGAATGTATCTCTCCTAAGTAGATAAATATCTTTTGACTTCTATTCAGTCATTTTGGGAATTAAAACTGGCAAAGGTTCATCCTGAACAACACATTAATATCAGATAAATGTATTATCATTGGTAGCATACATAAAAAAAGAAAAGTTTGTACATGTTATTGATTGTCGTAGCTTACCTGTGTTCTCTCCCTGGAGCTCTTTGACCACATTTTCCAAAACTGTGAATACATTTAAAGTTTTTCAGTAAAAGCTTTATTTTGAATCTTACATATGAATATCAGTAGACATGTTAAAGAAGTTTGACAAGAAAAATAACCAGAAACATAAATTAATTTTATATTATTTCATAAAATATAAATATCTACCTGCATTCTTGTATTCACTGGCTGTCAGTCTGGTCTGTATGGCTGGAATAAAAGCAGTAAATTACTCCTAAAAGTAATGTCTATGTGAACATTGCATGAATGTGTTGATCACTGTGTGAATGAACCTGTATTCTCCTGCTCCAGCTTCTCCATCTTGCTCTTGCTGTTCCTCAGCTCCACACTGTGTTGGATGGCCATGTCTCTCAGCTCCTTCAGCTCAGCCCAGATGTCAGGGGTGATGTTGGTCTGATCACTGGTTGATTTGACACCCAGGATCTCAGACTGAATCTCCGTCTGAGTGATGTCATTCCCTGTCAGCCCTCCACTCTCACCCTGAGCCCCCGTCCAGTACAGACAGAGCAGCAACGCCAGAAAAGCTGCAGCACGCCTCATTGTGAAATATCACCTCTTTAGACAGGAGGATGCAGTCTGACACCACTCGGTCAGTTCCCGTCTTTATATCCACGTAAAACAGGTCACTGAACTGCTGTATGAGAATTAAACAGCTGTCTTTGATAACGAATGCAAAAATAGCACCAAAGATCCTTCAACACTAAAAGCAAACAACAAGATAGAATCTTTCAAACCCATTGGCTGAGAAAGTTTGTAGAGTAAAGAGATGATAAGAGCAAAGTCAGTCATTAATAAATGTTTGTCAGGTCCAGTTTGTACATTTGCATATATAAATGTGTATCAGCTGAAGAAAAATGTAAAAAATGATTGATTGTAGTTCATACTGTGGGTGGCATTAGGAAAAGTCCAGCTAAAAAGACGTGTATATGCTGTTTTTAGATCTCTTAAATGGAAAAATGGGGCACATTTGAACCCTGAACAGTATGTGAGGGTTAACAGGTTCTTTATGAAATGTGCAAACTGTATTGATATTTCAAGTGATAATATTCTCATCACGTGCTTTGTAGGGCCCCTCCCTGAGCTACTACCTTATCGTGGTGGAGGGGTTTGCGTGTCCCAATGACCCCAGGAGCTCAGTTGTCGGGGGCTTTATGCCCCTGGTAGGGTCTACCATGGCAAACAGGTCCAGGGGGAGGGGCCAGACAAAAGGTAGCTCAGAAAACCCCAATGACGGCCAAGATTATTTGGTTTTTCGTGTCCTTTGCCCGGACACGTGTCACCGGGGCCTCCCCCTGGAGCCAGGCCTGGGGGTGGGGCTCAGAGGCGGGCGCCTGGTGACCGGGCCTTCGCCCATGGGGCCCGGCCGGGCACAGCCCGAATAAGGGACATGGGACCCTGCTCCCACAGACCCACCACCAGTGAGAGAGAGTGACACCGGTGGTGAGGGATGCCGTCAAGCTGAAGAAGGAGTCCTATAGGGCCTTTTTGGCCTGTAGGACTCCGGAGGCAGCAGACAGGTTCCGGCAGACCAAGCGGAGCGCAGCTAGGGCGGTCGCTGAGGCAAAAACCCGGACATGGGAGGAGTTCGGTGAGGCCATGGAAAAAGACTTCCAGACGGCTTCGAAGAGATTCTGGACCACCATCCGGCGTCTCAGGAGGGGGAAGCAGCGCACCGTAAACACTGTGTACGGTGGGGACGGTGCGCTGCTGACCTCGACTCGGGACGTTGTGGACCGGTGGAAGGAATATCTCGAAGACCTCCTCAATCCCACCGACACGCCTTCCGGTAAGGAAGCAGGGCCGGGGGACTCGGGTGTGGGCTCTCCTATCTCTGGGGCGGAGGTCGCCGAGGTGGTTAAAAAGCTCCTCGGTGGGAGGGCCCCAGGGGGTGGATGAGATCCGCCCCGAGTTCCTCAAGGCCCTGGATGTTGTGGGGCTGTCATGGTTGACACGACTCTGCAGCATCGCGTGGACATCGGCGGCAGTGCCTCTGGATTGGCAGACTGGGGTGGTGGTCCCTCTTTTTAAGAAGGGGGACCGGAGGGTGTGTTCCAATTACAGGGGAATCACACTCCTCAGCCTCCCTGGTAAGGTCTATTTGGGGGTGCTGGAGAGGAGGGTCCGTCGGATAGTCGAACCTTGGATTCAGGAGGAGCAGTGTGGTTTTCGTCCAGGCCGGTTCGCAGCCGAATGTGAAGCGGCCGGGATACCTTGGGGTCTTGTTCACGAGTGAGGGAAGGATGGAGCGGGAGATCGGCAGGCGGATCGGTGCGGCGTCTACAGTAATGCGGACTCTGCACAGATCCGTCGTGGTGAAGAGAGAGCTGAGCCGAGAGGTGAAGCTCTCGATTTAACAGTCGATCTTTGTTCCTACCCTCACCTATGGTCATGAGCTTTAGGTAGTGACCCAAAGAATAGACCCGCTGCTCCTCTGCGTCGAGAGGAGCCAGATGAGGTGGCTCGGGCATCTAATCAGGATGCCTCCCGGACGCCTCCCTGGTGAGGTGTTCAGGGCACGTTCCACCGGTAGGAGAGCCAGGACACGCTGGAGTGACTATGTCTCTCGGGGTCCCCCGGGAAGAGCTGGACGAAGTGGCTGCAGAGAGGGAAGTCTGGGCTTCCCTGCTTAGGCTGCTGCCTAATGGTGATCATGGATGCAGAGTAGCAGTCACATGTATGCTATGTGGAGGAATGAAGTGATGTTGCTATGCTGGATTCTGATTAGCTAACGTGGGTTTGAGCTGCTCTTGACGACATATATACATGGGTTAGTGTAAACGGAGTGTAACCCTAACCCTAACTGGTGTCCACGCAGTTTTTTTTGTAAATGGAGAGGATGAAATGTCCAGTTATGAAAATAGCCGGGCACGTCTAAACGTAGTCTTAGTGTTATTGACCAGTTTTTGCTTTTTAGATTCTGAATTTCTGCCCTAGTGATTTTGGACTTCCTGGTTTCTGACTCTTGGACTGAATTAAACGGCTTGAGAACTCTTCATCCCCGTGTCCCGTCTCTGCATCTGAGTCCACTTGGTCTGTGGCTGATAGCTGTATGAGAATTAAACAGCTGTCTTTGATAACGGATGCAAAAATAACACCAAAGATCCTTCAACACTAAAAGCAAACAACAAGTTAGAATCTTTCAAACCCATTGGTCATGAAAGTTTGTAGAGTAAAGAGATGATAAGAGCAAAGTCATGCTTTTAGTTTTCATGTGTTTGTTTTTCCAGACTCTGCTGCTCTGTTTAACCTCTTAATACACGCCCCTATTTTTTATGTTGTTAGCCTAAACGACATGCCCACATAGTTAGAGACTCAGAGATGTGTCTGGTATCATTGGAAAGGAAACACTCTCAGGATTCTGTGTGATTCTGTGACTGACTGACAAAGAGTGGCAGAGGTTACAATGATGGGGTTGTTTACCCGCCCATAGGTTTGCCTTTACAATGACATGTGTACAGACATTCAGGGACCTCTCAGCAGGATGTAGACACAATGAGGCCACAGCCACATGTCTTGGCTTCATGCAGTCCAAATTTGGAGTCAAAAGACCAAGAGTTATTTTTCAACAGGTATGTCCATGTGTTTTCCTTAGGTCCTTTTTGGAGACTCCAAATGGACACTTGGTTACCATGGTTACCAAAGCTGTATAACCCTACAATCAAAATATTGGTCTCTAAAGAAAGCTGACACCATATTATTATTATTATTATTACATATTATATTATTAGTGCCATGGGTTCTAGCTCCGAGGCAACTATTAATCTTCTCCATACTTATTTTTCCGCATTATTCTTCCGCCGTTTTTCGCCGCGTAACTCCTCCCGCAGCTTTGAGAAAACCCCGACAATATAAACATCAAAACGTGCGGCTTGATCGGGGGAGGGGTGCTATGACTTTTGGTGTTGAAATTCCAAAGTTTCCCAAAGTTATTCCCAAAAAACCGGGAGATTTCTCCATTGAAAATTAATGGTAATTTTTTTAAAAACTTTAAAAATTTCTTCTTTTTTCACCTTTTTTCAGAGTCACCTAGCTTGCTGATACGTGCACGTAGAAACGTGATTCAAACTTTAAAACGGAGGAAAATTTGTGCTCTCTGGAAAAATACCTATTCACCATAACATGTAAACTTGTCAAACTATGAGCCGTCAAACGAGGAGTGGAAATCACTTTTTCTTCAAAGTTAGAGTGGAAGCGGCAGTTAGCTAGAGTGTGAGAAGCAGTAAAAAATAACCTTAATTTTTATTTTTAACTCGAGCTCACGACCAAACCGTGAAAAGTAGACAAATAATTTTTGGTCAAAATGTAGACATAGGTGTTGGGACTCATAAAATGTGACGTTGACAGGCGGGGTCTGTACAAAATTTAAACGGGGGGGCGAGACCGGCGATAATACCTGTCTCGCTCCCCACCGAACCTAATGTAATTGTCTTCTTTTTTCAAAATAATCTCACTCTGTGTTCACACTGAGTTTACTCGCTCATTTTAAGGATTATGTGAATAAAATAAACACTGTCAGAATCTGCCGGCTTCTGTGTCTCTCACGGTGTTTTCGGTTCTTGGACAGGAGTTACGGTTTTCTCACAGTTTGCAATTGTTCGGGACCTTGTCAGAAGCCAAATTCTTCAGAATTTTGAGAATTTTTTTCAAGCACATTCTCAAATCGCCGTAGCAACCGCAGGGCCTTAGCTACCCTTAGCAACCTGTTGCTGGGCAGAATCTGATCTACCTTTTTGTTTTGCCAGTTAACTGAGGTAGTGGCCGAGCTAGTATTGATACTCTCTCTCTATATATACATATGAATTATATTGACAGTCTTACTGCTCAAATGCAGGCAGATGTAGGTGTGTGTGTGTGTGAGAGTGTGTTTCTTTTTGTGTGTTATGTTTGTACACACTGTGTTGTGTGCTAACAGGGTATGTGTGAAGCGTAAAGTGCTGTAGTGTAGTGCTTAGAGTTAGTGCATGTTGCTACTGCCTTGTGCTCTGTGTGCTACTCTCTGCTTACATCTACTGTTACACTTGATACTGACCAGTAAGATGTACTTAATACTGCCACAGTAAAAGTTACTTAGTGTTATATGATCAGGGTGACTTTTGAACACTGGAAATAAATCGTGTACTCGTCCCGGCAGTAGCCCCGTGGCACTCAAAATTTCCCTGGAATTTTCTAGTTATATATATATATAACCTTTTTTTTTTGTTTGGCCATAGCTATCTATCCATCCATCCATCTATCCGTCTATCCATCTACCTATCTATCTATCATCTATCCATCTATCTATCTATCTGTCCATCCATCCATCCATCTATCTGGCTAAAAGGTTATCAACTTCATTTCACCGAATACTTCCATTGGCTGGAACTCCTTCCTTCATCCCTCCTCCTTTCCTTTCCTCCCTCCCTTCCTCTTGTCCTTTCTCCCTCCATCCTTCTCTTTCCTTTCTTTCCTCCCTCCTTTCCTCTTTCCTTCCTTCCTCCCTCCCTTTCCTCCTTCTCTTTCCTCCATCCTTCTTTACTTTCCTTCCTCTTGTCCTTTCTCCCTCCATCTTTCCTTTCCTCCTTCCTCCCTCCCCTTCCTTCTTTCCTCTCTCCCTCTTTCCTCCTTCCTTTCCTCCTTCCCTTCCTTTTGTCCTTTCTCCCTCCATTCTTCTCTCTTTCCTTTCCTCCTTCTCTTCCTTTCCCTCCCTCCTTTCCTTCCTTCCTTTCCTTGAGGACGTCTCCAATCCTTCGATTCACAATCAAACCGACTCAAGATTAATTCTTGTAATTAATCCAAAATTTAATTCAACAAACAAACAAAGTAAAGTCTGTACAGTCGGAGGAAGCGTCTCTGCTCCTCTACTCAGTGACTGGTTCTGGTTCTGGTCCTGGTCCTGGTTCTGGTTCTGGTGCTGGTCCTGGTTCTGGTTCTGGTTCGGTGAGGAACGGCTGCGACGCGTTCAGGACGGCCGGGCTCGCTGCGTATTTTCGGAGCAGACGTTTCGCTTCTCGCTGCGTCGCCATGGAGACGCACGAGGAAGATTTACTGAGATGAAGAACGAGGAGACAACACTCGACCACATCTGGGTGAGGAAACATCTGGGAGGAGACAGAGAGATGGTTAGTTATCAGGATAAACCAATAAAACACGTTCCATAATAACCTATAAATGAAGATATAATTCATATATTATGTTTTTTTTAAGGATTTACATCACTACTATCACTAATATAATAGAAATAATGATTTAAATGTATTTTATTCAAAGTGAAAATTACAATAACTTACAGAAACCATAAAACTATAACAGTCTTATTAAAACTAGTCACTAATTAATTAAAAAAGTCGTCAAATTTCAGAATAAAAGACATTTGGGGTGTTTTGTGTTTTTACAGCTGTTGAATTATATTTTGGTCTATTTGATAAACTATATGGTTTACACACTATATACACACATATATATATGCTAAATGTGGGAATACAAATATAATATAAAGTATAAAGTAATACTATCAATATAATAATCTCTATATATTTATGTCTGTAGCAGAAAAACTGTAATAATTTTTCTGGCCCTCGGACCGTATGTTGGACCCCTCTGAGTGTGTTTCTGGCCCTCGGACCGTATGTTGGACCCCTCTGAGTGTGTTTCTGGCCCTCGGACCCTATGTTGGACCCCCTAAGAGGTTGACTACTCAGTGATGCGTTACCTTCATGGTTTGGGGGAAGTCGGCCAGATGTTTCTGACACTCCGACATCTTCACCGACAACGAGAGAAAAGTTTCATCAGACCTGAAGAAAGAGAGAAAAAGAGATTTTAAACTTCCTGTCGTCTGTTTTGACTGTTCCTTCCTTCCGTCCTTCCTTTCTTCCTTCTGTCCTTCCTCCCTTCCTTTCTCCTTCCCTCTCTCCTACCTTCCTTCCATCTTTCCTCCATCCTTCCTTCTTTCCTTTCCTCCATCCTTCCTTCCTCCCTCCTCAACCCCTCCTTTCTTTCCTGTCGTCCTTTCCTTCCTTCCTCCCTCCCTCCTTCTCTCCTTCCTTTCCTTCCTTCTTCCTCCTTTCCTTCTTTCCTTTGTCATCCTTTCCTTTCTACCTTCCTCCCTCCCTCCTTACACTTTTCTTTCCTTCCTTCCTCCCTCCACTCCTTCCTTCCTCTCTCTTTCCTTCCTTCCTTTCTTCCTCCTTTCCTTCCTTCATTCATCCCCCCCTTCCTTCCCCCTTCCCACTGTAAAAACGAGGGAGAACAGATAAACTACCCATCATCAATAATCAATAACTGATTCCTTCCCTCCCTTCCTCCCTCCTTTCCTTTCTCCTTCCCTTCCCTCCTTTCTTTCACTACCGATCATCATCAATAATCAATAACTGATTCCTTCCTTCCTTCCTTCCCTCCCTCCCTCCCTCCCTCCCTCCCTCCCTCCCTCCCTCCTTTCCTTTCTCCTTCCCTTCCCTCCTTTCTTTCACTACCGATCATCATCAATAATCAATAACTGATTCCTCACCGTTCTGTCTCATCTATTTCCCGCCTCCCTGCTGCTGTGACGGAGGAGGAAGAGGAAGAGGAAGTAGCGTCTGCCTCCAGCTGTTCTCCCTGAGCTCTGCTGCTGTGTTGCATCACCATGGAGGCCAGACGCTCCTGGATCTTCCTCACTGAGCTCTGAGCCTCCTGACAGGAAGCGTGACGCTCCGACAGAAGAGGCGACGCGTCAAACTCCAGATCTTCATCATCATCATCATCAACCGACTCTGACGACGCTCCGTTCACTACTTCCTCTTCCTCTTCCTCCTTCTTCTTCTTCTTCTTGGAGAGGCTCCACCAGCGTTCGTAGAGGCGATGCTGGAGGACGAACGCCTGCAGACTTTCAGCTGCAGCTTCTTCTTCTTCTCCTCCTCTATTCTGTCGTTTCCTGGAACAAACGCCGACGTCTCCTGATGACAAAGAAAAAATATAAAGATCTTAACCTTCATGTCTGTTTTGACTGTTCCTTCCTTCCTTCCTTCCTTCTTTCTGCCTGTCCTCCCTCCCTCCCTTTCCTCCCTTCCTTCTTTCCTTCCTTTTTCTTTTCCTTTCTCCCTTTCTTTCTTCCTTCCTTCTGTCCTCCCTCCCTCCCTTCGTCCTTCCTTCCTTCCTTCCTTCTCTCCTTCCTTCTTTCTGTCTGTCCTCCCTCTCTCCCTTTCCTCCCTTCCTTCTTTCCTGTCCTTCTTTCCTTCCTTTTTCTTTTTCCCTTTCTTTCTTCCTTCAGTCTGTCCTCCTTACCTCCCTCCCTTTCCTCCCTTCCTTCCTTTCTCTTTTCCTTCTCCCCCCTTACCTTCCTTCCTTCTTTCCTCCGTCCCTCCTTTCTTTCCTTCCGTCTGTCCTTCCTCTCTGTTTCCTCCCTCCTTCTCCCTTTCTTCCTTCCTCCCTCCTTCCTTCTTTCCTCAGTCCTTCCCTTCTCCCTCCCTCCCTCCTACCTTCCCTCCTTCCTTCCTTCTTTCCTCAGTCCTTCCCTCCTACCTCCCTTGCTTCCTCCTTTCCTTCCTTCCTTGACTGGAGGACAACAGGAGGGTTAAAAACTTATTTTTATATGTTATAACTAATGACTTCTTTCTGACCTGGGCTTTTTCTTATCATTCATTAAATTAATTTATTCATTATCTTTGTTTTATTTCTTGATTTTGTTTCACACTTTTATATTTTTAACCTTATTTTTTCATCTTTAAAATTGGTTTCCTTTAAAAAAATTTAAAAAATGAAACTGCCAAAACCAGCAGCGACCACCAGGTGGCGCCAAATCACCACGACACAACATCTCAATATCTCCAGGATCAATGAAACACTGAAGCAGGGTTAGGGTTAGTCGGGTCATTCTTTTCCTTCCTTCCTTCCACCTGTCCTGCTCTCTATCTTTCCTCCCTCCTTCCTTTTGTCCTTCCTTCCTTCCTTCCTCCCTCCTTCTTTCCTTCCCTCCTTCCTTCCTTCCTTCCTCTTTTCCTTCTTACCCCCCTCCCTCCCTCCCTCCTACCTTCCTTCCTCCTTTCCTCAGTCCTTTCCTCCTTCCTTTCCTTCTTTCTCCCTCCCTCCCTCCTCCTTTCCTTCCATCTGTCCTTCTTTCCTTTTATTTCTTCATTTTGTTTCACACTTTTATATTTTTAACCTTATTTTTTTCATCTTTAAAATTTGTTTCCTTTAAAAAAAATAAATAAAATAAAACTGCCAAAACCAGCAGCGACCACCAGGTGGCGCCAAATCACCACGACACAATATCTCAATATCTCCAGAATCAATGAAACACTGAAGCAGGGTTAGGGTTGGGGGGCTCTGGGTAAACAGGGTTAGGGTTGGTGGGCTCTGAGTAAACAGGGTTAGGGTTGGTGGGCTCTGGGTAAACAGGGTTAGGGTCTGCTCTGAGTAAACAGGGTTAGGGTTGGTGGGCTCTGAGTAAACAGGGTTAGGGTTGGTGGGCTCTGAGTAAACAGGGTTAGGGTTGGTGGGCTCTGGGTAAACAGGGTTAGGGTTGGGGGGCTCTGAGTAAACAGGGTTAGGGTTGGTGGGTTCTGAGTAAACAGGGTTAGGGTTGGGGGGCTCTGAGTAAACAGGGTTAGGGTTGGGGGGCTCTGAGTAAACAGGGTTAGGGTTGGGGGGCTCTGAGTAAACAGGGTTAGGGTTGGTGGGCTCTGAGTAAGCAGGGTTAGGGTTGGGGGGCTCTGAGTAAACAGGGTTAGGGTTGGTGGGCTCTGAGTAAACAGGGTTAGGGTTGGTGGGTTCTGAGTAAACAGGGTTAGGGTGGGTGGGCTCTGAGTAAACAGGGTTAGGGTCTGCTCTGAGTAAACAGGGTTAGGGTTGGTGGGCTCTGAGTAAACAGGGTTAGGGTCTGCTCTGAGTAAACAGGGTTAGGGTTGGTGGGCTCTGAGTAAACAGGGTTAGGGTTGGTGGGCTCTGAGTAAACAGGGTTAGGGTTGGTGGGCTCTGAGTAAACAGGGTTAGGGTTGGTGGGCTCTGAGTAAACAGGGTTAGGGTTGGTGGGCTCTGAGTAAGCAGGGTTAGGGTTGGTGGGCTCTGAGTAAACAGGGTTAGGGTCTGCTCTGAGTAAACAGGGTTAGGGTTGGTGGGCTCTGAGTAAACAGGGTTAGGGTCTGCTCTGAGTAAACAGGGTTAGGGTTGGTGGGCTCTGAGTAAACAGGGTTAGGGTCTGCTCTGAGTAAACAGGGTTAGGGTGAGTGGGCTCTGAGTAAACAGGGTTAGGGTTGGTGGGCTCTGAGTAAACAGGGTTAGGGTCTGCTCTGAGTAAACAGGGTTAGGGTTGGTGGGCTCTGAGTAAACAGGGTTAGGGTTGGTGGGCTCTGAGTAAACAGGGTTAGGGTTGGTGGGCTCTGAGTAAACAGGGTTAGGGTAGGTGGGCTCTGAGTAAACAGGGTTAGGGTCTGCTCTGAGTAAGCAGGGTTAGGGTTGGTGGGCTCTGAGTAAACAGGGTTAGGGTCTGCTCTGAGTAAACAGGGTTAGGGTCTGCTCTGAGTAAACAGGGTTAGGGTCTGCTCTGAGTAAACAGGGTTAGGGTTGGTGGGCTCTGAGTAAACAGGGTTAGGGTTGGTGGGCTCTGAGTAAACAGGGTTAGGGTTGGTGGGTTGGTGGGCTCTGAGTAAACAGGGTTAGGGTTGGTGGGCTCTGAGTAAACAGGGTTAGGGTTGGTGGGCTCTGAGTAAACAGGGTTAGGGTCTGCTCTGAGTAAACAGGGTTAGGGTTGGTGGGCTCTGAGTAAACAGGGTTAGGGTTGGTGGGCTATGAGTAAACAGGGTTAGGGTTGGTGGGCTCTGAGTAAACAGGGTTAGGGTTGGTGGGCTCTGAGTAAACAGGGTTAGGGTCTGCTCTGAGTAAACAGGGTTAGAGGGTTGGTGGGCTCTGAGTAAACAGGGTTAGGGTCGGTGGGCTCTGAGTAAACAGGGTTAGGGTTGGTGGGCTCTGAGTAAACAGGGTTAGGGTTGGTGGGCTCTGAGTAAGCAGGGTTAGGGTTGGTGGGCTCTGGGTAAACAGGGTTAGGGTTGGGGGGCTCTGAGTAAACAGGGTTAGGGTTGGTGGGCTCTGAGTAAACAGGGTTAGGGTTGGTGGGCTCTGAGTAAGCAGGGTTAGGGTTGGTGGGCTCTGGGTAAACAGGGTTAGGGTTGGGGGGCTCTGAGTAAACAGGGTTAGGGTTGGTGGGCTCTGAGTAAACAGGGTTAGGGTTGGTGGGCTCTGAGTAAACAGGGTTAGGGTTGGTGGGCTCTGAGTAAGCAGGGTTAGGGTCTGCTCTGAGTAAACAGGGTTAGGGTTGGTGGGCTCTGAGTAAACAGGGTTAGGGTTGGTGGGCTCTGAGTAAACAGGGTTAGGGTTGGTGGGCTCTGAGTAAACAGGGTTAGGGTTGGTGGGCTCTGAGTAAACAGGGTTAGGGTCTGCTCTGAGTAAGCAGGGTTAGGGTTGGTGGGCTCTGAGTAAGCAGGGTTAGGGTTGGTGGGCTCTGAGTAAACAGGGTTAGGGTGGGTGGGCTCTGAGTAAGCAGGGTTAGGGTCTGCTCTGAGTAAACAGGGTTAGGGTGGGTGGGCTCTGAGTAAACAGGGTTAGGGTCTGCTCTGAGTAAACAGGGTTAGGGTTGGGGGGCTCTGAGTAAACAGGGTTAGGGTTGGTGGGCTCTGAGTAAACAGGGTTAGGGTTGGTGGGCTCTGAGTAAACAGGGTTAGGGTCTGCTCTGAGTAAACAGGGTTAGGGTTGGTGGGCTCTGAGTAAACAGGGTTAGGGTTGGTGGGCTCTGAGTAAACAGGGTTAGGGTTGGTGGGCTCTGAGTAAACAGGGTTAGGGTTGGTGGGCTCTGAGTAAACAGGGTTAGGGTTGGTGGGCTCTGAGTAAACAGGGTTAGGGTTGGGGGGCTCTGAGTAAACAGGGTTAGGGTTGGTGGGCTCTGGGTAAACAGGGTTAGGGTTGGTGGGCTCTGAGTAAACAGGGTTAGGGTTGGTGGGCTCTGGGTAAACAGGGTTAGGGTTGGTGGGCTCTGAGTAAACAGGGTTAGGGTTGGTGGGCTCTGAGTAAACAGGGTTAGGGTGAGTGGGCTCTGGGTAAACAGGGT